>JUBA01000962.1:0-25100 GCA_000818905.1 Trebouxia gelatinosa | reverse complement strand
TGCATGCTCAGCAGTACAGTACACTCGCACTGGCACACATTTGGAGACCAGGTTCACATACACACTCGCACCTGACTTGCAGACAATGCAACCTGCATGAACACATAAACGATACGCATGACTGATACACATACATGACACATTGTGGCACTGAAGTTGCAGCAGCATTGGCCACTGCGTGCAACATCCAAGTTACCGAAGCTCACCACGCATTCTCTGCTCAAAATCGTCAACATGGCCCGGAGCAATGTCTTTAGCCATATCAACCCAGTCACCATACCCCATCAGATCTTTCATGGCTCTTGCTGCCTTGAAAGTCACTGATGAGGTACGGGCAGCGTAGTCACTGTCCCACGCCTCGAACCATTTCTGGGTATGTTTCTTCCTCCAACCGAGGTCCCGCCTTTTGTGTTCCAGGTATCTGAACATGACAAAGGTAATTGCTCAAGACATCAGGCATGTGTTTGTACAGCAACCACGCACCATGTATAGTAAGTTGCCGGTGTGTAGACAAATAGCAAGGCAAGCTGATGCAGAGTTGAAGATTGCAGCACAGTATTGAGTCTCAGGCCAGGAGTTCAAGGAAGTATAGAAATAGTAAAGGGGAAAGGAAGATGGGGGGGGNTACCGAAGCTCACCATGCATTCTCTGCTCTAAATCGTCAACATGGTCTGGAGCAACGAGTTTAGCCATATCAACCCAGTCACCATACCCCATCAGATCTTTCATGGCTCTTGCTGCCTTGAAAGTCACTGATGAGATACGGGCAGCGTAGTCACTGCCCCATGCCTCGAACCACTTCTGGGTGTGTTTCTTCCTCCAACCGAGGTCCCGCCTTTTGTGTTCCAGGTATCTGAACATTGCTCAAGACATCAGGCATGTGTTTGTACAGCAACCACGCACCATGTATAGAAAGTTGCTGGTGTGTAGACACGTAGCAAGGCAAGCTGATGCAGAGTTGAAGATTGCAGCACAGTATTGAGTCTCAGGCCAGGAGTCAAGACATGCATACGCTCTGCGTTAATATGCACGTTCAAACGCACGAGCCACAGACAGGGGTGATTGAGAAGCAGAGAGACGGCGTTCGCGCACCTTGACACGTAAGACATGTCAGCTGCTTGTAAGCTGCGATGCTATTGTTTTGCTTGCTCTGACCGAGTGCAAGTCTGCAGTACTTGGAAGCGGGCAGTTACACGGTGACATGGTGCACATTTGCGACTACCTTAAAGCAGCAGACACACGGCAGTGCAGTAAAGTCGTCACCCTCTGCCAAGGACGACAATTGACAGCTCACCAACTGCTATCGCGTGTGGCAGCTTTTGGCACTGCCCTACAGAAGCAGCTGGGACTGCAGCCAGGCGATGTTGTTGTGTTAGCAGTCAACAGCTCAGACTACTTCCTGGAGAGCCTGCTCGCAGCTTCGTCAATTGGCTGCATTGTAGCACCGCTAAATCTGCGATGGGATATGCAAGAAGCTCACCAAGCACTTCACCTCTGTCAAGCCAGCACCCTCCTTGTGGACACAGCAAACTTGCACTTGCTTCCGCTTGTCAGCAAACAGACGCTCAAGCATGCGGTCATTCTCGGTCAGACTTCAGAAGATACACATGACAGTAGACATCTTGATGCAGAGGCAATGGTGGCTAAGCATATCAACTCCCCCCTGCAGTTGCAGCATGCCTCAGACGATGCTGCCCTCATCTGCTTCACAAGCGGCACCACAGGACAGCCCAAAGCTGCCTTGATCTCTCACACAGCGCTGGATCATCAAGCAGCAGCCAAGATCCAGGTGATTGGCTACCATGCAGGAGACAGCTACCTTCACACAGCACCTCTGTTCCACATTGGGGGTCTGTCTTCAGCAATGGCAGTCTTGAAAGCCGGAGGCACACATGTCTTCATGGGCAAGTTTTCAGCCAAGGCAGCCCTAGAAGCAATTCATAGACATCGCATCACCGCAGTCATTGCTGTTCCGGCGATGATCAGTGACCTAGCCACAGAAGCTAAAGCAGATCCAAGCAGCAACAGCTGTCAGAGCATGGAGCGAGTGTTGGTGGGTGCCGGGGGCCTGACCTATGCCTTGGAGCAGCAGCTGAGGGCCATCTTCCCTACTGCAGATTGCTTCTCTGCATATGGCATGACTGAAGCCTGCTCGTCCATGACCTTCAAGACCCTTTGCACCCCACCAGGCACAGCATTGCCTCGCTCAGATGTGCCAATGCAAGCTGCAGAGCATGGTGTCCAGGTTGGCCTCCCTCCAGCTGGTATTGAGATGGCAGTGCTGGCTGCAAATGCTACTGAGCCTTCCTCAAATGCTATTTCTGCTATGATTAGTAGCTCTGGTTTTGGAGAGGTGCTGACCAGAGGCCCCCATGTGTTTATTCGGTATTGGGGTCAGCAGACAGCAACACAGCAGGCTTTCTTGCCTGGCTCATGGCTTCGTACTGGTGATGCGGGTTACATAGATACAGAGGGTCAGGTCTGGTTGAGTGGGCGCTTGAAAGACATAGTGCGTACAGGTGGTGAGACTGTGCATCCTAATCAAGTTGAAGCAGTATTGTTACAGCATCCCCATGTTACGGCAGCAGCAGTGTTTGCCTTGCCACACCAAAGATTTGGTGAACAAGTTGCAGCAGTTGTAGTGCTTGATGGTGCTGCTGCCTGGAATGGGATTCGTCTAGGTTGTCAGATGCAATGCAACTCAGATTGCACACTGGTGACTGGTGAAGATCTCGAACAGGTTTGCCGTCAAGCTCTGGCTAGCTACAAGCTGCCACGTGTTATAGCTGCTCAGTACGAGCCCCTGCCTCTCAACGCTTCTGGCAAAGTCATGAAACTCCAGGTCCGTTCCAGTTTGCTTGCAGCTTTGTCAGATGTGAACAGCAGATCCAAGCTGTAATGTGTCAGGTGCCACATTGGAGTATGTCATATTGTTTGCGTGCATCTTCTATGATAGCAGTATGTACATTCTGTTTTGTGTATAATCATGGCACTTGTGCTCTTGGTACTGGATCACTGGTTTTGCTTGAACTATATAAATGAATGAAGGTTCACAGCCAAACTGTTTTACACTGCAAGTGCAATACCTTGCAGCAGATGTGCACACAATCCCCAACGCAATGTTACTGCCTGGCAGCATGATACAACCTGAACGACCTCACTTAGAATGTTACTGCCTGGCAGCATGATACAACCTGAACGACCTCACTTAGAGGATGGCGACATGGTTCAAGTCACACCACACTACAGGCAACGCGACAAGCAGCATGGTGTACCAATGCAATCGACCTAACAAATCATTCATTTGGACGAAAGGCATGTGGGTGCACGAGCAGCCTATCCAGCCACAAACCAGGACATGGCATGGTACCCTACAAGACTGAACAGAATTCAGAAATAACTGTACCAAATCAGCAGCTCAACAGGAGATGCAGTACTGGCAGGTGGGTTTTATGCAGGTGCAATGCTACGCTGCTCAGACTGATGACAGGCTTGCTGTGAGCAACATCATGACATCACCGCGGTTGAGCAGCCAAGGTTGCATGCAAGTCAGAAAAGTGTGGCTCCCAAGGGATGGGTTGGAGCATAGGTTGTGTTTCTAGCTGCTGATCACTGGGAATCTTGCCATGCAGGTCAGCACAGATCTCGTCTTCAGAACTCAACTTGGGTTCAGGAAAGCCTGCGAACATGACATGATTGTCTGATGATGTTGCTGTTTCACTCATATGCATGCATGCGTAGGGATTACTGAACCAGGCAGGAACAGTGCGTCAGTAATTTGCATAGCAAGGACTTGACCCTTGAGAGACACTGCAATTTCCACTCTGCAAATAGCTGCGCTACATATCTACTTGCCATGACATTTGCTGGTAGCAAGCTGTCAGTGTAACATTTACCCAGCATTAGCACTGCTCCGCACATGACACAGATGCCCACAGCCAGCATTGCAGCATCATAGTCATCAGCATCATTGTCATCAACCAGGAAGCCAATGAGGGTGGGGCCCACAAAGCCGCCCACACCTCCCATAGAGTTGATCAGCGCTGACCCCGCAGCAGCTGCTTTGCCATGCAGGAACGTAGCAGGCCAAGCAAACAACACCCCTGCGGTTTGCAGTACAGTACGGCTTTTGAGAGGGCGTTTGCCAGGATGCACTACACACCTTGATTTGCATGCACATGTCCGCAGCACATACAAAACAATGTGTAGCTGCATGTGACTGCCTGCTGCTTTATTGACGGTCATTGGTGCTGGAACACAGCAGCAAAGCAGAGTGACTTCACCTTGAATGGCATATGTGCCAGCAGCGGCACAGATCAACAAGATGAAGCTTGCCCGGAAGCCAGCAGCTGCCTCAGCCAAAGGCATCAGCCTGCATGCACCACAACACTCATCAGCTGGCAGACTGCGTGCACCACACTGGCTTACTAGGCTGAGCACATGCCTGACTGCAGCCAGGCTGCCGGGCAAGTCTGGCTTGATGCAAACGCCAGGCACAACTGGGAAGTCTGGCCACAATGTTGACACATGTGTTCAAACTTACCCAAAGCAGCAGCCCGCAGCAAAGACAGGCAGGCAGCCATGCCAGTGGCGCTCCCCAGCCTTCTTAGACAAGTGAGCATTCAGCAGCATGGCTGCAGCTGCTGGCCCAAACACAGCAGCAGACAGGAGGGCCACCTTGCTGTCCTGTGTGCTGGTATCTGCAACGCGCAGCAAGCTTCTGAAGTTGGCTGGCAGCATGAGGCATAGATCACAGGATACAGGCAGAGCCTTACTGCACCAAGTAAGCCTGTGCAGATATATGGGGTGACCAGTGGATGTGGAGCATATGTAGGAACTCAATTGCATTCAAACAGGATTTTAACGCTGCAAGCCCTCATGCAAAAACATAGTTCAGTACCTTGAGTCGCTTCACTGACACGTTTGGAGCTGGAGCCATAGAAGCCAGCTTCAATCAGTTGCGGACACCTGCACAAAGCGTTGAATGTGGAGTTTGTAGGGTACAAAGCCAAGCTAAAAGCAGAGCTTACCAGAAGATGATGCCAAAGATAGCACACTCCATCAAAAACCACACCAGGCCCAAGTACCATACCCGCCAATTTGCCAAACCATCTGCAAGCAGTGCTCATCATGAGGCATATGAGCGTGCTGCAAGGAGGAATTTGGAGTGGCCAACTTCACAGCTGTCCACGAGTTGCACCTTTGGTGGTGGCTTGATCTGCAGTGGCAACTCGGCCTGCAGCAGCTTTGTCCTGCCTGCGCTGCAGCCACACCCGCTCAGCTGGGCTCAGGCATTGTGCACCCGCCGGACTTGGTGCTAATATCACCTGCATTTGACCAAGTCTTGCAGCTTTGTGCATGCCTGCTGAAAGCAAGTCCAGATGTAGGCGCGCAGGATACACACAGGAATGGGCACATGCAGCATGGTGAATGTGCTGCAACATTTGTGTCTTGCACTGCGTGCAAGGCAAGGCAACACAAGGAGTAATATGCTGCTGGAGGCACAGCTGTAGCAGTAAGGCTTACAAGCATGTCGTTGGGCAAAAGCAGGGTGCACGAGGCCATGAGGCACCTTTAGCACAATGCCAAATGCTATTGTGGGCAAGCCTTCGCAAAGGAAGAGCCACTGCCAGCCATGCAGGCCACACGCCCCATCCAGCAGTAGAAGGCCAGCAGCTAAGGGCCCTCCGAGCACTTGACTCAGGGCTGTCGCTGTAGTGATTCCAGCGTATGCCACACCCAGCTCACCGGCCTCAAGGAACAGTGACAGGTGATACCACATGCCTGCTGGCACCATGCTATTTAGTGCAGTAATAGCAGCTGGTTCACTTGGAGGCAGTGCAGCACAACAGCTGCAGCAATGGAGAGCACATTGTCACCTGGAAAAGCTCCGCATTCTGCAATTCCGAGCATAAACCGTGCTAGCAAGAATTGGGGAACTGTTTTGACAAAAGCTGACAAGGCTGCTACCACTCCCCAAACAATCAGCATTCCAGACAGCCATACTGTTGCTCCTAGTCTAACTAAAGCTAGGTTGCTAGGAATCTGAAACAAGGCATAACCAATGAAGAAGACACCTGCATAAACATATGTGCATGACGCTTTGTGCAAGACATAAAGCTCTAAAGCAATTGTATTTGAAGCTGTTGCTCAGGCGCACCAGCTCCCAGGCCGTATGTTGAAGCCGAGAAATTTAGATCCTCACGCAGCTGACTTGCTGCAAAGGCTAAGTTGGCCCTATCCAGGTAACAGAGTGTGGCAAGCGTGAAAAATATGCCGGTGAGGTGCCTGCTGATGCGAGCAACAGCTCTTTTTGGGTCTACCTGCAGTGGGAAAAGTACCACTTGCAGGGCCCAGGCAACACTGCTGAGAGCTGTGCAGTCTGGCTGTCCCGGGAGAGCTTCAGGTGTACCTGCTCAAGCTCGAATGTTTCGACGGGCACGTTGGCGTGATCTAGCAGCCCAGTTTCGACGGACTGGGCCAGTGAGCTGCTGTGCTGCATACTTTAAGCTCAAGCGCATGCATGCACAACATTCGTAAATGCGCTGCTTGTTTTCGCCGTCGCCGAATTGATAACTATCAGCTCAATCACAAATCGAGCGGGGAGATGTCTACGGTCAAAGTTCGCAGTCTATGCGCTCGATCAACGAGACCTAGCTTGTTGGCCCAAGTCGATGAGTCATGCATTACAGGTACGGTGACAGGTAGGGTGACAGGCAAGTTGCAAGAAGGACACCTACGCCGTTGGCCAAGCTTTTGTGACTTGCCATTCCGTTGAAGTTCTCGAAATGGGTGTATGACAGAGGTTTGCTCGTGTATACATATGCTTCATGCAGATATGAGAAGTTTGCAGCAGGCTGTATAGACGTTTTTTTTGTCAGTTGTGCACGGCCACGATACCGCTCGTGCTGTGTCATGGTATTCCCGAGCTCGCGTTCACGCAGTAGTAGCAGCAAAGTTGCAGGCATGTACGCTGTCTGAGGATGAAGACTGATTCATCCTCACGTGCAACGAGTACTAATTAGTCCAGAAATTTGCCCTGACTATTCGAGCAAAAGTACTGATTTTTGACGAGCAGCGTGTTTGCATGGCACGTGTTGCAGCCATGAAGTGATGTGCGACCACTGTTGTGTAATGCAGGCTAGCTTGAGGCGGTGCTCCTGCTTGATTTACCCTTGCGAGTTCATGCGCACACGTATACTTACGAGTGTGCCCGCGAGCAGCGCTGCTGTCCTAATTGAGCTGTGAACTTCAGGCCATGCTCTTACAGCAGGGGGTCGGCAGAGCACAAGTACCTGCTACACCACACGAAGGTCGGCAAGCAGCTGGTAAGTGCTATGGGCTCTTTGTCCGCTGCAACTCAGCATCATCTTATACGACATCCCTTGAGGAGGCAAGCATGCCAAAAGGCTTGTCAAAAGGCTCTGTATGATTAGCCCGTATGAGATACTCCTATGTTGTTCCTGCACGTTCTTGCGGTGACCCGTGTTGCGTGTCTAGGCCCAGCAGGCCCCAGTCATGTGCACGCTCCGAGATTGCCGATGCGACGCCATAGCGTTCAGCGTTTGCACGCAGTGGCTGTGCGTGAAGCCCAGGCTCCAGGACAAGAGTTGCCCAGTTTTGACCAAGCAAGCTGGGAAAACAATGCAAGCAATGGTAAGGAGATGGTTGCGTGGACAGCTGAAAGCTACTCTGGTTTTTGCCCGGCAAGCTTGTAGACTCAGAACGTACTCACTTTCAGGCAGCAACATTTTCCCCAGAGACTTGCGGCAACTTGACAAGCGACAGCAGCAGCTGTGGTCAGATATCAGGGAGGAAGCAAAGCGTGATGCGGTACAGTAGCATGTGCACCACAGCAGTGATTGCAGCACCTTGCAAAAAGCGCAGAAAAAGCTCACAGGAGCTCGTATGTGCCTGCAGGATACAGAACCTCTTCTAGCCAGCTTTCTGCATACAAATATTCTTGCACACCCCTCCCTTGGAAAAGCACTGTCACATCTACTGGCCAGCAAGATGCAGAGTCGAACACTGTTGGGCACACAGCTGATGCGCCTCATTTATGATGCATACCAGGATGACCCAGTGAGTTTGCAGCCAGTCTGGCTACTATCTGCTGCCACTCTGTCTGCAGTGTCTCTCAATCAAGCTGTCAACATTGATATACAGTAGAGGGATGAGTGCAGGACAATGCTGTATACTGTTGCCTGCCCTCCAATGTTGCAATATTGCAATATGGCATGTTTCAGTTGACCTGACCCTGCCAGGTGTTTTGATGCATGCAGAGCATCTTGGAGGCAGCCATGGCAGATATGGAGGCTGCCAGGCAGCGAGACCCAGCTTGTGACAAGTACATACAGTGCATTCTTCACTTCAAGGGGTTTCAAGCCGTACAGTGCCATCGCATATCCCATTGGCTATGGACACAAGGACGGAAGGTAATTTTGCCAAACAAGCAATGCACATTGACGTGATGGTACTAAATGCGCTTGTCCTCTCCGTGCCGCTGGTCCCCTTCATGCCTGTTGTGCTGATTGCAGACGCTGGCAATAGCCTTGCAAAGCAGAGTCTCTGAAATGCTTCATGTTGATATACACCCAGCAGCCAAATTTGGCGAGGGTGTGCTGATTGACCATGCCACTGGAGTGGTGATAGGAGAAACTGCAGTGGTTGGCAACAACGTGTCAATGCTCCATCATGTTACACTTGGCGGCAGCGGCACTGGCAAAGGAGTCAGACACCCAACCATAGGTGATCTTGCACACTTTTGCCCAACCTTGCAGTGCTGTGAGATTGGCTGAGCAGAGCGGCGGCATCTTCATTAGCACAAAAGATGCTGACTGTCACAAGTCTCTCTACATAACATGAACCAATTGGAGTATGTGCAGGGGATGGAGCTTTGCTTGGAGCTGGTGTAAGTGTGTTGGGCCCAGTGAGGGTAGGCGCGGGATCTAAGGTTGGTGCAGGCAGTGTTGTGGTCAAGGAGCTGCCAGACTATTGTGTTGCAGTCGGCGTTCCTGCCCGCATTATCAAACAGCTGCAGATTGCCCGGGAGCCATCGATAGATATGGACCAATGTGATGACTTTATTCTTGATTATGTTATTTGATACAGGTCATTGTCCTGCTTCTGCTCATTATTTTTATGTCGTACACAGGTTGCTGTGTGAACCATTTTGGTCAACGCTGCTGTACAGCAGCATGTCAGGCCCTTGTCGCCTTTGGTGGTGTTGACCCAAATGTCAGTTTGATGTCTGCCCAAGCACATGAACAGTATTATTACAGTGAGCTAGCTCTGTTAGTGCAGATATGTGAATGTTGCCCGACGCACAGTGCTTTTGCTTGTGACACTGAATTGCACGGACATGTGCTGCTACAGTGCTATCTGCCTGGCGACCGTAAACTTGATCTCGCAAAAGTATAGACCTCCTGCAATGCCATTTCAAATTTGGATTGACAGGTCCATCCGTTGTTGGGGTTGCGTTCCTGCAGCATAGCATAGTGCCAGCTTCGCTCTGACGGTCGGTGTGCTGTGCAACATGCGCAACGTTGTGGCTCCCCGCGCACGACTTGGCCAGCTTACGATAACAACGCCAGATCTTTTGGAAGAGACAGCCATTTCACAGTACGCGTTGCACGCAAACTTGCACTTGCAGCACATCAAGCCAGTCTGGAGAGACTTGTGGAAGCATGTCGCCTCGCATCTGCTGGCTGGCAAGGTGGTATACGTGCTGCTGCCAACCCCAGCCAGCATGCGACCCTGGAATATTGACAAGCTGGCTGCATAGGGGGTCCTGCTGCCTTCTTTGGGGAGCATCTTGCTGCAGCCTTCTGCTGTTGGTGGTCAACAGCAATCAATCCCTGTTTTGCAATCAGCCACATCATTAGGAGCACGCTTCATTGGCAAGTCCCACACTGCACCTTATTTGCACCCCAAGCTTAGTTGACCCTGCTGGCTGTGAGCCCGCAGTCCAGCAAGTGATTGCAGCCAAACAAAACACTGTATGACCAATCTGTAGCTGCAGGCGCTACTGAGCTTGCTCAGCTGGGATATGAGCAAATTGCGCACCGCAGCCGGTTGCATCCCAGCATATGCAAGCGCATTGTGCAGGAGACAATGGCCAGATTGGGCCAATACGTAGCTGCCAACACATGCTTGCAGGTTGAACACAGCCCCTGATGAGCAAGTGTATGTTGCTGGAAGTTTCAGCAGCTGACAGCAAATTGATCAAGCACTACTCTGCACCGCGCCCATTTTCAAATGTGCTATCAGTGTATAGGTAGAACTGCCGGGAGTTGGATGGCTGTACAGTGAAGGTCCTGAGCAGATGCACATTCAGTTCGACCAGCAGCTCTTGCAGCGCCTAGGACCACACTCAACATTGGTAAGCGCTCACCAGCAAACACTTCTTACATGACTTGCACCTGCTTACAGCCAGCATGCCATTTCTGTTTCATGAGCCGCATCACTTCTATGGTCATGTGACGATATGCCCTCAGAGACCCCAGTACATTGAGCTTTTGATGACTGTCCTTCGCCTGTCATCTACAACAGCACCAGCAACACAATCGTGCCTGGGACCTGCATATGCGATCAACATGCTGTATATTTGGAAAAGTGATGCAGGTGAGGCCAGCCTCACCCAAAGTGCTGGCTGTTCACAACACAGCACCAGTGCTGCCAGCAGCCAGGCTAGCTGCAGCACCTGCTGAGCCTGTGATCAGCAGCAACACTATGCATTTGAGAGAGGGCCAAATAGAAGCAGCATCACAGGCCAGTCTTGATGCCATGGCCCAAGCTTGCCAAGCAGCTGACACGTAAGCACCCTTTGGGACAAGCATGTTGCATACAACCATGCAAGCTATTCGTAGCTCACAAGATGGTGAAAGTGCATGTGGAGCCTGAAATAGAGACACCTTCATGTGGCCATTTTGCAATGTCTGCAACTCTTGCCAGCTTCATTACATATGCAGGACAAGGACAGGTTATGTGACACGGCTGCTGTTGGAAACAGGTTTGCGGCAACATTGTCGACATGCTCTAGCGCTGGTCCCTGCTACTGACCTCTTAGACCTTCTAGAAGCCCATGCTGCAGGTACAACCATACTTTTGAGTTTGCACTCACCTGGCACATTCTATTATTCGTCGTACCTGCCACACCTCAGCCTGCAGCATCATCTGATACCACAGTGTGTGAGTAACCTGTTTGTTGACATGTGGCAAAGTTCATGCGCGCTCTGGTGGGATTACGCCGGATGATACTTGCTGGCGCAGGTTGTTTCATTGCTATTTGTGTATGCAGGACATAGTGATAAGTTTGTGCGGTACAAGAACTTTCTGTACGCGCTGGAGCTGCTGCTTGTGCAGAAGCAGGCAGATCAGGTATACAACTCTAATGAGACACATGTTACAGGTTGCTTGCTCAGCAGCCATCTTGCCTTGAAGCCTCTTGTCTGGCAAATACACTATAGCAGTGTCTTGAAACGTCAATCAGGTATGTTACCAGCTGATCATGCCCCTGCCATGACTCCAAGCATCATACAGCTGCTTGTCACACTTCTGTTTGCAATGCACATGCAGAGCTCATCATCAGCTCCCATCAGCAACCAGTGTTCTCCTGTCCTTCAGTCGCCTGTCAAAACACAGAAGGAGGTAAGACAAGCAAACTTGTGCCCAGTTGTGTGCGCAGCAGCGCTGCCTCAGCTCGCTATCATGTCAATGCATGTTGATATGTATGACATAGTGATGCAGGTTGCATGCACAGTGTGAACCTTCAGATCTGGGCATAAGAATGTGTATGCTCCTGCAGAACATTGCAGTCGTGGGCGCGCCTGTTGAGCCTGTGTCATTGGCTGCCAGCAGACCTTATGCAAGTGCAGCACAGCCAGTTGTCCCGGTCCACGCATTGGCGACCAGACCAAGCACAGCTGCAGACCACACATCGTACTACCTGCAGGTCTGCTTCATGTATGATATTGGTGTTTTCCAGCCTATGGTGTGAGCCATAAGCACCATGTCTGACGGGTGCAGCTGTGCTTCAGGGGCAGCAGCGATGCCTGTCACGGGCGGAGTGTGATGCCTTCAACCACATGCACTTTGCACGCCTGCAGACTGCCCATGGCAAGAGAGGCGTCACCCCCAAGGTACTCTACTCTTGCTCTGAAGTTGTATAGTGGAGCACACCCATGAGAGTTGGCATGTCTTAAGATGTAGAGCATGCTGCTACCGCAGGTGCAGCAGGAGGCTTTGACAGAGCAGGAAGTGGCTTTGTTGCATCAGCCCACAACATACCACACTTGGCAGGACTCACAGCATAGAGAGGTAAATCTGCAGCTCAACAGTCGCACCTCTGTGCCAAGTGACATCACAGCAGCTTGTGCAAGCAGGGTACTGTCCACTACTGTTCCCATCGGCTTGCTGTTTGCTTGTGTGCGCTCACCACAGCTGCACAAGTCCGACAAACTGTTCAAAATACATCAATGGTCACTGGGTGTTTATAGGTAAGGGCGGTGAGTCCAAGAATAGCAGCTGCCCATCCTGACAGGGTCAGTGGTGCATGCTGGCAGCCTGAGCTGCAGATTGCAAAACAAGCCACAGCCAGAGAGTTGCAAGACGGTTGGCAACAACAAATACATGACAAGGCAGATCATTTGAGGCAGTATGAGCAAGCAGAGGAGGCTTGGCCATACAGCCCGTCTAAGCATGCTCATGCACGTGTTGCACTGACCCCACCAAAACATGCAGCACAATCCACTGTGTCGGCATGGGCTGGCCCTCCAAAGCGATCTCTGGCATAGTCAAACCTGCAAGGGTATGCATGCATGTTCGCTCAGGCTGTCAAGTGTGACTGAACATCTGATTGTGTCCATGTCATAGATGGCTGGTCACATGCCAGGTTTGCTAATTTGCTTAACACCTAGGTAGCCCTGCAGACTTTAACATTTACTAAGCTGTTCGACTACTGGTACCTCGACTATCTTGTGTACATGAATGAAATGCAATTTTGTAAGATTGCCAGCACAAACCTTGTTTTAAAGACTCAGTATATACACTGTTAGCACCTTGACCAGGCTATGGCCAAAGAATCTTGCATAATGTACATGTCCCAATATGTGCACTGATACTATGTGACATGCGTATCCTGATGGGTCTGCAAGTGTGACGGGAGCATCAATTGTGATTCACTTCCCAGCTTTTTGAGCTGCCTCACTTGCGTTCTGGGCAAATCTAAATTCTTAGACGCAGGTTGCATCAGTCTTTGCTCATTTAGCCTCATCAGCTCATTTGCTTTCTCAGTAGGATGAATTGCGGCCTCAAGTTGTTGCACAAGATCCTGCAAGCGGTCCCCCTGAAACAACACACTGCATTCCAGATCATAATAGCAGCAGGGTGCATTGCAATGAAGTGCCTTTGTTGAGACGGACACACTTGCCTGTGTCAACATGCCTTGAACCACATCTCTGTCTACTTCCCGTCCTTGTACTTGGCGCAGCCTAGGTACAAGAATGCTCCCAAGGGTTCGCAGTGCTGTCAGGGGACCGCGTGCCTGTTCAGGCAAATGCATCATGATAGCAATACTTTGATGCCGTTTTCTGAGGTTGACCACCCCTACCTCATCAACAAGCCCAGTGACTTGCTGTTTCTGTACCAGTGACTGCGCCCTCTCCAGTGCAGAGTGCAATTCAATGGCACATGCACTGGCCAAGACACAGCCTCCCATTGTCACCAACTCTTTCTGACGCGTACTGAAGGCTTGGCATCCTGAACAAAACCATTTTGGTTTTGGCACAGCTACTGTCATGTCATACCTTGCTCACAAACAGCCAAAGGAACATGCCTAGACTTGGTGTGACTGCTTCTGCTGCAGGGTCTTGTGTAGAGAACCCTTCGATGACCAACAGGCCGACCAGGAAGCCATGGGCCGCCAGAGGCAGCACACAGCCCCCACTGTGAGGCAGATCAACAAGCTGTGTTTGCGTCAGAGCTGCTTCAGCACTGTTAGCAGATGCTGCGTCGCCGACCTGCATGCCAGTTGTGATCAAGTCAGACACGCAGACATCCAACGTACTGGCACCCAGAGCAACACACTTGGCCATAAGTACTCACGTCGGTTAGGCTCAATCTGCTATCCAGGGTCTGCTGTTTGGCATGATTGTCAGGACCTGCAGGGCATCACCTGCTATTTTGCGACACGCATTGTGATAGACACTTGTGCAATCAGCAGGTGCTACAAACCTGTATAGAAGGCTGCTTGGCACAGGTTGAGAGAGCCTTCATATAGGCTGTTGGCCTCACGCTGGTAAAGCGTCAGTTGAAGAGGTAAGCAGTCTGCAACAATCTTGTGACTCAGCTGTGCTTAGCAGGTCTAGAGAGTATGACAATATGCGCTGACTGCCTGAAATGTCCAATGCTCAGCACATTGTCACAGAGTAACAGCAGCAGCAGCAGCAGCAGCAGCAGCAGCAGCAGCTCACCATGTTTTTTGTCTTGTAGCAGAACTTCAGAAAGCAGCTGCAACTGCCTCTGACACAGCAACTGGAAATCATCGCTGACCTGCAGGCACAGCTGCAACATTTCGTCCTGTTCAGACGATACACGAGTTGTGGCCGTACAACGTGTCGCACCTCTGAAGTTGTACCGACTTGGCTGCTATGTGCTGGTGAGCACGGAGGCTCGGCCCAAGCTGCGTGCAAAATGTGATGCTGACTCGAGACGTGCAGTTTCACCACGGGCAAATCCGATGCGCCTACCTGTTGTCTGCGCACACGCGAGACGCAGGGGTCGACGCAACAATGGGATGTCCCAGCGGTGAGCGCAGAAACGCGTCCGCAGCAGTGCAGGCCTACTCCGAAAGCAGAGCAAGCAATCGCTGTTTTTGAGCACAGATTGCGTGCTGTGCGCAGGTAGCGCTCTGCAACAAGCTGCAGTGATCATTCAAGACACCATGCATAAGATTAGCCAATTTACAATGACATCATCTGCAATACGGTAACAGGCGATCTCTGCAACAAGCTTGAGCGATCTCTGCAGCAGCAGTAACGCCAGCGCTACTGCCATAACGATCGCCGCTCCAAATGTCGTGAGTCGAGGCGGCACAGGCGTTTGCGATTTCAGGGCGCCGAGCCGGACTCGCGCGACATGTCTAAACATGCACGAGAAAAGGTAAGTACACCGACGTCAGCGAACAAGCAGGTCAAACGAAAGCGTCAAGAGGATGGTAGCAGCAAAGCGACAAAGGGCGCTGCCGTCCCTGTGTATAANGCAGCAGCAGCAGCAGCAGCAGCAGCTCACCATGTTTTTTGTCTTGTAGCAGAACTTCAGAAAGCAGCTGCAACTGCCTCTGACACAGCAACTGGAAATCATCGCTGACCTGCAGGCACAGCTGCAACATTTCGTCCTGTTCAGACGATACACGAGTTGTGGCCGTACAACGTGTCGCACCTCTGAAGTTGTACCGACTTGGCTGCTATGTGCTGGTGAGCACGGAGGCTCGGCCCAAGCTGCGTGCAAAATGTGATGCTGACTCGAGACGTGCAGTTTCACCACGGGCAAATCCGATGCGCCTACCTGTTGTCTGCGCACACGCGAGACGCAGGGGTCGACGCAACAATGGGATGTCCCAGCGGTGAGCGCAGAAACGCGTCCGCAGCAGTGCAGGCCTACTCCGAAAGCAGAGCAAGCAATCGCTGTTTTTGAGCACAGATTGCGTGCTGTGCGCAGGTAGCGCTCTGCAACAAGCTGCAGTGATCATTCAAGACACCATGCATAAGATTAGCCAATTTACAATGACATCATCTGCAATACGGTAACAGGCGATCTCTGCAACAAGCTTGAGCGATCTCTGCAGCAGCAGTAACGCCAGCGCTACTGCCATAACGATCGCCGCTCCAAATGTCGTGAGTCGAGGCGGCACAGGCGTTTGCGATTTCAGGGCGCCGAGCCGGACTCGCGCGACATGTCTAAACATGCACGAGAAAAGGTAAGTACACCGACGTCAGCGAACAAGCAGGTCAAACGAAAGCGTCAAGAGGATGGTAGCAGCAAAGCGACAAAGGGCGCTGCCGTCCCTGTGTATAAGAAGAAGGCTAAGCTTGATGCTACAACAAGCGCACACGGGTAGGGTCCCAAACATCCGGGATGCTACGCAGCTTTCGAGCTGTGCTAACGAACCACTGCTGGCTGTACAGATTAAGCAAGACTACAGGTCTTCCCAAATCCGGAAAGCGCAACGCAGCGTTGATACAGGTACGACTGTACGCACAGACCCGCCCTCCCTGCAGCAACGTGCCCCCTTTTATGCATATCAAAATGACACTCTGACAAAAAGTGCTATATCAGCAGGAGATTACTCTGAAGTGGGAGAAGTTGCGACACCCAGACATTGCCAGCACTGAGCGTTCACAGGTGGTTCGAGAAATTCTAGACATGGTACGTGGTGAACAACGGGCACACATGGACACCATCTGGGCAGTGCACAGAATGTTTGAGTGTAGCATGGAAGCCTGCAACGGCTGCTCTTCTTCAGGTGCAAGGTCGTGTGCCAGATCTAGCTATGTCTCACACTGCCTCTCGCGTCATACAAGCTTGTGCTAAGCATGGTACAGATGCTGATCGGCACCAGATCCTGGTGGAAGCAACCCCTCGAGTTGTTGACCTTGCCAAAAGCTCCTATGGCCACTTCCTGTTGTGCAAGCTCATAACAGCTGCACCAAAGAAAGAATTCACAGGTGTGTTCCCTGCCTGACAATTGCAACATGCCTCACATGACATGCCGATGATGTAACACAAACTGCGTTATCTTACCGATGGCAGTATTGCTACACGAGGACATCAAAGTTCCTGAGGCACAAGTTTCATGTATCTGTTTGCTGTCAACAAAGTCGCACTGACAATGCATACACAGCCAGAGTGAAACTTGCACAAGAGTACCATTCTTATGCGGGTCATGGTCTAGCTGATAGCAAACAACCTATGACAGTCATCAAGGTGATGCTGCAATCTACTGTGCAGTACCTGATCCTGCCAAGTCACATTGAACATACGTGCACACTGAAGTGCATGCAGATGAAAATTGATTTTGCAGCTTCAGACACATAGGCATGGTGAGCTGTGCAGGCATCTTGAAAATGTTTAAGGGACATGTCGCCCATTTACTACGGCATCCCTGCGGCGCTGCTGTCATAGATGACCTGTACACCCAAGCCAATGCCCAGCAGCGGTCAGCCATGGTGGCAGAGCTGTACGGCAAGGAGTATGTCCTCTTCTCCTCTGAAACTAAGCAACTGCCAGAGCTGTTCAAGAGCATCACGCCAGCACAGCAGCGCACAGTCTTGCGGCACATGGGGCAGCATGCGGTGCCCATCATGGAGAAGGCCCTCATAGACCCCGCCATTGTGCACAGGTCTGCTTCTGCTCTCTGCACAGCCTTCTTGAGCACATTTCTGTGCACACAGCACATCCTTGCTGCAGTGCCTTGCCTCCCAGGCATGCATGCTAGCATGCCTGCCAGGGGGCATCTTGGGGTGAGCAGTGCATGCACTGCAGGCCAGCTGGAGCCTCTGCAAGCTTGGCCCCTGGTAAAGCTGCAGCTTTGGCACTGCCTCTGATGCATGTAGCCGTACAAAGAACTTTGCAGTGAACGTTCCATGGCAACCCTGCTGTTTTGATACATCTGCCTTTGCCAGGAGAACAGCTTGTTTGGCTGTCCTCAAATAATTTTGAGATGGTTTTTGGCCTTGCATATAGCATGCACAGCGGCACGGGATTGGCACCACATGGCCTGTGTCTGCACCCACAGGATACTGGCAGAGTATGTAGCTGCTAGCCCTGGCGCATCCGTGGCAGAGGCTGTTCAGCTGTTGGCAGGGCCTCCTTTGCTGCGCATGGTGCACACGCGCCACGGCGCCCAGCTGGTGTGTGACGTCATCAGCTACGGCTCTGCCAAGGATCGCAAGAAGGCTGTGAAGGCCATGAGCGGGCAAGTCATGAAGATGGCCCTGGACGAGTGGGCACACGTGGTACTCATATGCACCCTTGACAAAGTGGATGATACTGCACTCCTGAAGAAGAGCATCCTGCCAGAGTTGCAGGCAAGTCCATGTGCCTTACTCTATTGCAGCTAGAGCTGTGACTATTTCACATTTGTGGTGTTTGGCTCAATGATGATCACAGTGTCGACGGGCGGACTGATTTGATGATGAGTGTCGACAGTACAGCATCCTTGACCGGATTGCCTGAGAGTTACAACACAACGTGATCTGGTCTGTGCTTCTTGTACAGCTTGTTGTGTGTTTATGGTAAGACCTTCAGCCCTGCAGCACTGCTTTGCCAGATCTCCCTGAGGCAAGCTTGGTGGGGGGCAGTCAAGGTCCCCCCTGCACTGCTGTGTAGACTGTGGCATGGGCCCTGTAACTTGAGCCCTGGAGCATGCTGTATGCAGGGAGGCTTGTCTGAGCTGTGCCAGCACAAGTATGGGCGCCGTGTGGTGTTGCAGCTGTTGCGGCCCAACACGCAGAAGTATGTACCCGTGAATGTGCAGAAGATGTGCCAGAGCTCCCCCAAGCCTGCGTCAGGATTCAAGGTCTTGCCTGATCAGGTGACACCAGCTCTGACACTCATGTATCATTGAGGTCTGGCAGGCTGCCTGGGAATGCGCAGCGCCTTGCTCGTACGTTCCATGTGCCCAAGTACACTGTGATGCTCATCCTGCTTGCACATGACTTGGTGGAGTTCCTTGGCATTGTTTATGTTGTTCTGATTTTGCATCATAATACCAGCGTGTTTTGTATGGTCAGAAGCCTCTGTGCGCACTGAGCATGACACCTGCATGTTGAGTTTGCAGGTCACAGTGTCGTTGACATGTTTGATGCATCAAGTAGTACTCAGTCATCTTTGATACTTTTGTAGCTGTGGTCCTGCTGAGCCTGGTGTGCTACAGCCATGCTCAATGCTTAGCTGAGTTGGGGAATGTTTGTCCACATGTTTGCTGCACCAAGACAAACCTGTGTCAATGCGCCCAAATCTGCGCTATGAGCAAGCATGATATTCATTGCTGCAATCTGTTAGTCTCTACTGCAGGCGGAGGAGACTCCTATGCTTGGAGGCAGCAAGAAGGATGGCAAGCTTCGAAGAAGTGAGCTCATGGGGAGTGGAGAAAGCAGTCTGGCACATCACCTCTGCCAGCTCTGTGCAAGCCACACAGCAGACATGCTGCGGGATCCCCTGGCATGTGACACTGTCATAGAAGTGGCACAAGGCGGTGCAGACAGTGCGTTGTCCTTCTTCTATGCTCTCAGTCACAGCTTTACATGTGCTTGCAAGCTGTTGCTTGCTTACAGCAGCAACAAATCATTGCTGCAAAGTGTTGCTGCTAGGTGTCATGGCAAGTTTCATGAAGCACAGCCAGCTTGTGCATTGACTTGAGAGCGCAAACAGACAGTGCTGTATCGAGCCTGCATTGCTGCATTGCCTTCTCCTCTGCAAGCATGTCCGGTCAAACCCAAAAATGGTCAGCATTACCACATTTTAGATTTTTGGCAGCCAAGCGGTGGTGCCTTGACTGAGCTCATTGATGCAGACCTGCTGTTATCTGGGCATGGTAGCGAGGTGGAGCAGGTGCAGGATGCCATTGCGCAGGCTGCAGCTGACCAGCAGTCCTCCAGCAGTCTGCAAGGTGACTGTTACAAGCTGAACATGTCTGCTGCTGCTGCCTATCACAACAGTCGTGTGTTGGCTTGTGCACTTGAGGTGATATGTTATGTATGTCGTTGAGCCATTGGTGCCCAACTCATTGAGCTCCTGAGTGCAGGATTGCCAGAGCACATTTTTTTGAACTACTACAGCTCACGAGCTGTACGGCGTTTGATTCTAGAGACCAGCAAGGCATCAGCCAGCACCGTCAATCAGTTTTCAGCCAAGCTTTGGCAATCTGCATTCCAAGGGAAGTGCAAGCAGTGGCTTGGAACTCATGCTGAGAAGCTACTGGTTGCGTTAGCCAGCATTGAGTCTTCCAAGTTTTATAGCGAACTGGACTCTGAGCTGCGTCCACTGGTGAAGACTAGTGCAGCAGATTGGGCACAGCAGTTTGTGCACAAGAGCAAAGTAGCTTCAGCTGAATAAGACTATCACATGCCAAAGCTTACATTCTACTTGACCTCATAAGTGTTTGATACACCGAACTCGAAGAAATGTTTGTCAGCAGCATGTGTATTGTATTATCTGTATGTTCCAAGCTGGTTGTGATGCACAACACCCTGTCATGGCTTGCGTGGTAAATTCTGGGTCATTACTAATGCTAGTAGCATTTCGATGTCACACAGAAAGTGTGAGGCGTTTTATCATAAACATAGACATTGCAGTAAGTGAGTATTGTGACCTTATTTGTGTTTGATGTAATATTCAGTGCACGCCGTGCGTGCGTAACACGTTATCACATTTACTGCTGCTGAATCAGCGATCAGTGACTCAAACGACTGCACACGGGCAAGATTCTCCTCTGCCCAACAATTGGATGAGCACACAGCGGCAATCATGGTCTTTTGAGTGGGAGTTTCTTGGGATGGACATGGATATAGTTTCTGAAGCTGAAGACGCTGTACTCTAGGCTTGCAGCCAGACACATGCATTGACTGAACTACAGGCCTGTGATAACATGCAATTTGAGAGCATTGTACATAGTGTACATGCGTGCGTTTAAGATTGTCTGAGTACTGAAGAACGCGATGCATGCTTGTATCGGTATGTCAGAGAATTGGTTGAGGGACAAATTGAGTGTCTGTTGTACTGATGCAGACTGATGAGCGAAGCTCATGCAAGGCATTGCTACGAAAATAGCCCTACGTTCAGGACATTTCTCGCACTCCCAGCAGCTAGACATCAAAATAGCACTTTTTTACAGCACTTGAGCAGGCCGGTGGCAGCACTGTGAAAGCGTTTCTGAATTCTAAACGTTGACCAGATTCCGTAAACGTTGACCAGCGCTGGCGCAATGCCTGTCTGTCTACGCAGCTTCAGGCGAGACATGGAAGGGCAACGTACCTACTGAGGGCATAGTGTGAGCTAGCCGGACAGCCAACTCGTCGCAGGCACGCGAAGCTCCGCACGTCAACACAGCCAATAGTGTGGAAATAGCAAAAGCAGTCAGACGGTTGGTCACCAGCAGTATGCTTGATAGGGCAAAGCCCACCGTCAAGCATGCATCAAGCACTGAAGCCACGGTGAGTGCTCGCAACTTATAGGGTCTGCCAAGCTCGCTGCAACTGACCCTTGTCCCATGGCACTTAGCTGTGACTTGCACACACTGCAGGTACAAGCGAGGACGACTCGGTCCCGCAGCAAAGCACTACTGAGTAAGTGTGCAATTGTGCGCAACCTGGACGGGCGCTTGATTGCTGCACGACCTTTTCAAACTTGAACGATGTTGACTTTCCGACTTCTGCAGGCAACAAAGAAAGTAAGCTGGAATGTGCTCTTGATGCCAACGTTGCAAGAGCCTGCTCCGCTGGATCGAAAATTCAAGCAGCTGCAAGAGATCAGCAGGAGGCCCTGCCTGCATCCACAGGTATTGATCCCCTTGCTGCACTTGTGTGACAGTGTCAAAAATGCATATCACCCATGCTGGTGCCCTCAAATCAGTGGGTTGAATAGCAGGCACGCTTGCATGCAGTGTTTGCTTCAATGTCACAGCAGCCCAACACTGCCGGACCCTGCACCTGCAGGCCGCACGGCACAAGCAGCAAAAGAGCAGACCTCAACCTCTCAGCCAAAGCTGCCTAGCAAGCCTGCGGCGGCAGACGGAGATGTGAAGGCTGTTGACAAGTCTACACATCGCTCATTGCTTGCCCCCAAGGCGCCCCATGTCCCCAATGATACCACCAGAAGTGGGTTTCCCCTACACTTACTATCCGTTTGTTGCCAAGATGTCGATGGCTTGTTGACCCACACACTTCATGTCTCAAGCGAAATTGGCATTTAGTGTAGGCCATGCTTTGGACTGTGAAGCGCAATCATGCATCACACAAACGCAGAGTGCTCAGCTTGTCCGCAAACTTTCAGTTGGCATGACTGAATACCACTACAATTCCATCTACAACAAGTTATGTCTGTGCCAAACAGCACACATGTGCAAGCAATGCCCTACACCTCGTATTGGTAGTGCTGCCACTACCCCCTTGCTCCAGGCCTGCTGCCTACGCCCATTCTCCACAATGGAAAGCAGTGCTGTTCGTGAGCATTGCTTGCACTTGAGTGAGTGTTGTGCCTGCAACCTTGGCAGTCCAGCTTCATGGTCAGCACCCACAGCAGCTAGTCATGGGCTGTGACGCTTCATGTTGCTTCAGGCACTCGCGCAAAGTCAAGGAAGCAGCCAAAGTCAACAGCCCAGACCAGTTCTCGCCAGCAGCAGCAGCCCGCTGGGAGCGCAACAAGCAACACCGCAAGCAAGTCGGTTGCAGAGTGCAGCGCCCCTCTCAGCCTTGATGCAGAGATTGCCGCCCTGCAGCAGCGGCTTGCGGCTCAGATGGCTGACCAGCAGCTGCTACAGGAGCAAGCTGCAGTGCACCAAGAAGCCGCAGCAACCAAGGGAGCTGCAGTGGAAGCTGAGAAAGCCGCTGCTGCCAGTGCAAAGAAGGCAGCTGATCTCGTAGCGCTGCTGCATGTCAAGGAAATGCAGTACACCAAAGTGCGAGCTGAGCGTGATGAGGCATGTGTAGCCAAGGCAGCTGCAGTGGAGGCTCTCGCTGCTTCCAGGCTGGCAAGTGAGTGCTGTCGCAAAGTCTTCTGCGTTGTGAATGCTGTATTGCAGCAAGGTGGGGTGTGCAATATCTGTCAAGTCACCCATGCATGAAGCTCGGGATCCGAAGTTCTGTCATTGGCATTTGTATTTGTGTTTCTAGAACATGGTGTTGCAATCATGTCTGTGCATTTCATTATCATCTCAGCAACAGGGGCAGCATGCGGCAGGTGCATTTCTGCCCTCTGCGATGGTGCAGTCAGGTGTAGCAACTGCCGTTGCCACAAGGTTTGCTTACAACCCACATGTTTGTGCACTGCTCACCGCAGCTGGACCAGCTGTGCTGTACATACTTGCTTGGCAATGTGCGCAACACATGTTAAGTTACTCACACATGAATTTTGTCATCTGGAGTCTTGTCATTGTCATGTGTTTTTGTGTAGGTATGAGTCTTTCAGAGATGTCTGCGCACTTGTTTATCATCTCAGCAACAGGTGTAGCATGCAGTTCTGCCCATTGCAATGGTGCAAGCATGGTATCAGCTCCTGTTGCTGCAATCCTTGCTTACAACCCACCTGTTTGTGTGCTGCTGCTACAGCTGTGCTGTACGTGCTTAATTGCTGCAGCCTGTTCTCACAGCAGCTGAGGGACTAGCATGTGCTGCTGCAGATAATGATCTTGTCCAGCGTGTCAAATTTTTGGAGCAGCAGCTTGGTCTTCACAACACACAGACTTCTGCAGCAACACCTGACAGCACACAGCTGACTTCAATGGTCTCAATCAATGACATCAATCCCCTCTTCGACAACAACATGGACACAATGGTGGCACAGGTGCGTGCTGTCAGCAGACAGATCGAGTAGTCTGCGCTGTGATGCAGTTAGGTGCACAGTCAAACCTCATCAACGTTGATGTACAACTCTCATGTGCTGATGCTCTTCATGTCATGTGACTGCAATGCTTGTTGATTGGCCCTGTCTGCACATAGAGCTGCCACATGGGCTGCGAAATGTCTGCAGAGACATATCATGCACAGTACCACATCCATCTACCCGACCTCTGCTACATGCTGCTAGCAACACTACGTATTTGTTGGAAACATGTACATGCTTGTTGTTTGGGAAGGCCTTGCACTGTGCTCTGACAGCTGGGGATGCTGCAGGGCGCTGATGAGGGTGAGGTGCCCATTGCTGGCTACCACTCCACCTTCAGCCCATCTGCTCTTCTCAACCTGTCAACCCCTAACTCTGCCAGCATTGCGATTGACATCAGGACAGAGGATGCCATTGCAGCATGCAATGCATCTGCCCACAGCCTACTTGTGGCGGAAGCAGCCGCTTCAGAGCTGACCAGCCCCAGTGCCATTGGTAGCAATGTGCCCTTACAGGCAGCGGTGCCTGGTGCAGCAGCTGATGCAGGCCCTGTAGTCATCGGCAGTGGCGGTGTGACAGGTAGCAGCAGTGAAATGGGCAGTGCTGCAGCAAATGTTGACAGCGACATCAGCTTTGCAAGCCACACTGCTACATGCACCGAGGTTCAGCCACCACTTGCAACAGAAACTGAGGGACAGAGCCTTCCCATAACAGAAGTAGCAAGCCCTGGGCAGGCAGCAGTGCAAGGCCCTCTGGTGGTGTCGAATGCCACAACCCCTTTGGCTGCTCAGGCTGTGCAGGTGCCCCATGACAACCAGGCCGGATCTGCAGATGGTGATGCTGGTAGGGATAAAAGCTGATTGCCTGTGCTGCAATGGTGGTTTGGTGTGCCCTGTGCAAGAATGTGCAGTCACTGCAGGCCAATGGATTGATTCTGCTACCGTTGTTGCTATCATGATCTTTTTCTTGCCAGGCATGGTGTTAGGCTGTGTCAGGTTGCTTGCTACAAAGTGTCTGCGAAGAGGGGCTGTCAGACCAAAGTGTTGCTGCATGGAGCTACTGCACCAGCGGTCACTGTTCCCTCGCTCATGCGCGAGCCTGTAAGGTGGCATGCTTCAGGCAGCAAGACGGACAGCTTCTGCAATGTGATGTCCAAGATTTCCTGTTGTAGCATCAGGCGCTTGCTTTGCTGTACCTTTGGCCCGGCTGTTGTAGCTAGCAGCGACAAAGCTGTTGGTGCAGGTGATGACCTGATTGCGTATGACAAGTACCTGCATCAAGGCTCCCAGGCTACATGGCTTCCTGCAACAGCTTCGCCCGACACCATGAGTCCCGTCTCCATCTGCAGCTTGTTTGACTTTGCCATGACATTGCCAGAGGTACATCCTTTGTTTGTTGCATTATGCAATTTGTTTGGGCACCACAGTAACTTTTGGAGAAGACACACTTCTGTTTGTTCACAGCACGTGCAACTGGCAGAGTGGCATGCCATACAACACATG
>KN805356.1:204742-348647 GCA_000818905.1 Trebouxia gelatinosa | reverse complement strand
TGCTGCTTTGCAGATGCTGTACCTGGGTTGCAACCCTCAGGTGAGGCTGACCATTCTGGGACACGGGAGCAGCCTGCCAAAGTCTATACCCCAGATGGCGAAGAAGATGAAGCTGCACCAGCTGTAGGCTCAAGGTCAGCTGGCAGAAACAGCAACAGTGAGCAGGACACAGAAACTCAGAACCAAAGTCGACGGGACAGTCATAAGCATGCCAGCACCAGTAGCCAAGCTGACATGGAAACATCTGGAAGCAATGGTGCAGGCAGTAACAGTGGCAGCAACAACAGTGCAACAAACAGCATCAGTAAGCAGGGCAGCAAGAGCCAGAATAGGACAGGGCAGAATGGTAATGGAAGGCAAGTCAATGGTGAAAATGGCAATGAGGAAAGTCAGAAGGAGCGTGTGAAGCAGGCTGTGTCGGTTGCAAGCAGCAAGATGCAGCGCATTGCTGAGCNATTCTTGCTGCTTTGCAGATGCTGTACCTGGGTTGCAACCCTCAGGTGAGGCTGACCATTCTGGGACACGGGAGCAGCCTGCCAAAGTCTATACCCCAGATGGCGAAGAAGATGAAGCTGCACCAGCTGTAGGCTCAAGGTCAGCTGGCAGAAACAGCAACAGTGAGCAGGACACAGAAACTCAGAACCAAAGTCGACGGGACAGTCATAAGCATGCCAGCACCAGTAGCCAAGCTGACATGGAAACATCTGGAAGCAATGGTGCAGGCAGTAACAGTGGCAGCAACAACAGTGCAACAAACAGCATCAGTAAGCAGGGCAGCAAGAGCCAGAATAGGACAGGGCAGAATGGTAATGGAAGGCAAGTCAATGGTGAAAATGGCAATGAGGAAAGTCAGAAGGAGCGTGTGAAGCAGGCTGTGTCGGTTGCAAGCAGCAAGATGCAGCGCATTGCTGAGCAGGATGACGCAGGTGTGCCACCCTGGTGCCATACTTTGGTTTGCTCTCAATCAGGACATGTCTTGCAATCCCTGCAACAAATTTGGACAACCTCACAATTTGTTGCAAGTACACTGCTTCAGCAACACTTTATACAGCAAACATGCACAGATACTCACATGACGGCTTGCAAATGTGGGCTGGCAGTGTAGCAGATGTGCTCAAGTCACAACTGCAAGCTGTGCTGCAGGCTCTGCATCCAGGGTGGCCATCAAAGATATTGTGCAGGAGGGGCAGTCCAAAGCAGGTGAGCTGGCAGAAGAAGCCCAAGCTGCCATCCGGGAACGTGTTGTCAAAGATCATCGCACTAGCCAGGATCAGGTGTCGATCCCACACTTCACCTCATCCATTGATTCACTGCTATGCGGAGCTGCATGCCCAAAAGGGACAGCTCAGACCTGAAATTCAGAGCTACATGTCAGTCTTCAGCGCTGCATGAGCTACCGATGCTGTAGCGTATGATACATGCCATCTGGAGCACTTTAATCTGTGCTGCACAGGCTCGTGCATGCTGTCTTGCAACTGAACACTGCACACATGCAGAGCTCTGTAACAAAGGCTTGACACCAAACCTCGCCAGTCTTGATGTCTCCTTACAATCCTGGGCTATGAGCACAACTGGCAGTGAATCAAAGTGGAAAGTTTTGTCAAGCTATTTGTTAAGAGTGACTCCAGCAGGCAGAATTACAGGAATCCTCTGTACACACATGATATTGCTGCTTGCACTCTCCACAGCTCTGCACATGGTACAGCATTTGTGTATGTCCACTCTGCATGCTCAAGGCATCAAGCAGAGCCCTCCGCTGTCCATGATTGTGTGTGGCACAAGATAACAAAATCTGCATGGCTGTACACAGGATCCAAGTGCAGGAGGCGGCAAGGCTTTGATGACTGAGACAGCCACCTCAGGTAGAATGCTGCTCACAGAGCAAGCTGAACCTTCAGAGGATGCCATCATAGTGCCCACCTCTTCAGTAGACATCACCGATGTCAGCCGCATGGATCTAGACCTACGGCGCCAGGCACAAGTAGAGCAGCGTAGCAAAGCTGATCCTCAAACTGCAGACAAGCGGTTTGTGGAGCTGCTGGTCAAGCTGCTGCAGAAGGTAACATGCTGTTTGTGACCAAGCTGCTGGTCATGCCACCAGCAAGGCATTTGTGACGCTGCTGCATGTTGAGTCACCTCCCCCGGTTGTGTCACACAGCTGTAGGCATGCTGATTTTAGCTTCCTGTATCATCAAAGATCAGCTGCTGTTCAATTTGTAGCATTTGACAGATGCTGCCGCTGCGTGTCATCACCTGCAGAAACTGGTAGCGTAGAGCACCTATGACTTTACATCAACAAGATGCTCTATTCATATTTAGCGATGTAGCTATGCCCTCTGCATGCACTAGCATTGAGTCACAGACATAATGCACCAACAGCAACCAAAGCCTGCAAATTGCAACGCATGCCTGTGGCAGGCACATTATGCAGAGTTCACTGGCAGAGATGCAGCCATGTCCAAGAGCCTGAACTCAGACTACCTGGCCCAGCTGTACATCAAAGCTGACACCAAGAGCATGGACAAACAGCTTGTAGAGCCAGGCTTAGCCAGCAGTGGCTTGCCTGATGAAGCTAAGGCTCTAGTAGTCTACAAAAGAGGGTGCGCCCAGCTTAACCCAAATTGGAATCGCTTGCGCCCTGATACTAATGAGTTGGTGTCCACATTGAGGCCCAGCTACACAATCTGCACAAGCTGGCAGCAAGCTACACACAGTACCCACAGTGGCACGCCAATCACATGGTCACACTAAGTGCACAGTTTGAATGCAATGTGACCGGTTGCAGATCTATGAAATGAACGCTTGTCCTTGTGTAGACTTTGCTTCCAGTGCTGGTTGATTTTCCCTCTGGAATTTCTATGTGCATTATCCAGTTGCAAAGTAGGTGCAACCGCTGCACACAGAATAGACTTTGCATTTGACAGGCTTTTTGCACATCCATTGAGGGCCCATCCTGCCAAAGAATACGTATATGTGTGCTGCAATGATTGTGCATGGCAGAGCGTGCATGCATGCTGATGAAATGCATGCATGATTGTTTTGCAATTGCTCGCATTCAAACACACATGGCCCGATTCATGACTTCATGTTGTGTGAGGCCTCATTGCTGTGCTGCCACTTTTACTACCTAGCAATGATATGCTTTGAGTGTCCACCCTGTGCCCACCCTGGACCAGTTGGCAGGTTGGTTGTGCCTTAGCATTCCATCCCAATACGGTGCGTTTGACAACAGTCACACAAGTGAAAGCTGGGGTCACTGACATCAAGCACATTTGAGTCGCACACCTTATACCTAAGCTGTGCAGCACGCACCAGCAGTTGCAAGAGTCTATACAGCTCAACAGAGTGTGTGCATTGTAGGTATGGGCAAGCAAGACGGCGGGGGCGTATGATTAGTGCCAAAGTGGACTTCCTGCAGCTGCTGGTCGTCAAGGCCACTGTGGGCCGCCTAGCTGTTGGTGAGTCTGTGAATGTGTACCATCAGTCAAACTGCTCTGCTGCAGGTGATGCAGATCTCGAGCAATGCAGCAAGTATCAGTGCACATGCAATGCTCACACATCACGCTTGTACTGCTGGGCATGAACTTGTGCGCCCGCTCTGCATGTGCATGTGCATGTGCATTCATCAAGCGTGCCTCAGCTGTTGCTTGCTGACAGGCGTCTCATCCACCTGGGCAAAAATCAACAAGCAGTATCACAGAATTGTGGAGGCCATCCCAAAGCAGAAGCAGGCGGCAGACAGAACCCAAAATGATGATTCTCCTGCAAAGCCCTCGCCTTTCCACCAGGCCCGGCTAGGGCTCAAAAAGGCAGCTGACAGGATCCAGTCCAACGCGCCACAGCTCACCATCGCTGGAGGGGGTCTGTTCATGACCTTGAACAACTGGGGACTTGTACCTGAGTCAGACGTACTGCCCTTGGATCGCTTCAATGAAGTGTGGCAGCCTGATGAGCCTGACAGGTGAATGAAGGGTTGCTGCTTGGTACATATTGTGTGTGAACCAATCTGCGCAGCTATGCAATTTGTGCGTAATCTCTGCTGCTGCCAAGTGTTCCTGGCTGACATGCCATCTCAGTAAGCAACAGCAGTAAGTATGACTTTGCATCTGTTTATGATGCAACAGCTAGGACCTGTATCTGTTCAGCAAATGAAGCACTTCAGCAATGATCTGATCTGCTGCTGAAGGCTCATTCTAGCAAAGCATTCACTGGAAGACTACAGCACCCACCCCCAGGGTCATGACAATGCTATACTGTCAGTAGAGTCTGGAACAGTACAGAGTGCTGCATTGTAGGCTAGAGCCAGTACATGTGGAGAGGGTGTCCATCAGAGATGCACTAGGCGGTTTGGCAGGCCTGAAGCGAGGCGGCTTCGGCAGCCTGTGGAAGAAAGTGGAGCTCATTGAGCCAACATTTCAGGTATTGACTGGCACACCCGCTGCTGCCCAGTGTCGCAAGCAGACGCATAATGTAAGGGCCCTCACAGTACTCGCTCGCGCACAATACTTAGATATTGTTGGTACAGTGGAACGCCTGCACCACTTTGGGACAATGCACATGGTCATAGGCGCAGATGTTGCAGTCAGCTGCAACAGATAAGCTTGAAGCTGTGTGTGATGCTTGTATTGCTGTTGTGTCTTCTGCTCATCTTGCTGGTTGAGAGGGCCGCACATTGACACTCGCAGCCAGATCGCCTTCAAACTACCCTGTGTACTTTGCTACCTTGCAAATCACCAGACTCTATTGCATTCACTTAAGCTTACACAATCACTGCAGACAGCAAGGTTAAACCTGTGCAGACCCAACATGCTTCACTACATGTTGGCATGTCATTTGAGCAGTGAAAGCATGCTCTGCTACAAAGCATATTTGCGGCTGGCTACAGCCTCTCAGAGATGCCTCTGTCGTGTGGTATGCAAGGTCAAGACAAGCTGCCATCTTGCTACGGTGTTGTACATTGTTGCCCTGTGGCTTGCGGTGACTTAGCTGGTATGCACGCACACACAAACATGCTTCAAGCTCTTTGTCCAATGAGTGCACAGCACATCCTCTATCATGTGCATTGCCATGTACGTTGCATGCATGCAAAAAACGACCTTGTAAGACCTGTACTGCTCCCAGGTTGGCTGCTCCAGATGCAGTTGTTGTGAGGCAGCAAAGTCTTTGACACCAGTGTTGATTGTGCAGTGCATTGCATCACAACAGACAAATTTGTACATGATCCGACGAGCTGCCCATCAACATTGCTATCATGGGCTGCTCTGTATCCTGGCAAACTCAGCTGCAGCCCATTACTTGGCCATGATGTCATTCACTGATGGCAGGACTTGCTGGTGCTATATCGGCAGATACCACCTTCAGCCAGTCCCCTAATCAAACTCAGGCAGCGGATTGTGGGGCCCAACAAGGACGAAAGCACTCCCAAGTACCAGCAGCGGAACCAGATCATGATGCGCATCTACAGAGACATCCCTGTCCCCAGCTGGAAAGTGGTCTTTCCCAACAAGCTGCTGCAGTTTAGACCTTTGGATGGGCTCCGATCAGACTTAGTGTCTATTGCTGGGTTGTTATGTAAGTATGTTTGCTGCATCTCTTGCAGTTGACTGTCACTGCAGATCTCACTGCTTGGGCTGAAATGCTTGTTGTCAACCCCTTGCTCTTGATGCCTGTCAGTACACTTGCATCACAAGTGCTTGAGAAGCAGCACAGACTATCGCCTACTTACATTGTACTGCCCAACTTGCTGTTTGTTATGTTAGCACAAGATGCAGCACTGTGTGCATCGCAGTTGCATATGTGCCCTTGGTGTAATGTTCAGCCTTCAACGCTACACACAATGCCAATGTTGGTTTAGAATTTTGGCGTTTTGCATGAACAAAGGTGTATGAGTATCACAGAGTGCTTACTTGCAGCAGCGGCATCTGTTCTGTAGTGGGCACTGTGTGCATGAACACTCATCACGCTGATGTCTCCTGTGTACTGCAGCCTATTTGATTCAGCTGAGGTATGACTCATTCATCCTGGAGGTCATCACAACTGGAGCTGTGCTTGCATTTGTATTCAGAGCTATCTTGGGGTACCGTCGCCTCAATCAGAGGTATACATAGCAACACCACCCTACAGGATCAGTATGCCTGATTCATCATACTGCTCTTGCACGTCCTGTAGCATTGAGTACAAACTGGACACTGACCACGCTTGCACCTGCTTCCAGACTGCCCGTACCATGCATGACACAGCCAATCTTCCAGCATCCATGCCAACCATATAGTCATGGTGTACGCCACAATCTGTCATGCCCGACAAAACCTCAACTCGTCAGCCATATGCAGCATGCACAACCTCACTGTGTTCCTAGAGCAATAGAGTCAGCAGGACTGCTGCTGCATCTTACAGCATGCTTGTATGCAAGCTGTCACTCAACCTCACACTTCTCAGTGAGAGCATTAGCAACCTGTACAAGGTACAGCTGTGGTTCTCTGCCTCCGGTGTGTGTTTGCATCACGTCCCTTTGTGTTGAAGTTACTAGACTGTCAGCGCAGGTATGAAAGAGCAGCCAATGAGATGCTGGCTAAGTCCACTATTGCAGGCCAAGAAGGCGTTGTCACCTACCTGGCTAATGCAGCCGCCCTGCAGCAGTTTGAGCAGACAGCTTTGGCATATGTGCTCATGTCTGAGGCTGGCAGGCCCATGAGCATCCCAAGTCTGGCAGCTGCTGCAGAGAGCCTGCTGGAGGGCAAATTTCAGGTGTGCATTTGGCTCGACATGTGCAATGTCGTATATCACAGCTGGCACCACATCAATGTGCCGCTTGTCTGCAATGATCTTTGTTTGCTGCTGATGACTTACATCCATGTTTGCCATACATTCTGGCCTGTTCTTTTGTGCTCAAGCACCTCCCAACAACAGTCTTTTGACAGCGCTTTCACATGCAACCCATTTTGCATGCAGTCAGGAAGTGACCCATGGTCACATGTAGTTATTCAGTATGTTCCAGCCTAATGCTGTGACCAATGATCAGATCGAGTGCGTGCTTGACTTCCACTGGTTACACTTGGACGGCATGCTCTGTAGGTCCGGGTCAGGTTCAACGCTGAGGAGGCCTGTCATGAGCTTGCAAGATTGCACCTTATACAAGACTCGCAGGATGACTGTGATACTGGGGCACAACACTACACTGCTGTTTTGCCAGCTGAGGCTGCTGAAGTCTTGACAGTGCATTGGAAGGAGCTGCTACAGCAGCGCATTGAAGACCGTATTCAGTATGTAGAGTAGACTTGCAGAGTAGTTCACAACTGAGTGTTTGCATACCACACCTTTGCATGGCATAACTAGCAGGGCAGGGCGCTGAATTTTATGTACACAGTTAGCAGTTATGATACATAGTCAACAAGTATATCTTGAAGACCTGAAATAACATCCCTAAACCTGGTTGAATTTCATAATTCAACTCATTCTCCTAGAGTTTGCCATGCAGCCTGCAGCATCCTCGCTTTACATTCTGCCAATCTTGGGCACATTGGGCTGCAAGGAGTGTGTTCATGTCTATGAGGTGTTCTTGAAGCCCCGCTGTGTGCTGACAGGTGCCTCTGCAGGGTGCGCTGCAGGCTTTGGATCTGCAGCCAGCGAGACTCTGCATAGATCCTCACTGCTGAGTGGACAACATGCATGTATATATACGTTACCTGGATGAGCTTCCCAAATGCCGACATCAGTTGGTGAAAAGCCAAGCTCTGCAGGCCATGGGCACAGGTGAGCGGAGGTCATAGACATGAGATCGGGAATAGCGTTCAGACAGTCGCAACACCTGGATGGTAGAGGTCATGCTTGTCGTCCATGGCAGCTGAATGCCTGTCGACCATCGGAGAACTTGTTCCGGAGCTGCTACCAAAGCCAAACAATTTTGAGAGATAGCCACCAGAGTACGAAGCAGCATTTGCAGTCTCGTTGGGAGCCGAGGCAACGTTTTTCCCTGCCTCGACTTTGCTAGCGTTGGCTACCGACCCGGCCGTTGAGGTATTTGACATGGCTTACTGCCTCAATCTTATTGACGTCACAGTTAATGCGCCAATCTTGTTGCGCATGAAATGCGACAGTGCGGTCCGGAAGCTTTGCACTTGGTCTGAGCCCGCAGTGCGCTGTCTGCAGCTTCAGCGTTGAGTCCTCGGTTGCACCTATTGCACAGTCATTCTCACGCAGTGCAGTGCGATTGGCTATTGTGTGTTACGGTGGTAACACACGTCCAAAGAAACGCTAACCGATTCAATGCAAGTCACACTGCAAGTCACAGCCTTTTTGCAACATCTGTATCAATGAAGTTATCCCAGCGAAGCTGCGTTTCTGTGTACCTTGTGGCGCTGTGGCTTGTTGGCGGAATGGCAGTTCCCCTGCCACCACGTGCGAATGATGCCTGGGATCAGGTCCTAAATCAAGTTTGGCTCAAAGCCAAGCCACGCATATCTTTCTGTCTTGGAGAAAGCGAAAGCGGCGTATACAACACCATATTGCAGTCTTTCCCCAAACCTTTGCCTACCACTTTATCCTCAGAAGATGCAGTATGCAGCAACTTTGCCGAAGTTGGAAGGCACTTATGTGGCCCAAAGTCCCTGATGGAATACTACAAGGTGTTTTGTGAACCCTCCTTTGTGACCACAACATTGTTTGCATACAGCTGGAACGCTGAAGCACTCCTGACCTCCCGTAAGTTACTCAACCACCAGTCTGTCCCTGCAGTTCTTACTGCTGACAGACAATGATGAGAAGGTTCCCAACACTGCTGCCTGTCCTTCTGGTGTTGCAGACGCACAGTGCTCACCAGGTTGTGGTGCCTCAGAGCTGGCTTATGCAACCTATGCGACATGCAGCTATGCCGGCTGTTTAAATCAAAGCTGCTGACCCCTGTACTGCACTTACACCTTATCCATTCCGCTTGCTTGCCTGATGTGCAAGCCTTGTTGTCTGATGTGCTGCACTTTCTTCATACAAGAGGCAGCAATAAACATGGAGGACTCTCGCAGGTTTTTTTGACGCTGCCAATCTGCCAGATGTTGAGCCCAACATGACTGCACATCCCCATCCATGCTGCCCAGGCTACTTCTGCCCACCCATTCTCACTTGCATGATTCCGTGTCCCCTTGGGGCCAGCTGCCAAAGGTCTGCCCTTCGTGACTGGTCATAANGGCTGGCATGTTTGTGGACACCAGGAACTGCAGCACTGGGACATTAGAACCGTAAGCTGCTGATGCTGTCCTCCCTGTATGGGATCTGCCACCTGCATTGCTTATACACTGCTTGCCAGATCAGTCAGGAACCTGCAAGCTGATGCGCCTGGAGCATCACTGCTTGCTTGCATGCCTACTGAGATTCTGTATGAGCTACCCCATACTGGAACAAGGTTGCTACTGAATACCTGTGTCAGAGAAGGATGTAAGTGCCAGTAGCGGGCTGCTGGTCGTGAAGTCAATGCAAACTCACCACACCCTGTATGCACGACTGCTGCAACGTGACAAATACAACTGCACGGGCATGAGTGACAGGTCACAACTACATATACATGATTGCCGGGCTCAACTGCGTTTGCAGGCAATTACCCCAAGCGGAAGAAGAGAAAAAGAAGAAGCCCAAAAGCGGGAAGAAGGGCAGCAAGAAGAAGAAGGGTGACAAAGAGGGCAAAGAGGAAGGAAAGGGGAAGAGCAAGGGTAAGGCCAAGGGGACTGGGGAGGCTGGAGATGAGGCAGAGGCCCCTGTTGCTCAAGCTGTAGGGCGACACTTCCTGCTGCAGCTCAGCATTGAAGCAGATCGAGCTGTTGCCTGCCTACTCGCAGAGCATGAACTCCAGGTCTGTACTTACTCCATTTCCACACAGCACGTATAATCTGTCTTTCAATTGTTGTTGTTCTCCTCACTGCTTCCATCCTTTGTCTTATGATCGGTTTCCAGCACGTTGTGTGTGAGGGTGGTACTGGTTAGAATGTCTAGTGTAGGCTGTGGCAGCACAAGCGTGCTTATGCATTACAATCTCATGCTTGTCATACTGCGCTACTTTGCAGGCACTATTGTTGCTGCTTCCATGGTGGAGTGCATTGCTGGCAGGAGCGACTTGCTCACTTGATGTTGCTCACTTGTTTGCAGGCACAGGGACTTGGTCGCAGTGCTTGGTACAATGCCACTATTGACGGGAAAGTGCTTGCTCAGAACGGCAAATGGCTCATCCCATTGGATCTGCAGCAGTGGCCCAAGGCTTTGCCGAATAGAGGGGCGCTGGAGCTGGATGTGCTGCAACTGCCCATGAACAAAGCCCCCTGGATCAGGGCTGATCAGGTGTACATACACAGCAGGAAGGACAGCGAAATGCTAGCGCTGCAGCAGCTCCAGTCTGAGGATGCAGAAAGCAATGTTGTGCAGGCTTCAGGGCGGCTGACATCATCACAATATCAGAAAGGCTCAGCAGGCCATTTGACATCCGGCATAGAAACCATGGAACAAGTTGCAAGCGCTGAAGTGAACAGCTCAGCCAGTGTCGCTATACAACCTGACTTGACCTGAGCATGGCAGTGGTTATTGTAATACATTGTTTGTGACAATGTCCTGTATGCATGCTGGTGTAGCCTTGTATGACAGAACTGACAGTGAGCGCGCATAGCATCAATCTGATTGTTTTGGGGCCTATGGGGTGATGTCTTGCACCACAAACATCATATGGCCTAATGCTTTTGAGATGTGGGAATGCTTGACGGGTGTTGAGATGATTTGCCACAGACCTAAGACAGCTTTTTTACAGACACACTATTACAAAGTTGGTATATGGACAGCTGGGAGACAATGCCAGAGTTGTTACTATACAAAATACACTATCTGGTGCTAAACATTTTGCCTGCAACCCCAGTGACAAACCAGGTGTGTTTCACACTGCTGAGACAGCACTGGTAAGGAGACCATGAACATATGGATTGGGTCAGGCAGGCAAGATCTGACAGCAAAAATGATCCGCAGTCAAATCTATTCAGCACCCTTGAGAGGCACATAGGCAATGGACACATACTCCGCGCCCTGTGGGACGTGCTCAGAGGCTACTTCTACATTCTTGACATTATATGACTTGATTGCGCCTGTTGGACCATCCTGCTGAAGAGGTGCCAGCAAAGGGGACTGCATGTCATCTGATGCCAGCGTCATAAACTGACCCTGCAGGGAAAGAGCTCAGTCAGCCTGCATGCTATTGAAGCTTCTGTCAGCGAACAGAGATGCTTTTTGGAGAAGCAGTCCAGGGAGATGCAAAAGTTCAACATGCTCATGAATACAATATAATAATCCAGCTGGATGTAGTAGACATTGATGCACAAGCCAATCAGCGGTCATGCTGCCTTTTGCATGTATAAGCTGTCGCAGGCCTCCTCTACACAGCAAGACAGCACACCGATGGTGGAAACACCGTATGCACAGCAGCAATGGCAACTGACACATCACCCCAGCAAGGGTTGTGGGTTGTGGATGCACAAGGCACTGACAACACGACAAGTGTAATCTGACACAAACGCATTGCAATCGTAAAGCCCAGCAGGGGCAGACGCTTGTCGTGACATCCTTGCATGTTGACGTAGTCAGCTGTGCAACACGATGACCACTTATAATACAAGAGAGGCAGTGACCACAACATGGACTTGACATGAATGTGCATCACCTGGCGCTCAGCTCTGGGGCAGGACAAGCAGGCCTTGCCCAAGGCACACCAGGCGTGCAGCATGCGCAGCCACACCGCTCCACATGCCAGGCACAGCATGCCAAAGATGATGAACCCCCAGTTCACATTGCCAGCAGCATCCTAAGCCACACCAGTAACAACGTCAGGCGCAAGAAAGGCACGGACAAGTCAGCGCCCTGGTTCACGCTCCCAACCGGACCTTACGCCCCACAACATATAGGCGGCATCAATGACAGTTGTGTGCAGACTTGCACTCAGCATGCAGTTGCCCTAGCAGGCTCAAAATGATGCAAAAGGCCGTGTTTGGGACCAACCGCTATATGTGAGACTTGAAACTTTGCCCCCATGCAGTACAGGCTATGATGATGCGCTGTATGCTACATCAGTAAAGAGACTTGCAATCATCTAGGCTCAGAGAAGTAAATTGTAAGTGACTTTGAGACCAACAGCTATATGTCAGACTTGATGCCTACCCCCATCAAACACTGGCCATGGTGATACGCTGTATGCTACATCAGTCACAGCGAGACTAGCCATCATTCAGGCTCAAAACTGCTTTAAACATGACGCTGACCCTTAGCTTGTTGTGCTGGCCCACAGGAGCTGCACTTGCAAAGGCAGTACAACACAGTGGCTGCACCAGTGCAAAAGTGCAGCACAAGCGAACAGAGCATCAATGCAACATCAACTGCTTACCACAACGCCCCAATCAAGACTGTCATTCAGATCTCCCTGTTCGACTGCCAGCTGATCAAATGCTGTCCAGGGCTCAGATGCTACTGCTGCATCTCCTGCTGTTTCAGCACCCTCAGCCTCTGGCATGGCATCGCCCATGGTAGTGGCCATGACAGATCGCATTGCATCCTCTGCTGCCTCGTTCTGTCTGTCTTCTGGCTGCATCTGAAGCTCAGAAGCAGTGTTCCAGTCCAACTTGTCATCAGGCCTAATCAGAGCTTCACTCTTTCCGCCTGTTAAGTGCCCATCAACCATGACCCAGTCATCTGGCACTCCGTCGAGTCCACTGCTCTGCTGTGCGGCTGCAGAGCCCACAACATTGCTGTCCACCTGCAGACAGGCAAGCAGGATGTCTGCATGACTGACCTAGAACTGGCGGGAAGTGGTGGCCATGTGGGCAAACACTCAGCGCATTGCAGGAGTTGCCATTAAGCGTTTGGCTGTATCATGCAGCAGAGCAGCAGAGCATTGACAGTAGCCAGAGCATAAACCCACAAGGGCTTGACTCACACTGGCAGCATGGGTATGCAGCCTGGTTGAATACAAACAACAGTGTCTTGCAACCTTGCTACAGAGGCTTTGGCTGAGGAGAGCTGCCATGCATGTCAATGACGGGCTGAGGCCTGTGTGCAGAAGCAGACTGTGTAAGCCCAGACAGCACCAAAAGCTGACACTGTCAAGCATCAGCAAAAAAACGCTAGGCACACCCTATGCCCAATGTCCAACACTTCCTGCATCTTCATCTGAGGCCGTACTGTGTTGCAACCAACGGAAAGCTCATGCTATGCACACATGCTACGCTGTCACATGAGCGGCACATGTAACCAGACAAATTATGATTTCGGCCGTGTTGTCACTAGCCACAGCAACGGTCTGCACATGACTCCAGAAGAGATCTTCACAACACCAAGAGTCAGCAACACAGAAGCCAAGCCAAGCCTGATGCTAGCGCAGACACACCTGGCTAAGTGCATCAAGTGCAGCTGGCAAAGAGCCAAGCCTGCTTGATGCAAGGTAGGTCATCACATCTGAGTTCATGGTGTTGGTGACAGACGGCATCTGCAGATCCTGACGGCTTCTGTGGCCCCCACACCTTGGCCTTGCAGGAGTCAGCATGAAGCTCTGAAGTGTGTTTAGCAGGTCAAGCTGCTGAAGTGCCCTGCAGCAAAGTGCTGTTTGATCAGTGGCATGTGCATGAGAGAGTATATTGACACCAGCTGCCTCGAGAGACTATGCACATGCCTCAACTAGGAGCAAACGTGGTACAGAGCATGCTCTGGGTAAAGTGGCCACTCTCAGCAGGCGGTGGCAGACTACCTGAGGCAAGTGCATCACAAGCTGCAAGCAGGCTCCCAGTCAAACACAAGTATCAGCTGCTTACCACGACGTCTCGTATTGCTGGGGGAACTGGAGATATGTTTCGTCACTTGTGCTGTCTGTGAGCTGCAGAGACTGTATCTGCACGTCTCCATAGTCCTGGAGAAGCAGGTGCGTAACTCACGACATGCAGCATTTCCATAACAGCGTCCACAGTATGTTTACACTGTATAAACTACGTACAGATGTATGATGCTTACCTGGAAGCCAACAGCTATCAACCTAGCCTTGGCCAGGTACACAAAGGCTAGGCACAGCAAAAAGCGCTTCATTGGGGCCCTTAGACGCAGAAGCCCGCTCGCAGGCGCCGGCTGTGCTCTTCACTCGGTTGCCTGTTGCTTCTGCGGGTACGGCACTGCGAGGTAGACTCTCGGCGTGGAGCTTCTTGGCTGATCGCGTCATCAGAAGGTGAGTACACGTGGAAGCTCACGTGCCAGCGTCACATGATGCTCGGGTTTCGGAGTGAATCTGGAATCTCAAGCTATGGCTCGTGTTCGGCAGGCTTTTGACTTTTGCCTTACACGGTCATGGCAGCCTACATATGTCGTCAGCCAGCAAGCTGCACAAATCACACGCATCTGCAATTTCCAATTGAGCCCTGCTTTGTGTGCTTGTTATCAACAACTGCGGCATTTCGGTGCGCTTTGCCCTGCGATCTGTGACAACCTGCAGACGCCCTCGCAACAAGCTTACAGGGTGTCGTGCAAAGCTTGGCCGTGCTGTGTGGTGCGAGGACTGAGCCTGATTATATCTAGCAAATCTCGACACACCAGCACGTAGTCAGCAGCAGCGCACGGTATCAGACCTTGGATCCGTGAACCGCGTCGAGACTGAACCACACTGTAAGCAAATTGTGACATTATATGCCAGTGACAATCATTCCTGCAACAAACACCGTCTCGCAACGTCGCCTTCCTACTTCACCACTGCTGTGGCTCTGCAGAGCGTAGAGGCCATGGGTCAGCAACCCCAAAGGACTGCTTCTGGAGAGAGCTCTCAGTCCTTCATTCGCCTCGCCGCAAACAAAAAATGTCCTAGCTGCAACAAAGACCTTCCCTTGCAAGCATTTTACACAGCAGGACGCAGCAAAGCCGGTCACACTAGGCTGCACTCACACTGCAAACGGTGAGTTCATGTAGGAGTGATTGAATGTCCTGTTTTACCCCTGGTTACGGTGACGTAACACCCTTTCAGCAAGCACGCACACCTCACGCCTTTTCACGATTTGCCGGCAAAACCTCACCGGTTGCACTCGTTCTGCGCTCACCTGCGTCTTCGTTGTTGCAGCTGCAAACTTCACCGAGAGTCGAGACGCCGCTGCGTTAAGGCTCTGCGAGCCGAGAGTCTTGATTCAGACGCCTCAACTACTGATTTCCCATCCACACTTCCCCAGTCGCGTGGCCATCTCAACCGCGTCCCTGAGCATCATTCAGGTTTGCACATACCAGCACTGCTTGTTGTTTGCTTGCCAGTGTTCTGCAAGCTTGTCAGCCTGCCTGATGCTAAGACGACAGACGGTATCAGTTGCGGGCATCGCGTCAGCCATTAATGCTCGACTGTCGTCGAGTTCTCCTTGCAAGCGTTAAGACTGCTGTGTAGGCTCTGTCAATACTTGCAACATGCTCCGCCTGTTCAGGTACCAAGCTTTGCACCAGCTGTCAGCAAACCAAGCCTCTGAGCTCCTTCTACACAGCTGGACGTCACAAGGGCGGGGCTATCCGCTGGCATTCACATTGCAAAAACTGCAAGCTTGAGCACGAAGCAGCGCAGCGCATGCAGCCAAGACGGGACAGCCGTGAGCTTCGCAAGACCGACGAAGGTATGCATGCCTACAGTCGTCTAGTGGTAGCACACAGCTCGCGCGCGTCGCGTGGACGTCGTCAAATGCATGATCATCATCACACATTACATCTCGCTATGCTACTCACTGATGCTATGCTGTCGACCTGGTGAGAAACTCCCCTTGGCTTGTTATCGCAGGTCTGACAACAAACCCTGCCAGTCAGCAAAGCGTGCCACAAGCACCAGCTGGCTTTCGCCAGCATGCTCATGCTGCTGGCCTGCCTTCACCAATGGTACTGCAACATATGCCTCCATACCTGAACCCTCAACAGTTGCAAAGCATGATGCTCCTCAACCAGCATCCTGCTATGTTTCGCAACCCTGTTCTCCAGAGTCAGCTGGCCATGCTGATGTGGAGCCAGATGCAGCATCCTCAAGTCCCACTTTGGGCCTTGCCACAGGCTGCCAATGTCATCCAGCCAGCCCCTGCTCAGCAGCAGCCTCAGAGCATGGCAGCGCAATCAGCCTCAACACACCAGCCAAGCAATGCAGGTCCCAGCTTTGAGCCTCTCAGAAGTGCTCCATCTTTGGAATGCAACAGCTCTGGTGGCAGCAACGACAGTGGCTGCATGCAAGCACCTCACAACGACACCTCCAATGCTCATCAGTCACCTTCACCAGAAGACAAGGCGCCTCGCAGTGCCTTTGACAGCAGCTCTAGGTTTGCTGAAGACTCAGACAGCGCAGTGACCTGGGCTGGTAAGGCTGAGCAGCAGGCACAACAGCCTTTGGGTTTCCGCAGCCATAGTGTCAGTCATCCTGAAGCACAAGGCAAGACATCTCTTGACCTTTTTTCCACCAGCTATTGTGTTGTATGCGTAAAGCTTGTCTGGCATATGTTATCAGCATCAGAGCCAGGCTTGGGCCATCATGAAGATGCCAGACTACTGCTGAACAACAGCGCATTTTGTACTTGCAGTCACTGTCTCAGCATGCGAGACATGTCAACTGTCAGTGACCGTCAAATACAACCATTCTTGGGATGCTCAACACAATGCAGTACTCCAGCAAATGGCATCATTTGGTGGTGCTGTCAGTAGTGTATGTATATTTGCATGTACGTTTGCAGAATGGCCTGTAGCGCTGGCACATCTGGTGTCAGGTTTTCTGCCTGATCACGCCTGTTTTGTTGCAGGCTTGCAATCTGGTCAGCACTCAGGCAAGGACTTATCGTCCTCGCACTTGGCAGATGCTGCTCACTGGCGCCTGTCTGAGTCTCCTGCAGCAGAGCCTGCCACAGCTGCAGACAGCAAGCATGCTGCTGACCCCACCACAGCAGCACAAGAGCCCAGCCAGCCTGCTTCAGCCCTTGCCTTAGCACAAGCCTTTCCCCACATTGTACACCAGGCAGCTGCAGCATCCAATCAAGACCTGCAGCGCAAGGCCAGCTCCAGTCTCCTAGCTGATCTCAGGCAAGCACAGCAGCAGCAGCGCCAACTACAGCAGCTGCCTGCTCAGTTGCCTCAAGACCCTCTCAACATGTCCCACCTGCCTGATTCCACTGACCAGCAGGCACAGAGTCTCAAGCGCTCCAGCAGGCAAGCAGCAAAAGCTGCCGAGCAAGCCATTCAGGCTGCTCAAGCTTTCCTCTCCCCCCAGCAGCAGCAACCGCAGCGTGCACAGCAGGCTCAGCAGCATCACTCTGCTGAGGGTGACAGCACAGCAGACCCCTTGCTGCAGTGGGGCACCCAGAGGCGCGCTGTGAGGGCCCGAGGTCACCGCCACCCTNAGACTCAGAACTGTAAGCAGCGCTGAGTGCATCAGTTAGCTCTCTGTCCCAGTTGTGGCCGGAAAATCTGGCATCAACAAACACTTCGCCGACAATTGTCCAGGCTTCCACCATCGTCTGCTGTGCAGCAAAGACTGCAGGGTTGGAGGAGGCAGGAAACCTGCAGGATTACATTTGGCATGGCTGGCGGTGCATGGCTATTGCAAAAGGCAGTGCATAGTTTGAATACTTTCATCTGAAATACCTCAACACTTCGCTAGCACCAGCTGAAAGGCAGGTTGCAAGAAGAGCAGCANCTTTCTATCAGGCTGTACCAGCCCTACAAGTGAGCATGCATCGGCGCAAAACCAGTCCCCACCTCTTCGAATAGAAACACTTNCAACCTCCAGGCAAATGATGCAACAGCTGATCAACTGAAATGTGTCATGCAGCAAAAGTCAAAGTATCTCAGACAGCAATAGGCAATATCAAAANGGGCGAAAATGTTGAAGAGGTCAAGAAGCAGAAGGCCATCAAGGGTCTCCTTAACAAGATCACTCCTGAGAAGTTTGACAAAATTCTGCAAGACATCATTGATGTCGGGTATGAAACTGAGCAGACTGAATCTGGCCTCATTGACCAGGTGAGTTGCCTTGCTGCACACTGGACGAGGCCAGCTCACATGACCAGTGCAGTGTTGACACCTCACGGATCATGTGCTGTAACATATAAACCAGCTTTTGCTCAGGCTTACAGATATGTACCCAGTCAGAAACACCCAGTTTTCCTATTGTGGCTTGACGTTCTTTGTACTTGTACTGGCATGACTATTGTTAGAGTATCATCTTGTACCAAACCTCTTTCGCTTGTCTCCCAATTGCAGGTATTTGACAAGGCTTTGACAGAGACCACCTTCTGTGAGATCTATGCAGAGCTGTGCCATGAACTCAATGCCAAGTTGCCCAGCTTTGAGCCTGAGGTCAGGGATGGCAAGAAGCGCCCTACCACCTTCAGGTCAACACCCATCTCACATTGACATCAGCATTGCAACACCTCATGACAACTGTTAGCAACAGCTGTTACTCTGCTTGATAAGACAGCGTAGACAGGGCAGTTGCCTAAGGTATAACATGTTTGACCTCAGCACTGTGTCATGGCAGCATCTGCTACTGCTAATGTAAGCTGCTGTGCAGTCGCCGCAAATTGGTTGGGGTGTTGCAGGAAGCAGCTGCTGAACAAGTGTCAAGAGGAGTTTGAGAAGGGAGCTGCTGCCATGGAAGCAGTTGAGGCTCGTGAGAAGGCCAACGAGGGCAAGTCCAAAGAAGAGCAGGACACCGACCAAGCTGAGGTATCGTACCAGTCCTCTCAATTTTTGCAGCTACCCTGTCTGCATTGCGCTGAAGTTTCTGACCATCTTATTGCTTGTTGCAAGCAATGAGTTATAAAAAGCCGTGTTGCACTCACAACAGCTCTTGTGTGACCAACCTCCCTCACAACTTGAACAGGAACAGCATGAGCCTTTTGAAAGCGCTGATTGTTGTGATGTCTGTCACCCGCAACAACACAACAGACACGTCATAGTTTTTGAAGGCAGCTGAGGCTTCTGGCAGTGAGGAGGAAGCTCCTGCAGAGGCTGAAGGTCAGGAGGAGGGCGAGATTGTTGCCCCCCAGACACCCGCTGACAAAAAGGCTCAGCGCCTGGCAGCTCGCCGCGCTGTCCTCAAAGCAGCAGATGATGAGCTCAAGGTGACACCCAGGCCTTACCATAGAATTCGAGAAGACTTCTTATCTACTTGCAAATATGTGCCAAAATTCGTGATCATGTTTCTTGTGTCAAAAACTCTGTCTGCCAGTCCAGACTTTATACTTCACCACTTGTGTCCAGCTTGGTGCTTTGGGTGAAGAGGGCAAGTGGCCTATGTCATGTTGGGCCACTGTGCACATGCACTGTCCTACCCACTGTCTTGCTTGTTACGTATGTTGGTTGCATGTGTGACATTGATTGGCCTGAAAACCTGTGATTGTAAACACAGATATGCTGGCTAACCGGTATGCTTGTACTGTGTAGGCACGGCGACGAGCACTAGGAAACATCCAATTTATTGGATTCCTTTACCGCAAAAAGATGCTCACAGAGAAGATCATGCATGAGTGCATCAAGAAGCTGCTTGCAGATGTGGCTGCACCCAAGCAGGAAGACCTAGAGTGCTTGTCCAAGTTGATGAGCACTGTTGGGCGACAGCTCGATAACCCCAACGCCAAAATGTATATGGAAGCCTACTTTGAACGTATCAGAACCTTGACCAAGAACCAAAATCTGGAGAGCAGGATACGATTCATGCTTCAGGTAAGCTGTCTAGCAGCACTGGCATTGTGTAAGCCCGGGTTGAGAGCTTTTAAGAGTGATACCTGTTCAGCCTGGAGCAGTCAGTGTGACATTTTACTGGCCGTGTTATTTGCTGTGACTTAGCCTCATTCTTTTTTGACAGCATGCCTGCAACTCACAATGGACAGTAACACCAGCCAACCCATCAAGTAGTATAGTGAAAGCTGTGCAAGCTGTACAGCCAGTCATGCATTTGTCCCTGCCAGTCAGCACACATTGCTGCTTGGCCACTGCCACTTTGCATTGACAGCAATGGTTGTCTGTAGACCTGGGCTTGCCCCCATGCTTGATCGTGTAGACCCGCATTCTTACCAGTTGCCTTGTGCCATTCGTCAGGCCTCTCGTGTTGCGCAGGATTTAGTAGAACTGAGGTATAACTCATGGATTGCCCGCCGAGAGGTGGAGGGTCCCAAGAAGATCAACCAGGTGCATGCTGATGCCAAGCGTGATGATGCCAACAGAGCCAGAGCTGCTGCCGGTGCCCCAGGCCCGCGCGGGAGAGGTGACTATAACCGGGGTCCAAGCAACTTGGATGCCTACGGTGGTCCTCCTCAACGGTATTTACCATTGCACAATGCAATCAATTTGCTCATACCGTTGAAACTGTGGAGTGTTGCCCACACTCTCTGGCAATACACCATGCTGAGAGCTGACCTGTATATTGAGTATGTTGTGCATAAGTGTTCCATGGCTGCATCTGTTCTCTGGTAAGTGCTGATGTGCGTAGAGTGTGGAAGCCCTGTCTGTAAGCTACATGTGTGTTTGGTGTGACAGGCGCATGCCATCAAGGCATGACAGTATGATTGACAGCCCAGTGAGGCCCATGCAGCGCAACAGCAGTCAGGAGTTCACATCCTTCAGGCCTGGTGGCGGGGCCGCCCCCAGCCTCAGACCTGGGGGTGCAGCCGCGGGCGCCATGCAGCCTCGCACTGTCCCTCTTGGGTAAGCACACTTCTGTCATAGCCTCTGCTGATCAAGGTTGCAGCAGGGATGACAGGAAGTCCGCTAGCTCACAAGTATAGCCTGTGCCAATGCACTCCACTCAAATGGGAAGGCTTGATGATCTTCTTGCCCCTCTGTTTCACGTGGTACTGATGCCAACTCAGCAATCTGCACAGCCTGAACTGTTTTACTGATTGCTATGCATCCTGGAGAGACTGCAGCCTCAATGTAGAGGGGAGCATGAGTGAAGCCTCCCTGCCTTCAGCAAGCATCCGGCCTTTTAGCATACGCAGCTTCTTGAAAAGTGCTGCTGACTTCGTGCCAACATGTCTCACAACCAGCTCACAGTTTCCTGTATACCTGACTGCGTTTGACTGCATCAGCCGTCAGGCTACAGCATCTCCATGTTGCACCATACACTCAATTCCCTGGTGGTGTGCTGGTGGCTGATCAGTCGGTGTGAATGCTTGTGACATGCAGGGACAGCAGAGCAGCAGCAGGAGCACCCCTGAGGGCTGCAGCTGCTGCTGTGGAGGAGCAGAAGCGCGCCCCCGAGGCCGCCCCTGCCAAGGTGGACACTCCTGACAGCCTGTCCGATAAGGATCTGGATGACAAGCTCAAGGGCCGCCTCACAGAGTACTTTTCAGTCAAGGATGATGCTGCTGCTGTGGAAGACATTCAGGTGACCTCAGAAATGCTGACTTGTCAGCGCTGCATGCTCAGGTCCTTCTATTTGCATATTCCAAGGCATTTTCGTGTAGGTCAAGCAGCAGATTTCAGTTTGGCAGACAGCTGGTAGTGAGCGTGACTTGGCATGCATGCGTGCAACAGCCAAGCCTTGACACCTCTGACCAGCTTTACCTGCCACACAATATTCTGCAGGCTATGTAGGGTAGTGCTGTGTCCTTTTAGACCGTTAAAGATTTAAAACGCTGCTCCTGAGGTTGACTTTCTCGATTTCAACGTTCGGACATTGCGCCTATACAGGGCGGCGTTTTAAATCTTCAGGGGTGTAAAGATCAGCTTGACGTGAGATAAGTATACTGCAGCAGCAGTTGTCGACATTCTCTACACATCTGCATGTGGACGTTCTGGCATGACAGTCGGCTGTGTTGTGTCATACTGTGGACCTGCAGCTTGTGACGTTCTGCCTTAAGCAAGTGTCAAACAATATGCACGCTCCACATGACACTAGCGTATGTCGTCTTTTGTTTTTCACAGGAGCATGTGCAGTTCCTGATGACCATCTGCATAAGCCCAAGCCTGTGTTGCAGAGCCGCACTGGTTCTGTGTTGCTTGTGTATCTGTAATAGCGCCAGGTGCTGTATCATTGACAGTACGAGCTGACAATTAGCATCAAGCACTGTGTCAGTTCTGGTGGTACATTGCGGCTTACCAGTCATGTCCATGGGTTGCCAGAGCGCTCTCTGCTTCCTGGTAGTCCTTCCTGCTCATAGTGACAGTGAGGTATGCTCTGCCATTGTGCTTGCACTGACAGGTCTGGGTGTGTGCAGGAGCTCATACCACAGGTCCAGTCAGAGACACGCATCTTTGAGCAAATTCACATCTTGGCAGTGGCAGGCTTGCGAAATGTGGACTGGACTGCAGTCACGGTGAGCAGGCCCCAGCTGTTTGGCCCTGCTTCTGCTCTGCTGCTGCATCTTTGCAACTTTATGTACTGTATATCCTTCTGTGCAGCTGCACACGTGACTTTCATGTGTTCAAAAGCGCTATTGCGCCTGAAGAAGTGATCACCAGTGCACAAAAATGTGACAGCTACTTGGCTCGTATGGGTTTCACTACTGCAGAAACTGATGGTGATGCTGTGTACCGGCGACAAGCCAGTCTTTGCCAAATCTACAGTTGACAAGAGCGCCAAGAGCCTGCTTGATCGCATGGGAGCTGAAGATGTTGCGGCTGATGCACCCAAGGCCTCAGACTGGGTACGACTTTTTGCCAAGTAAAGCACTGGCCTTGCAGTGCAGATTGTGTCAACCTCACGCATTACTTCAACAGTCACAATATCATGGATCTCATTATCTGCCATGCAGGCTTTTTGTTCAGCTGCTGTGCATGCAATGCTTCTTGCACGTGTGGCTTTCTCACTGTTGGCTACAATCCCTCTGCATAGGCTACCTCTCACCTCTGCTGTTGATTATTTATCCTGGTCATGGAGTGACACAGCATGTACTGGCATCATTGCATGTGCTTGTTATGTACGCTCAAAATGTTCTTTTTGTATGCAGGTGGGAGATGTGCTTGGCGCTCTTGTTGGGCACAGCGCCCTCAGCCTGAAGCAGCTAGGCAAGTATGTTCTAGAAGCTGCGGTAGAAGAAGAGGGCGAGGATGGCATGCTGGTAGACAGTGGTGTTGCAGACAAGCTCATGGCTGCTGCGCTGCATGCTCTGGCCAGGGTGACCAGCCAGGACGAGATGGCTCGCCAGTGGGAGCAGACTGGCCTGCAACTCGATGCTTTCTTCCCCTCGGTATGCTTGCAGGCAGTGCTGTGAGCTCTGGCATGGCTGCAATGGTGATGTTGACAAGCAGCAATGCAATGTTTATGCTGGCTAGGTAGTGCTCACTGTAGCAGACTGTTTACTTCAGTTTGCCCTCTTGTAGACCTTGCAAAACATCAATCATCTGTGGTATGGTACCTTGTATTGGACGAGTGCCCACTACTCTCTGCTTTCACAGCGATGCGACTTGATTTGTCAAACTAAGAGTAATCTTGGCATGCAGTTTGAGCGGGAAGACAAGCAGTCAGCCCAGAAGAAGACTGATGGCCTCATTAGCAGGTACAAGTTGACCAGCTTGGCCAGCAAGCCAGACATTCAGCCCCACCTACTAGAAGCCCTTGCCAAGGTATCCTTACATATGCAAGCAGCTGCTTTGCTACATTGCGTCACTATGCCACCGCTTCCAGGTGTAAACAATCCCTGTTTGCTAAAAGTATATAAGAACTGTCAACAACCCATTGTACTATCAAGTGTGTAGTATGCATCAGTATTGCCAATGTTCAACAAGGCTTGCCCAAGAGTCTAGTGGTATGTTGTGGATGCCTTGCAACACGATGCTGATGCGTGTGGTGATGCAGGGAGAGCAAGCTGATGCTATCGTCGGCCACATCCACATGGAGCTTGGCCAGGAGGCCCTGAAGGACCCCGTCCTCGTCAAGCAAGTCGCACTCACAACCTTATGCCATGCTGTACAAAGCCCAAAGGTTTGACAATCCTACATCTGCCAACCTGCACTGCCTGTGTGCATAGGTTATGGCAAAGCTTACCAAGCTTTCAGCTCTCTGGGCTGCATGTCTGCTGCTTGCATCAGAATTCAGAGTCTGCGTGTGAAGATGATGCCTGCTGCTGCATCTTTATGTTGTGACACAGGGCATGTTAGCTTTTGATATTGCCTATTGCTGTCTGAGATACTTTGACTTTTGCTGCATGACACATTTCAGTTGATCAGCTGTTGCATCATTTGCCTGGAGGTTGGCCTGCTGCCTGCTGCACTTCTTGATAAAGCAACCCTGTCAGTGCACCTGAGTAGCAGGGCAGATGTGTATCACAACCAGCATTTGGGTGCAGGCTGTGAATGCAGAGCAGCAAATAGCAGCATTGAGTTCCAGCAAGACTCCTGGAGACCTGCTGAGTGTGATCAGCAGCAGGGGAGGAATTAAAGCTGAGGTGGCCATCATCTTGGCTGCTCAACAGTTCTTCCATGATGCTGCTGCTCCCAAAAGGTATGCATCAGCAATGCTATCACAACATACACAGGCAGATCCCACATGGTTAGCAGTTCAGCTTTGTGACGCAAATGTTGGTGATAGCCATCTCTACCTTGGATCTGTGCATGAACCTGTGCACGCGTCACGCAGTCACTACGGCAAAAAATGTGCTGAAGTGTCTTTACATGTACAACACTGCCAGTCGTTACATATGTGTGCAGGCTGATGCAAAGGCTTCTGGAAGATCTGTCTGGATGCAATGCAATCACGTTTGATGCCATCCAGCAGTGGCAGCATGACAATAAGGATGCTACACCTGGCAAGCAGGAGGCAATCAAAGACTCTGCAAAGTTGTTGCAGGATTTTGCTGAAAAGGAAGCAGAAAATACTGACATTAACAACTGATCAGGCAGCCGCGTACAGCTGCATGACCTGCTGCCTGAACCCCCCATCATGTTTAGGATAAAGCTTTAGCTCATTTGTTTTGCTAGCTGTTAGATTGCAGGGTTTTATAATTGCTTTGCTTGATTACATCTGACTCAGGATCCCCTTCGTTTTGCGATTTCATGTCGTAATGTCGTTGTGTTGCTGTGAGTTTGGAGTGGCTCTGCTTCTGCATGTACCACCATGATTATGAAAGTCTCTGCAGACATGCGTCGGTTCGCACATGTCAGTACTGCAAAATATGCTTTTGACAGTACACTTGAAGAGCAGTTTGCCGTATTTGCTGTACTTTCTACAACACACCTTTGGGGTGCACTTATCTGGCGCAAGCTGCGTGAGCTACGCCTGAGAGAACCCCCCTACTTACCGAGACGACGTCACGTTCACCGACTGCTTGTCAGTTAGGTCAAGGTGTTGTGACAGTCAGCACAATACATGCACTGCAACCCACGGAGTTGCACCACCGATCACGTCCTGTGTCGACGTTGCTCAGCCTGCTGTTCAGCCATTAATTCGCACGCTTGTCAGTACTCGAAGCTTAGCCATGGAGGCTGACACTGACACTTCTGATCAAAAGGATGTCAATGAGGGCTCCAGCTATTACAGCAATGAAAGCTCACAAGGCAGGAACAACGTGCTTCTACGTGTTGAATGCATATCCAGCAAAACACTGAAGGTATTTGCCAGGGAGCTACTCGTCTGCAAGCTTTCCACAGTTGCCTACAACCAAACTTCAGAAGGCAAACTGTGCGTGGGCATGTGCAGAGGTTTTTATTCCTTCAGTTCCTACTACGGTGGCTGGCAGTTGGCTTATGGATCCTGTTTGCCGTCTTGGCATACCAAGTTTCGTTTTACACCAGCCGTGAACAGTTGAATCTCCGCTTGGCAACTGGACTCAGTGCTGGCTTCCTGGGAGTTGTATGCATAGCTCTTGGAAGCCTGCTACACGCTGTCTGGAAGACCTTCAGCAGCCAGCAGCACTGGTGTGTACTGCAGTGCAGTGTACATGCATGAAGCATTGGCAGCAAAATGTGCTGCTGTACATATGACATGATGCACCCATTGACTGAACCGCACTGTGTGCTTGGGGACAAATTTGAGCATCAAATGCCTAGCCTGGCAAGCCAGTGCTGCACGTGTGGGCCTCAGCCAAGCAGGAACCTGTGGGTCCTCCATCTAAATGGTCTACGCGCTACTGGAGTGCATGCAGGGCACTGCAGCGCAGGCGTCTAGTGGGCATCACCCTGGTGCAGTTGGCAGCCCTGGTACAACCCGTCCCAACCTTGCTATTGAACTGCATGCCTTCGTTCAGCGTTCTTGGTCAGCGCAGGGCAGCAGTGACTTCCTGTTCATGACCCTCCATACAATTTCCAGACTCCGCTGAAATGCCAGCTGCCTGGTTACTAGAGCCAGTCCAGCGCACCAGCACAGCTGCAATTGTTACCGCATTGTCTGTCACCATGCATAGCCCTCAGTTGTTCTGCATGTGTTCTGTGCCCTGCTTGCCATGTCATGCATGCGCTGAAGACAGCTGCAAATGACTAGCCACATGATACCCAATGACAGCATTGCAGCTTGCCATGCACCTACAGCAATGTGGGCAAATTGCATGGCATGTGTTGCTGCAGGCTGGTGCAGCAGCCATGACTGCTGCCTCCAGTGCCATTGCTAGCGCCAACCATTGCAATGCCATCTTCAACAGCTGCAAATGGACATACTTCATCCAGTGGACATGCTGGAACACGGTGAGCAGCACTGCTACTCAGAGCATCTCGTTGTAGCATGCTTGATAAGCAAGTGTATTTCAAGATGACAATGCAACATGTCATCACGTGCTCATTTAGGCTCATTTACATATCATAAATCAGCACCTCAGCAAGCAATGTGATCAGGGTCTGAAAAGCCATGGGCATGCGCTTGATAACATTTTGCATTAGACCATGACACAACCTGTCATATGTGTGCGAAGTTTGGAGTGTTTGGCGCTGAGATTAGTGGTAGTCAGAAGACTCTGTTGCCAAGCATGCTTTCTGCTGCAGGTGGCTTCNGCTCCATGCTCTGCTGCTTCTGCTTGCACATTTGCGCTGCATGCAGTGCATGGGCCAGCAAGCTTGCGCTGCACCTTGGGAGGTGCTTACTGGTTGTCAAGAAGCTTTTGCTTTGCACACCTTAGTACTTATGTGGTCTTTGTTGAAGAAGAAGATGTTTCATAGTGAGCAGGTGCCAAGCCGCGGTGCACTAAATCTTTTTGCATATGTGAACTGAGGACAGTATTTTGGTATGGTGACAGGACAGCATAAAGGAGGAGTTTCACCTTCAGTAGCGTTTTTGAGCTGACATCAATGAGCCCCAGACTCAGCATCAGCTCCCGTGCAAAGGGACATCTGAAGTTCCACTTCAAGGTCCCTGCATTGCGTTGACGCAATGACAGATTGCCCCATGTAGACAACACTGTGGGGCACATGTCACTGCTGCTGACAGTAGGTGTAATGTTCAAGCCAGCAATGGGNCCTCAAGTGCCAGCTCGCTGCTGTTGACCAGCTGGCACAGACTACGCAGCACTTCATTCTTGAGGCCGTCCTTGAAGCTGCTCTCCAAAGCCATGCCTTCATCCCCAACCCGCACCGGCAGCACTGCTGCAGCAGCTTTCCGTTTGTGCTGCTTGTCCTGTAGCTCACACCAGTAACCTTGTCAAGTCTCGGTAGTGCAGGCAAACAGAACAGGCAGAAAGCATAACACGAGCAGAGTTGTGATGTCAAGATGCAATTGAGCATTAAGGAGTCAGACAGACTGGCGGCACAGTTTGTTCTTAACATATCATGACACACACANTGGGCAGTGAGCAAGGACTGATGACACGCATCAGCCTGGCCAACATACCTGCTCACAAGAACAAAACTGGCAAAGGGTCTCGTGTGATGCGCCTGGGAGATGGCGACCAAGTTGTTACTGTCACACCTGTCACTCAACAAGCATTGATCTGACACGCTGGGAAACGAACCTGCCCTCAACAGATGCAGTGCTGACTGATTGTGAGTACGCCTTTCGGCAAGCTGCAATGAACGAATGACAGTGATCCTTCTGACAATGTTGAAGCTCAATGGTGAACGCGTGACAGGAAACGAAGTAATATAGGCTGCCATGTCATGTACAGCAACAAAGGTGGATATTTGGGTGGCGGTAAAGTTGACGACTCAGGTTTTACATGGCTTACACAAATGTCAATGTGACCAACAATCAACATCTAGCTGGTTCTGTACAACTGCATGCTAAGCGTGCACCCACAATGATGTATTGTCACGGCATTTCTTGAACCGAATGCTGAGCTTTATACTAGCACAAGTCTGCCCCAGTAATGGGCAACTGCAGCCAAACGGTCGATGCAGCCCATAGCACTATATTACGTATGTCTCAAAGCTAGCCAACCCAAACTTGGCAACTACATGCCACTTACAATGCAACAGTCGGGGGTTTTCTAAAAACGTGTACTGCACAGCAGCTGCATATGCACACTACGTCTCACACGCTCCAGCTCAGCCGCTGCCAAGTCCTGTAGCAGCATGTGCCTATCCAATATTATGCCTGCAAGGTGACACCCAAATGCCTAACCTTGGCTACGAATGGCTCTTGTGTTGCAGTCGCCACCCATACATTCTGTCAACATGCTCTACTGGTACACTCAACTACTGCTTGCTCTACTCGCTGTTGCTAACTGCAGAACACTTTCTTGTCTGTCTGATCAGCTACTTGGTCACCTTCTTCAGGAAGGCCTGTAGCTCAGAGGTGTATTCTTGAGGATGCTTGCGGAGGTGGGAGCAGTGGGGTGAGTCATTGAACTTCTTCACAGTCATGTCCAGGTTTCTGCAGCAACAGTCTGCTGTATGACACAGACTTTCACACTGCATGCACTGTGGACAATTTATTGAAGGGGTGTGCATCAGTGCAAGCTTGCTAGCTGAGTGTGGGGCACAGTCACAGCCTCATGCTGCTACCTGTGCAACAGCACGCTGAGTCTCTGCTGCGGAGCAGGCAACCACGTGAACGGCAGCATGCACTGAGCTGAGCTGCATGTAGTGGTGATTAGAATGCAATGCTGTCAGATGTTTGGCTGAGCAGACATTGAGAAGTACTGATGCTGATTGCAGTATATGCTGTACATGAAGGGGGGCTCACTGCTTTTGCTTATGTGCAAACAGGGGCTCCAGGTGTTGCACTTCACAAAGCTTGTCAGTGCTGCTATAGAAATACAGACGCGGCACTGGTAGAGTCTCATCCATCATACGATTCCTGCATGCACAGGCAGTCAATCTGGAATTGCGCTCTAAGGAGCCACACTGCAAGGCAGCTTGTATGTTACCCAAGGCGCATTGGGTGTCAAATCGACCAGAATGTAACTGCAGAAGGATCTGCAACTTACCAAAAGCGTTGTGCCCCTTTGGTGTTGAGCAACCTTGCAACAAAGAAGTACACTGCAAGAACTGCAGTGAGAAGCTGCTTCATGGCAAAGCTGGCCCCCTCAGTCACGGCCATTGTTCCTGTCTTTGCTGTCATCCAGCATGGGCAGCTGTCAAATATCAGTCCTGCCAAAGCCACTTGCACTGGCTGATACCTGCACAGCAATACTACCCAACATTATCACAACTGTATGATTTGAAGGTGGCATGCTGCAGGCTGTCGACTTCTTCTTCTATGACAATGGAGGTGTTGAGCAGATCAACCAGGAAGAAAGTTGAGCATTTGTTCAGTAGGGCCAAAACACAAGTACTTTAGTCTACCTCTGTTCTTGCAGCAGCGAGATCATCTGTTCCAGTACCCAGCACCCACCATTGCTGAAGCACCAAAACACTACTGGCCTACAGGCACGCAAAAAAGCGTCCATATTTCAATGTTTGGGACATAATTTGCTGCCATCGTTCCAGACAACCGACCTCCAACCTTGAAGGTAGTTGCTGCGTTGCAAGCAGAAACTCTAGAATGTCCCTGGCCCAGGCCTGTCGAGGTGACTCGTAGAGCGAAAATGCCTGGAGCTTGGGTTGAACACTTCTGACGCTGGAGTAACCAAGCCCAGACAATAGGTCACTGTACTTCTTCAAATACTTGTCGCTGCAGTTGATCCAGCCCATCAACACCTGTCCCATAGTCACTGAGTGAGACCGAATCAAACCGGTCATACGAGATCCGGGAGTGTTACATACCACAAACGGACTGGAGTCATTTGCAGTATCGGAAAGTGTGGTACACTGCTGCATGGCGTTGAAGTTGCCGCTACGCTGGATGACCTTGGCTTTGGTTGTGGTCGCCTCGTAAGCATCCCGTGCGACTTTCATGCCGGGTACAAGATCACTCAGCAGCCCATCCGGCAACGGCTCAATTAAAGACTCCGCCATGGGGTATCAGCGCTGAGGTTTGCATCCGAGACATATCGGGACCACTTTCGCTGGTTGGCTGTATGCTCTTAGCGGTCTCGGGAGTCGTGACGTCGCGATCCTTGGTTCCTGAGCTATTTTTTGGAAGTTGAACGAAATAGTCACAGTTCCCGCGTCCGCGACTACCGCAGCTTGGCCTGGCGTAAGTTGGATTATCGTGATTCGCTGCAGCGTTCTGGAGCCACTCCAGCAGCATCGCTTCGCGAAAACAGCTAGGCTGAAGTTATGGCTACTCCAGAGGAAACAGAAGAGTTAGAACAGCTTCTGCTGAACCCTCAAGAGCAGCTGGCCAGCGGCTCAGATCATGACGCAGCGCAGACACATGCAGAATCCGAGCCATTACAACAGCCAAACTCTGTATTCATAGGTATGTCAAGTCCATGCCCTGTTCAAGATGCAGCTTGCTGACATAACTACACTCATTTGGACCTTTCTTGCGCATGCACAAATGTAGCGGACACAATAGCTGGGGATGCAGCAGACACAGAAGCTGCTAGAAACAAAGCCACAGCTCTCCAGCAGCATAGCAGTGCTGGCACACATTGGGTGTTGACAACATTCATACTCCTTGGCGACATGTTTGGGCTTGGGACTTTGACCCTACCGGCCAACTTTGCCAGGCTGGGCTGGGCGGTTGCTGTGCCAATCATCCTCGCATGTGCACTGGGCATGGTCTATTCAGGGATCCTGTTTGGACGCCTTGCAAAGGCTCTACCTTCTAGTCGTGCCTTTGATGACATTGGTGCTGCTGCTTATGGAGCGACTGGGAGGCGGCTAGTCTACGCCACCGTGTACTTGACCATCCTTCTTGAGCCTGTCATCTTTCACCTCATTTGCATGGAGAGTCTGCAACAGATGCTATACAGCGCAAAGGTGTCCCAGCTGACAGCGGGGGCAGTGGTTGCCCTGATCATCTTCCCGCTAGGACTGGTACAAGGCATTGAAGAGGTGTCAGCTATTGCTCTGCTGGGCACTGTCGGCATGCTGGGAGCCGTTGGGACTGCAGTCTACAAGCTGTGTATCCTGGATCCAGTCAGCATTACTCCCACTGAAGTTGTTCACAAGGGTCACTTCAACACCACCTTGGTAGCCATTATGGACTTGGTAAGCACAGCAAATACTTCTATGGCAGACACTCTGCTGTCTATGCAAATCCATGCCGTGCTACCTTGCTGCCATTTTGGCGAGTCAGATTATTCACCTGAGTTGCAAGTGTGCTTGCTTCTTGGCGTGTCATGCTGCTGAAGGGCCTATCTGCATGTTTACTTTTCTACATGTCTGCCATCCTGCTTGCATGCAACTGCTCAAAATCCTGCGTATTGCTGATGCTTGCATGCAGGCTTTCACATATGGAGGTCAGGTCAACTGGATGCGCTACATATCAGGCATGAAGAACAGATCACACTTCAAGCATGCAGCAGCAGTCACCAGTGCGTTTATGACTGTGCTTTACATCATCATGGGGTCTGTGGGCTACATCAAACTTGGATCAGTCTTTGACTTTTCAAGACCAGTCACTTCAATATTACCACATGACTCATGGAATGTTGTGATGAACGCAGGAGTGTTTGTCCATTGCATATTTGCATACCAGATCAATTTGAACGTGTGGGCAGACATGATTCTGCATGTATGTGCTCCACGTCTCAGTCAATCAACATTGCAGCAATCAAGCGGTCGGCTCATTTGGGCACTAGTAGTTGTGCTTGGCATTGCCTTTGCTTTTGCTGCCTGTGTCATGCTTCCCTACTTCAGCTCTGTGATGGCACTCATAGCTGCCATTGGTGATTCAGCAGCAGCATATGCCTTGCCTGCTTTGTTCACTCTGAAGCTACTTGGCCACACAATGGCCACATGGGAGAGGCTGTTGTGTCGTGTGCTTGTTCCTGCGTCGTTGCTGTTGTCTGGACTAGGAGTGTACTCATCACTGTCTTCCTTAATCAGCCAGTCTAAACGCCATTCTTAGGTTGCTGGTGCTATGGTATGCTAAGTCAGGTTGAGTCGGTGGCGAGTGTGTTGCACATGCACAGCACCATCAAACTGAGGCTGTGGATTGCAGTGCTAGTGTGGTCCAGTGCACGCATGGTCAGCGTTTGCAGTTGTAGGGACACCGTGCAGGGCTTAAGCAGGGTCACAAGCATTTTGGAAAGATCACTTGTTGTCAAGTTGCTCTTGTGAGTCATCCAGTGTAACAACGCAGACTTGCAAGATTGAGGCCTCAAAAAGGCATTTGTGCGAAAGTGCCGTAGCCAAGCAGCAATATGTTCGGACATACCCTTGCGATATGCAGCTAAAGGGTTGCAAAAGGTTGCAAAGCTTCAGTATGGACAGCACATTGCAGCATACTACAGGCCTGCTTCTTGTCATGGCACTTGCACAATTCCAAGTGAGATCTCAGCAAAGTAAATATCGGCCACTCAGCGTTGATGGCAATGATTGCAACATCACATTGCCAATGTGGAATAGGAAAACTGGTCTCAATGATTTAGACTCAATCAAAGCTGAGAGTGGCACACAACACACCAGCGTTACAGACACACAAACACAGGCTACATGAAATGTAAGAAAACATTGTAGAGCACATGGCAAGATGTTCAACAGTTATTCAGACAATTAGCAAACTAGCAGCGGCTTGTCATGACTAGGCCAAGGTCTGACTTCCCAGCAACTTTGAGATGCGTCATGCAGGTTGCATTAGCTTGCGCTCTGCATAACCCGTTCAGGACCTCAGCTCTGATGTGCTTGTATCCAGTGGTTGCATGTCTGGCAGGAATGATCTTGAAAAGGTGAAAAACAGTGATCCAGCAAACAAGAACTGCATACAACAAAATCTTCAGTCCTGCGCTCAACTGCAACACCAGTCACTCTTGTGTGCACATGGCATCGCACTGCATGCATACCACCAGGAATCCCCACATCACGATGGAGCCTGCAAGTCCTAGCTTGGGCTCTTCCTTGACATCGGCTGAGATCTTGCTCTCACTGACTTGTGGCCTTAGATCAGACCCTGTCGGGCTTTGTATCTGACCGTTGTCTACGCTTGGTTCCCTGTCAGGCTGATCCTGGGCAGCTGTTATGGTACAGAGACGCTGTCTACGGCTACTGGTGGACTGTCGCAATGCAGATGTGGCACTGAAAGGTTGAGAAGCGGCACGGGGCTTGAGATGTGCGCAGACTGGACGCAGCAAACGCGGGCAGCAAGCGAGGCCCGTTGACCTTGCTGCGCCTAGACCTGTGCTGGACTGCATTATGTCGAGAGTGCAGGCTCTCTGACTCTTCAGATATAGCCAATAAGAACACGACAAAAGCCGATGCAAGCGCGGCGCTGTACGTGAAATGCAAGCAATGCCACACAGCACTCGAGTGAGGTTCGACAAGAACCGGATTTCCGGCGTAACGCTTGCTCTCGGCCTGCATCTCCGCTCTTTTCCCGCTGCAGCCTAGTTGCTGGCACCAATTGGGCACAGTGTGAAGCGCGCTAACGCTCGCGTAGTGAAGAGCATGCTGAGGAGATGCTGCATCATTGAAGTCTTCCGGTCCTGTTGGAAGTCGTCATGTCTTTAGAGGACAGTATATCGTTAGCCGAGCTTGCGGCAGGAACAAATACATGGTGAGTCACAGTACCGAAGTCCTGTGCTAGCAAAGGCTGCGTCGCGCGTTCTGCTGTGCATCTAGCTACAGGTCACGTTTTAGCGACTGACAGCGCTTGGTTGAACGAGGTGTCTGTTGTAACAGGTACAATGTGACAGACTCAGTAAGAAACGCTGTAGAGCAGCTGGTGAAACATGCTTCCAGCCAAAACAGGCGTATAAGGTAAGACTTATGGCAGTGCTGCACCAAATGCACAGCCTGCCACCCTGCAAAGCAGCGTACTGCAAGGTGCTTACACAAGCATGGTGAGCTGCAGGCATCTGGAGGATGCTTTGCACCATGTCGAGAGCACAGCAACAAGGAATCATGACAAGTTCGAGGGCAGGGTTGATAAAATGCTGGATGACATGGAGTCTGTCAGAGCATGTGCGGTATGTGTGGAGAATTATACAATGCCCAAGGACCGTCCAGCTGCCATCATGACCTTGCGCACCACTAGCAAGCCTATCTTGCAACTTCATGTACTTTGCCAAGACGTTCTCTGCTTTAGCATGCTCACATTGCATGGTATTTTGCAACCCTACCAGCACAACCATTGAGGTGCAAGTTGACAGCAAGCTCTGCATACACGCCTTGAGGGCCTTGACTGCTGCTCAGTCCCCACTTCCCTGCTTGAAATATGACAGCATACAGTGTGAGCATATGCTCACAACTCATGTTGCTTGCATCTGGCACAATGCTACTGCTTCTCTGCAACCACAGTGGCAGTCTGCTTGTCATGCTTACAGCTGTTGATCCGTCGACTCCGTCGACTACATATGATGCAGAACTGCAACTCTTGCTCCTGTGTACTAGGTGGACTCCAGCATCCAGAGTGACGACATACGCCATCGAGTGCAGCAACTGCAGCTGAAGCTGTTTGGCTGTGGTCTAGGCCTTGGCCACAGCTGTGAGCAGACTGGCAGCAGGCCTAGATCTAGCCCAGGCAGGCACAGGCAGCACCATCACACAGGGCTGGCAGTCCTTGACAGGCTGGACAACCTGGAAAGCAGTGTGGACAATGTCAGCCGGGTTGCCAACAAAGCCAAGGTAAGAAGCCCCCCCTCCCCGGCCCACTCCCCTCCTCCCCCCAAACAACCCGACCTCTCCACATCTGTCAAGGTTGTAGCTGTCGCATATGCGAAGCTCTATCTGTGTGCGTCACTCATTGCTAATACGGAACGACTGTGTGCATGCTGTTTTCAACTAGGCCTCACAGCGAAAGTTATGTATGAGCAAATTTTCCAGCAATGTGAGCATTGCACGAGGCATACTTACGCAACGCGATTTGTGCTGTTTGCAACACCTCCAACGGCCGATGACAGAAAGCTGTATGTTGCAGGCAACCTTGCGTGCCTGACACTAGTCTGCTGTCGCTCTTATTGAGGGACTCAGAAATGCTAGGTTGTGATCAATACGGACTCTGCTGGTCCATGCATACATGTAGTAGCAGGGTTTGCTGACAGGCTGCCCCCCTGGCAGTGCAAAGCTGTCTCAGTTGCACAGGTGCCAGCTATTGCAAGTGACCAGGTATGAGCTGTGCTCAAATGCCTCTGCAGGATGAGTTTGAGGCCACGAATGCATGTGTGTATGAGATGGAGAAGAGGCTGGAGGAGCGCTTTGTGGAGGTGAGGGCTGATGTCAGCCTGGCCAGCGCTGAGTGCAAGCAGCAGACTGTGACTGAGATTGCGCGCACTTCCAAGCTGCAGCTGGACAGCCTGCAGGACCGCTTCAACAACCGTCTGCTAGGCAAGCTTTGTCATCCGTGTATGCATTTGCGCCAGCATAAACACTCTTCCTGAATCCAGTTTGAGGCTGGTTTCTCACGCCAAGTGCTCATCCCAAACCCAGATGCCAATTTGCCCTTGACCTAGCAGACTTGGGATTGCAAGCACCCGTGACTGACAACACAGGTTTTACTTGCTGCAGCTGGCAGGATGCCACACAAATGAAACCANTACATCACGGAGGTCGACCTCACACGGCATGCAACAGGCATGTAAGTCTCCAACGCGCATACCTGCTGTCGCACGCACAATCGCACGGCTGTCACGTCGCCTGCATCGTTATACCAGCATCAGACTCACGTCTGTCAGCGAGGCGGAAGCTAACTGACCGTACCTTCGACAGTGTTGACGAGCAGGTGCACGTAGTGCTTGTGTGAGCAAGCTTGTACACGCACGCGGGACATAATGGCCGGCTCCTGTGTCGCTGGGACAAGTCAAGCTACCGAGCTGATACGCCATCTGAGTACTGCAGGCGATTGGAGCTCAAAGAGACTTGACCGGTACTACAGACCTGACTACCGGTACTTGGTACTTTTACAAACCACGACTCTTCTTCTAACGAGGCGTTTGAATTGACGGGTTTGAGTTCACCTGCACTCGTCGATNCTGTCTTGCAGCATGCAGAAGGCTAAAACAAAGCTTGGAATGAGCAGCAAACATGTCATGCAATGCAGTGCAATGCAGCTGGCATTTGCATACCCACACTGCAAACACATATCATGTGAAAGTTGGTCACTTGCTACCACGTATATGTGTAGCTGCACAGCATGTCTGTGTGTGTACATAGCTGGCCCTTGTCCTTTTGGAGCTATGCAATCAGATACAGCAATGGACCATGTAGGCACAAGCATGATGTTACCTCAGGCACAGAAAAACGAGTCAGAAGCCGCTCAAAAAAGGTTCCTTTGCAAAGGCGGGAGAGGCGGCGCCCCAGCTCACTTTTGGCTGTGCCGGGAGGACCAATATACAAGATGTGTTCCTGAGCTAAGGCGGCCAACAAGAGCAGTCGAACCTGAATGGCAGTATGCACAAGCACGTTAGGCACCATGAGCTGCCATACTACTTGGTGACTGTGTTGTTTATACAGCAGTGCAAGTGTAACGTAGTGTACATGCAATGCTTTGCAAAGAAATGTGGTTGCGCAATCTGTGTTGATATTGTACCATACATCGTTTGCTTATAACAAGTCAAACACCAATTCACGGGCTGTACGCACCTCTGTGTCTCGCTCTACAAGCCCTTCCTGCATGTTTTCAATAGCTTGTTGCAAGCGTGTCTTGAGAGGTGCAACAGCGCTATGGTCTGTTTCTGAGGTGCTCGATGGGCCTGCACCAGAGACGCGCTGCAAGGCAGCCTTCATCTCTTTATCTGCTGCTGCCTTCAAGCTGTTTTTCTGAAGCACACCACAGGCATCATAGGTGCTTGCCAGCGATGCTAAAGCTGAGACGGGTCTGAAAACCTTAACTATGCATTTGCAAAGATATCAATAAAAATTTGTGTGCATATGTTGCAGTAAACCTGCTTGTTCCTAGTGTCATCTTTTTGCTCNTTGGAAGTATTGCTGATAATCTTATTATAAGTCCGCTCCTGTGTATCCGCAATCTGCTATCTTGCTTCGACCAGCAAGCAATGAGCACAGGCAGGTTGTACCTGTGGGCTAGCATGCCTGCACGTGACAGGTCTTCTGATACTCCTGAAGCAACAGTGGAGTTGCAGGGGGCATGGCCAGGCTATGTGAGCTACAAGACAGGTCTGCAGATTTATATAGTGGTGTTGATCATTCTGGTCGTAGTTGAACCGATGCTGACCGTGCAGCAAAACGACAGACCTGAGATGGAGTGGTCAGAAGCATGGTTGGCAGATTTTGTCTTATCAATCTGTCATGTATGCTTTGACACGGCACATCACAGTGTGCCTGCTGAACAGCTGCAGCACATCTGGCGAAGTCAGTGACGCGCACGTGTTCTCTGAATGTCACTGTAGGTATGCAAGTTGCATGTCGACAAGCACTGCTTGACTACGTATCACGGAAGGTGCACGCGTGCCGTGCTTCCTCGGGACACTTTGCATGCAGGTGCAACTTAAGCCAATCGCGACCGCCAGCATATACAGACACAAATGCCAGGTCTGGCAGCGCGGCATCTTCTCTAGCCGACGTGTCGAGATGCAACATAGCCGCAGTTTGCTACACCTTGCACAAAGAAGCCGTTCCCTTCCATATTTAGGTCTTGTATTGAACGAAGCCAATATCTGCGCACTTTCTGATACTTCACACCACTTGCGGAGCATCTTCAGTTTGATGCAGCTACCGCTGTTCGTCACAGCACAGCAGACAGCCTCCGCAAGCAGTGAGCTGTATCATAGACCCATCCCAGCTTTGCAACTCCCTGCACAGCAACAACAGCGACACCTCTTTGGCCTCAGTGCTGACGACTTGCATAAGGACTATAAGGAGAGGCGCCTTATAGGGTACAGATACGATATGACTACCTGGCACCTGTTTTGCATNGCACACACCCAACTGGCTTGAGAGAGGCTCGTGGCCAACAGCTGCAAGGCTTGGGGCTGGGCTCTTTCGTAACAGGTGCTTGATGCTCATTTGTCCGGCAGTCTGTGTTGGACCGTGTCAAAGCTATACCACCTAGCAAAGCGGACCCACTTGTCAAAGCTGATTATTAGCCAGCCAAACTCAAAAAACACAGCCCAACATGATGTTTGAGGCCATTGGCGATTGCATCCCTCCGGAAACAAAACAGCATTACATTGCATGCAAGTCTATGTCAGGGTATGACCACTTGCAAGAACGCTTCTGCAACAGCAGAAAGTCAATTGGGCAGCAAGCAAGCCTGTGGCAAGAAAGCTTACCCTTGCAAAAACTGATACAATGAACAGATTGATCAGGAATGAGCACACCAGTGCGATGGCTGTCTCAATGCGCACATACCGCAGTGCACTCTGCTTCTTCTCGGTTTCATGCCGAGCTATTGGCCTGCAAGCAGAGGCGCTCAGCATACAGCATACAGCTGCGTCAATGCTTGAAATGTGCAAGGCACCACCACAAAACGCTAGTGGGCAATTGCCATGCAATCAAATCTCTGAGTTNTATAAGCATTCATATTCTCAAGGCGTGGTTATCCCTTGCTAAGGCATGCTCAGCTCATGGATTTGTCTCTTTCCATATGCCCAGCACGTATAGCAGTGCCTGAGACCGACAATACAGACTGGATCAGACACTGCTCAGCGGTGTATATGTAGGATGGGCACAGACACACACCAAGGTGCCATACACACAGAGAGACCAGCAGCGGTGGCTAGTCTTAGATCTACTATATCGCAAGAGCCCACACTAAGCTTTATTTTCCTTGGTCACAGTGGCACGCACTGCACTTGTGCAAGCAAGTGCAGAGTCAAGCTTACATGTCACTGCACCGTCCTGCAGCACAGTTGCAAGGAGCATGGCTGCAACCAGCTTTGCTGTGGTATGTGCCAGACTCTGGCAGGATCCATGTCGATGGATTACAGTGACTTATGATCACATATATCGTGTAGTATATACACCACATATAGTATACGCACCTAGCATTGGTGCACCTAGACTTGGTGCACCTAGACTGATTTTCACAGTGATGTCTCTGCAGGACTGCAGAGACAGCCAGATGCTCTCTTAGGTTGTGTGCTGAGCGCCCACTAAGACTAATATTGTGGTCTTTCCGACCTGGTGCAGTGAAAGCTCTTCAACAGCCTGGTGCTGCTCATACTCAGTCATGCCTGCAGATTTTGGCCTGCACAGGTTGGGCTGTTGATCTGAAAGCAAGCTCAGCATGCTTGCTGCGCAGCTGTAAACGACGCAGAAACAATTTCTCAGTCACAACAGAGTCCTCAAACTTCAGCAATGAGGGCGTAGTCAATATAGCCCTTGCTGCAGGAGCTGTTTCTGTCGTGATCTAGAGCTGCATGAAAAGCTGCATGACCGTTGCAATACATGTCGGTGGCATGTCACACTCCATGTTTGGTGCACCAGTCTTGACAGGCTCAGCTTGACCTGGGTGGTACCAGCCAGCAAGTCCCTTGTGAGCCAGCTTGTGTTTGCAGCTTGTGTCTGCAGCTGACGAGTGGAGGCTTGGCATCCACGATGACCATTACCCCCAACCCGGGCAGGATAGAGCACTGACTTTGAAACGAGGCAGTAGGGATTGTTCTGATATAAGTTCATGTTTCAGTCATGATGCATGCCTGAATGGAGCAGCCAAAGCGCAGCTGAATGTGAGACAACACAAGACAGTCCACAAGCCAGTACACAAGCCACGCGTTCAGGGTAAGTGGCGCCATACGCGTTTTGTAATCACCTGGCACCACCTTCCCTGCGTTGCCAACACCAAAAGCGCGCGAGGCTCAAAACCTCACATGCATGATGTTTCTTGGACAGGCCAGTCGCGTTGGCTGCTTTTTGGTCGCAGAGGCTGTCCGATCAACCGTGCTGGTCCCACGTGAGCGATCGAAGAGACCTCACGAGTCAGATTTTGTACCCGGTGCACGTGCTCGACTCGACTTAAAAACTCCAAGGTTTCGCTAGTCGCAGTACACTGTTCGCGCACACGACCTTTCAAGAAACGCCTTCTGCTCTTTGCTCAACTTTGATTGGTGGGTTTGGAATGGAGTTCATTCTCTCCAATGGCTGAGGCTCAAGCGTGCTGGAAGCTGACTGCAGTTGCAACTGGCAGGTACCACTGCTTCTTGTGCCGTTTCTCCTCAGCAGTCTGTAATCCTTCACGACGTTGCAGCATTTCTATGAAACCTATTCAGCGGCTGTCCGATCGAACGCTGTTGCGACTTGCCGCATTGCACCCGCACACTGCTGCAGTTGCAAGTGCAAGCAAGTTACTGATCAAGCACTGTTGGCTCGCAGGGTGCCGGACGTCCCGCTGTCTTTCACCGGAGACAATGGAAGACGTCGATGACGCTGCGGCACAAGTCAGCTGCGACCCGTCTTTGTTCCTTCATCCTAGCATGAGCCGTGAGGGCTTGGAAAGTAAGTGCAGTGCTGACGCGCACACACCTGTACGTCTGTTGTTTACATGTAGCTAGCGCGTACTGGCCATGGTGTCGCGAAACCTCCGTTAGCTTGAATGTCTACCGGTCAATGGACCCGTCCGCGACCGTGCTGTCGTCTTGCGACGCCTGCCAGCACGGTATGTTTGAAGTCACGATCGTGACCATTGGCTTGAACAACTTGTTTGCATGCGCAGTGGTCATCGCATGCTTGACCACAGACGAAGCTTATTTGACCGCGTTCTGGGCCTGGTTCAATCGCCACATGGTTGCTGGGCAAGCAGCATTAGAAATGGCAGCAGGCAACACTTTGTATTTGAAGATCGTGTTGGACGCAGCAGCCCTGGGTGTCGCTATAGATTATGCCGGCCAGGTATCGTTTCCCACACGTCGCATTGTTCGACTTGTTCGAAATCCTTTGTTCAGCCTCTGGCGCGCATATGCTGCATGCGGTACGTGTGGCTCCGGTACCCAGCTTGGCAGTTGCAAGTTTACTATATAGTGAGGCTTGCCAGGACTTGCTCACTAATTTTATCCGTTGTCACTGACTTTCTTTGCAAAGTTGATTGAAGAGCAGCATGTCTGCTCTGACAGATGTACAAGAAAGGCTGCTTGATTGCATCAACCTGAGCGCATCTGCTGCAGGATCTGGTGGAAGAGGCTGCCCACAAACTGGGTCTGCAGCGCACCTTGATTGAGGCCTTAGGCCAGCCATCGAAGCACAAGAGCCTCCTGGGTATGCTCTGATTTGCTGTGCTGTATGGCCTGCACATCTGCTGCTCTCATTGTTGCCATTGCAAGGCGTTTAAGGTGTATACTGGTAGCCAGACCCCGAAAAGAGCTGAAATGGCTTTGAGCTGTTTCAGGTCTAAGACCTGAGGAGGTCAGTGACCTGAAATAAGTTCAGATCTAAGAACTGAAACCAAGTTGCTATGTCTGCAACCTACCTTGCTTTGCTACGTAGCTGTGGCTGTATGATGGCATGAGTCATGAGGCGATGCCTGCCCAGGTTCTGTCATCTGGGTGTCAACAAACGAAGACAAGACTGTAAACCAACGAGCAAGCCATTGATCCCTGCAGGGCAAGTAGTGACAGCCTTGGATGGGCTCAGGGACTTTGGCCCTGAGACTGTTTTGAGCAGACAGACCTTGGCAGCATTGGCAGCGCTAGCACAAAGCCTGTGCATAGCCCCCAACCAGGTGCAGCGGTTTGCACCTGCGCTGCTGCAGCACAAAGCAGCTTTGGGGAGCTGCTTAGAAGGAAGAAAAGCATTGATAGCTTGGGCAGATGTGCTGGTGAGCCTGCTGGTCATTGACTGACTGTGAAGCTTCTGAATTGCAGCGCCAATGACTTTGCAGTAGAGGGGCTCAGTAGATGGTGCACTACTGTCCATCAAGATGTTGCACTTGAGCATCGCATTGAGATTGCTGTTTGACAGCATGTGAGCATGCTGTGGCATGTTTGCTGCATGTTTGCAACTGAATGACTCCCTCTGCCATATTGGCCTGCCAGCAGCTGTGTGTGTCAAGCCAGCCTTCCAAGTCACTGCACTTGAGCTGTGATGGAAAACAGCAGCTAAGCATGGTGTGCTTGATGCCAGGCCCCAATGATGCGTGAACCGTTCACCGAGAATACTGTGGGCCCGATCATCACCCAGCTATCAGAAGAATTCATCAGCTGGCCAATTGCAGACCTCAACATCAAGCATTACCTGAGCTTCACGGAGCTGTTTTGTGCCAGCAGTGGCTACAAGTCTTTCATGGAGATATCCCCCATCTAACTCCCAGCTACAGTAAACCACAGACGGATGAGAGGGTAGTAATGTGTTGCTGCGCATGAATGGGTTGCATTTTTGCTGCCGGTATATGCATCATGCTTACTTGACCAACTGGCAAGCTTCAGTCGCAATCAGCCATTGCTGCACACTGGCTCCGCCCATTATCAGACAGAGGCTGCTGTTGTTTGGACAGCTGGCAGAGCAGCCAGATTCTCAAATGCTGCCTGGTGGCTTTGCCAAAGCAATCTGCAGTTGGATCACACCAGAGTCATGTCATGCTGGATCTATGCATGAGGTGCTATGCATGCTGATTTTATGCACAGACTCTGGTGCAACAAGCATTCATGAAGATGTTCTTGTAAGCACCTGAAACACAGAACAGCTTCACATCAACTTGTGACCACCCATGTTGAGGGTGGAAACAGGAGTATGTCATGCAGCTGGCACAGCTGAAGCCCCCTGCCATGTTGCTAGACGGCAGCAATGCTGCTTCCCATTGGCTACTTGCAAGCTTTGATCCTGGCTCTGCAGTTCCGGGCGCACCTGGCCAGCGACTTTGTNTGTTCGCTATAAGCCAACATCATGTTCATGACTGGCACCTCCACCACTGAAAGTAGCATTTGACGCCACTCACAACAATTGCAAATTGCACTCAAACCACAATCAAACAGATCAGAACAGAGTAGTTAGTAAGAAGACAAGCACACATCAAGAATGCATGCAAAATGGACTTGAGCAGTGCTACTGTCAAGAGGGACTTACNCATGTACTACACACTGCAGACACTTATGCTTGCTGCATGTGATAGTCCACTTGTCATGCTGTGCAAGTGCATGATGGCTGCCTTTGTCTTGCGCTCAACATGTGCCCAAATCACATGAGCGTCACGGCAGGCATCTTGTTTGTAGCGAGCACGAATTTGGTTTTGAACGTTTGCCCACCTGAACAAGAGCATTATGATGGCAGAAATCCTACAGTAAATTTGTGGTGCGGCTTTAATGATGGTTATGTCCCTCTGTGACATCTCCCCTAACTGCAGGCAGCCTGCATCCTCGGAAAGCATCCCCCCAAACAGCTGTCACAGCCAGCTTGGGTGGTTCCAGTGATCCTGGTGAGCCAGGAAAGCGAGCAACCTCCAAGGTTGGTAACCTAGATGGGNAACTGTCTTCTGCGCACGTACTGCAGCCACTGTTGAGCAAGCTTGCCGCACTTACGGTGTTGCGCTATAACCACAACCTGCTCATGCGCAGGTTGATCCTGCAGATGCAGCACTTGTGAGGCAACCAAGCAGAGCAGCTCNGTATAGCTGCTGACGCAAGCTGCATGCAGCAGACGGGGGCATACCTTCTGCTTACCACCTGAGACCACCCTATACTGCGCATTCTTGGGGTCTGTCTGAACTTCAATGCGTTGCTGACAACACGGAGCAGTCATTGTGAACGACCATATCTTGGTGCTGTGGTAGTTACCAATAGCCTGCTTCTCAGCATTGAAGCGGACACCCTTGCCGATGAGGTGCCCGCNGCAATGGCGTCGCCCGCCCCGGCAATGGTGCATATGCCAATGGCAGGGGCAAAGCAAATGAGCCCTACAACCATATCAGCGGTGATGCTGGTCTTGCACAGCCTGCATATAGGCCTGGTAAGCTGGCAGCCTGCTGCACATACATGTTGAATGCTGTAGCGTATTTGTATGTCACTACATGAGGTTCAGCAGCTCTGTGGGCTGGGAAGCTGTGCTGCAGTCAGAGTTAACAGCTTCACCCTGCTGCTTGCAACAGTATGATGCATTCCACCCTCCTTGATCACCATGTTTGCATTGATTGCTTGGCTTATTAGCTTCTCATCAGTTGACGCTAGTCCATGCCTGTCTGTGTNCCTGCAAGTGACCATCCTCAAATTCGGACATGGTTGAAACAGCTGCCACCAGCTGCAGGCAGCTGACCACATGCTAGCTGCAGAAGAAGACTGCAGACAGCAGATGGTCACTATACAGTGTCTGCAGGCTGCAAGCGCATGTGGCACTTGTTTACAGGGAGGAAAAACAGCCTTTGCTTTATAGACAGCATCTGCATAAGGTTGCCTGCACCATAACATGCAGCACAGATGTCTACAGTAAGCTGACCTGCAGAAGAAGATGACGGCATGGAGTTTGCTGATGCTGATGCCGAGCTACTGGCTCTGCCATCTAATCTCATGCCAGACCCTCTGAATGGGACAAAGCTTGGTTCCTGAACTTCTGGCTCTGCTGAGGTCTCTGCACATAGTACAGATGTGTTGATCAACCTAGTAGCAACACCTCGCAACTCACTCTCTGAGACACTCNAACCTGCATGTCCCGTGAGGATGGTGCATTCATAGCATGTGAGTCACATCATGCGAGAGCACACACGCTTGTACGGCAGTTCGCACACGTTGTGCAACTCTGGCAAATTCGTATTGTAATTTATGTGACATGACACTTTCATTGTGACATTCCCGTTTGACAGCAATTGCAATCCCATCAAACAAGACATTTTGACCAGACAATGACAGCTGGCGCTTGACANGGTCAACGGGCTGTTGGCGGAAATGTCACCATGTTTGCACGTCAGCACACAGTAAGCCGACAGCTAGGAATGCAAGCTGACAAGGACTTTGCATACACCTGTTGGCTCATAAACTTGAACTGCTCCTGAGACCATCAGTATGAGCCCATCAGCCAGTTGTCAATTCACGAATTGCAGCTGTATGCTGATGACCACCCTGGTGTGCACTCATGTGATCACAGGAGAGTCATGTTGATCGGTTTGACTATAGCGAGGCGGTCCTTCATAAACACCAAAAGGTGGTGCATGGTAACCATGAGATCTCATGAGGTTGTCCCTTTGCTTTACCGTACTCTCAAACAATTGACACTGAAGTCACCATCCCAACTGTATGATGTACTATGAAATGTTGCAATGACTGAACTGTAAACAGGTTCCGACCACATGCGAGCTTGCAGCCGTTTTTTCGGGCCCAAAGGGCCGATACTTGTCTCCCCTAAAGTCAGCTCCGACATTCGTCTCGAAAAAAGTTTACGACCAAAGGGTGGAGTATCCGCAGTGTGCGCAACAGCACAATTTGTCCTTGGTCCAGCCTGTTCATGCAGCCGATCAAGGCGCACGGCCAGCACCGAATAGGAGTATGCAAAGTCGGGTCTTACGATCGTCTCGGGCTTGCAAGTCTATCGAAGTGCTTGACTATTACTGGTCACATTCCGGGTCGGAACGATGATTCAGACGCTCCACGGTGCTACAGAAAACATTTCAGCACCGCAAAGAGATACAGCTCCGGTGCGCATCATCGCGTCGCGTTGTGCATGAGAACCGAACAAGTTGGCTTAAACAGCGGAAAATTGTGCACAGGTGTCTCATACGTTCGTGGGATACGCCACCAGATGGTGGGCAACACCGGTGCACAGTGTCCTTGTCTTGATCACGGGCGGGCTGTTTTGGCTGCTCAGTCAATACAGCCTAAAATTTAGGTTGTGGAGCTTACGCAAATGCCCCTTGCATGCGGCAGAGATTGTGTGTGTCAAGGTCCAAGCGCAGTGTTAACTTCATCATAAGTTGGCTGAGCTGACTTCTGTGGTGCAGTTTCCCAATGGACAAAACAAGCTGATCAAAGTGCGACGGCGACACCTGGCATCCTCTACTGTTGCAGACCAGGTATTCTACATACCTGTTGATCGGCCTGCAGACTTGTGCTGAAGCTGCAGCTGTCTATGTACATACAAACATGGCATATGTGTTGCAGCTTGCATTTGTGCATTGTCTAGCATGTTGTTGTCCATACATAAAGAGCCATACAGCACAGAGAACTGAATTGTTGGGTTGCCGCCAGGTTNTCCGCTTGATCCTTGACTATGGCATGCAGCCTGGCAATGCATGTCCTGCCTTGAATCTGAGTGAAGCTGAATATCAACTGTTATAGTGCTGACACTGTGCTCACTTGCAAAATAAAGCTGTGTTTGTGCTGACTGCTTCTGCATTGCCTGGAGCTGGGACTGCAGGGTCACTGAGTTAGCCCAGTCGCATTGACTCGTGTTGAGCATGTCTTACCATGAAGATGCTGCACCATGCAAGGACACGTGCAAGTAGAGTTGATCTACGGTAGGCTGCGCAATCAGCCTAGCTCAAGTCTACCCAATGACTTAGTGCACACCCACCTGTCCCTTCTATACTGTGACTATGTGCTATGACAGCTTGTAATGTCGTGCGTTGTTTCACAGCCTTACACTGTCACAATCAGCCACTGTCTGCAGTTGCCAGCAAGCGTGAGCGACATGCACATGCCCATTTTGCATGCGACAGTCATCTTCATGTGTTACTCTCTCACTGCAGAGATGCAGAGAAGGCAGCAGAAGTAGCCCGCGCCAAATATGACGAAGCAAAAGCTCAGAGGGAGCTTGCAGAGCGCAAGACTGCAGAGCACAAACAGATTGAGGCAGACCACTTGGCTATGCAACAGAGGCTTCAAGATGCAGGTGACCAGCTGGCCAGCATGACTGAGGAGATGGATCATCAGGCAGCTGCCCTGGACCAGAGCCATGCCTCACGCCACCAGCGGGCTGAGCAGCTGGCGGAAGCTGAGGAGGAAGTCAAGCGCATCATGCAGCAACTGGCACAGGCTCAGGCGGTTGTGGAGCAGCTCAAAGAGGAGATCAGTTCTGTAGCTGTAAGCCCACTTTCTTTTGTGGATGCAAGCCACATGTCGTACGCAAGTTTGTGCGGAGAGTCAGCCAGTTGCGGCATGACGTACCAGGGCCCTTGTTGGCCTGTCCCAGTCTTCTATATTTGTGGTTTCTATGTTGCCACCTGCGCCACCCGTCACCGCAGTTGACTTACTGCCATTGACGCTGAAAGTGACTGACATCATGCACTGTCTTCTTCCTTGCTCAATACCTCCATACTCCCGGTCCTATGGCTTTTATGGCATCAGCATTAGAAGTAGCAGCATGACATCAGCAGCACACTTGTGTGGCAGAAAGCTGCACTTGCTCTTGTCTGCTTGTCTCGACCTAGTGCAAGGTAGCAGGTCTGTTTGTGTAGACACAGTCTTGGGCAACCACCCCGCTGTCCTTTCTGCTGGCTCTCACTTTTGCCTCAGGTTGTGCCTATACCAGTTCCTCCTAACAACAGGCAACAAGCACTAATCAAGACATGGTTGTCGAACCTGAGGGACTGTGTGTCCAACACTTGACCCTGCACCTGCAGAAAGCAGAAGAGGAGCAGGAGGCAGCACTGGCAGGCAAGCAGGAGCAGCAGCGCATGCACAGCTCCTTTGTGGAGACCACCAAGCTGCAGCTGACAGACCTCTCTCAGCGGCGGGAGGCTGCTGCAAGTGAGGCCCAAGCCTGCCGGGATGCCATTAGGGGCAAGGCTGACATTGCCAAGCAGGAGCGAGAAAAGTAAGGCCCCACTTGACACACGGCGTGTGTAGAATGCAGTAGAGGTGCAAGCTGTATATTGAATGGAAGAGGTTGAGGGAGGCGGGTTGCGCTGTTGATCAGTTGACTAGGATGTCTTCTGTGTCAGCTATCCAGTTGAGCAAGCTTATTTGTTGGTAATGCATGCCTGTCTTGGATATTCTTGTCTGCCCTTTGTGACAATTGCGCACAAGTCTTTCACCGACGTGCCTAGCATATTGACACAATGGCCAGAGAAGCTGCCGATGCCCAGCTTGTGCTGACTTAGCCCCCAGTTGATGCTTGTAATTAAAGCAACACTTTGCAGCATTATGTCACATTTGTAATTTGCGCAGCCTGGACCACAAGCATGAAAGAAGTACAGGTTGCAGCCAAGCAAAAGACTGGTGACCAGTGACCAGTGATTCGCAGTCTGTCTCAGTGTGAGGCTTTTGTGTGCAGTGCATTGGCATGCAAGGCAGCAGTGGACAATGCCTTGACAGACATGGAGGCTCACCGGGAGGAGCACGCCCAGAAGGAGCGAGACCTGCAGGCACAAAAGCAGGCTTCTGACAATGCAGCCCTCCAGATCCCTGCCATGAGGTCAGCAAGTGCTCTGTTGTGCTGTGCAAGCGTTTTGTCCCTGCTTTCTGTTATTTCAGTCAATGATGGCATTGTGGTGTCCCTGCTCTTTGTTGTCTTGGTCAATGATGGCATGGTTTGTCCCTGCCTTTGGTTGTCCCGGTCAACTATGATGTCGTCTTATGTGAGCGCCTTTGCTGGCTGTGTGTGCCATCTTTGCAAGTCTGGAAAACCATGAGAGCAGCAGCCCCATGTTTATGTTGCCTCAAAGTTTTCATTGCTCCTGTGAGTGCTTGTGCACCAGCACTGCTTGTATGGCTGACCAAGACCTTCAGGCTCAGAGAAGTGATGCTTAGAAAGTGTTGGCAACAGCAGGGATGCAGGAAGACTGGCATCGCAAACACAACCCAGGTAATCAGCGGAGACGGCACATCAAAATGAGCTGACAAATCAGCGTCACAGTCAAGCTGAACAGAAGACTTGTGGTTTGGAAACATGGTCTGCACCTGGTCATGCACAACATGGGCGCACAGCTTGCCTGAACCTTGTATTGAGGTGTCATGTGGTGTAGGGAGGAGGCAGAGGCGCGTGCAAAGCAGACCAATGAGAAGTATGATGAGGCGGAGCAGAAGAGCCAGGCTTGGATGCATGCCAAGGACCAAGCCCAGCAGCACAAGCGCCAGTGGCACAGCTACTGGCAACAAGCCATGGTCAGTCTCCTATAGCCTGGCTCCTCTGCAAACCCCCGCCCCCCCGTTTGCTGCATTGTGACACACCTTTGCACACACAGCGCCATGTCACGGCACATTGCAAAGCAGCCCACACCAGATGTTAGTGTGATAGCACACATGTTGAGCTCACACCACTTGTTTGTTCTGTGCTGTTTGTGTCACAAGTACACAAGCATGAGGCTCCTCTGCTGGCCAACTGACAGGGACTATGCCGTACACATGTACAGTATACTGCTAGTTCGCAGCTTGTGAATAGTGAGGCTGACGTGGAGGTCAGTGTAGTGCTGTTCAGCTTCATGTCTAAGGGGGCCAATTTACATAGCAGCATGTGGGCAGTGATGCTCACAGGGACGCCATCACACTATTCAAGAGGCAACATGCAACATGTCGGAGTTGTTGTAGCATAGCACATGGGGCTTCACATTCCTGTAGTGATGTGACGCAAGCATGCCTGGTCGTCCTGACTGGCTTTACTGTGTTGCCGCATGTGTACAGTGACAGTGGTTTGTACACCCATACTCCCCTGAGAAGCTTGTTCTCATCATAGCAAACAGGATCTGCAGTAAACATTACACATTCAGTTTGCTGAGTGTAAGACGTGTCTGTGTTGCAGCTTGTGGGTACAAGAGCTCAACTAGACCCGCCCCTCAGCTGAAGGGGTTGAGTTACAGACACTGTTGCATTCATGCAGTCAAAGTCAGCTTGCTTGCCTGCAGAGCATTTTCTGTACTGCAGCATGTGAACACTGATGCTGACCTAGACGCCGACATATAAGTGGCAGAAGCAACACTGATAAACAAGGCAATACTGACAAAGGGGCTTGTCCCAAGTTGAACAGCTGCTTTTATGGATCAGAACAGATCTGGCTTGCCTTGACATGTGGGCCTATGTTGCAGCATGTGGACAGTGATGCTGGTGTAGAGGTCAACACCAAGAGACAGAAGCTGCACAACTGCCAGACATTTGCGCTGACATTTACAGGCTTTTGCAACTGATTGTCTCAAGAAGTTCCCTGGTGTTGCAGCATGTGGGCAGTGATGCCGATGTGGAGGCCAATACTAAGCTGAAGGGGCTGGAGGAGAAGCTGGCAGCTGTGGGGCAGAACATCAGCCTCAGAGTCAAGGTCAAGGAACAGGAGGAGTATGAGGATGCCAATGGTGAAGAGGAGCAACAGCATGAGCTTGATCAGTACAGAGGCCCACATGACAATGGTGGTGTGATGCCTTCTTACGGTGAGTGAGTACTTGGTCTCCAATGTATATTGGTGGGCAGGGCCCGGTGCGTAGATGACTTTGAAGGCCATCGAGTTTTGCCTTACATGCTCATGATACATGAGAGAGTGGTCCTGGCTTACATGGTCATCATACCTGTGAGCAGCCATGATGGCATGTGATAACAAAGCCTTGAACCAGCATGCATCATCAAAGCCCACTTGGATGTTTTCAAGTGAGGATGCCATGAGCACGTGCTCCTCTGCAGAAAAAGTTTTGAGTGCCATTTGAGTGGGATGACTCTTTGTGTGTTTTGCGTATCTGGCTGACTTAGTGAATGCATATATTCACCTCTAACAGGCTCACTTCACATGTTCTGTTTCTGGCTCAATGTCTCCACAAGGGTCCTGTCACATGCCCAATGCTCAATGCTGAGTGTTGCATTACGCACTGCAGAGTCTGGACGTCAACAATTCTGAGCAGCGGGGGGTTTGATTTGACACCTACTGGTACTGCATCGCTGGCTATATATGCCAAATTTAAGTTCTCTGCCTGTTGTGATGTGTGAAGCAATGTAGGCATGTAGCACAACTGTGTGCAACTGATAAACCCATTACCTGCTTTGGTGTCTCTGCTGCTTGTTTCCACCTTCATCAGCTGGGTAACAGGTTTGCGAGCTTGCTGTAAATAACACTTGTAGGTAGCAGGGTGAAATCACAACATGCGTTCACATGCAAGGTGTGGATTTTGGCCCAGCTGTGACTGTGCATGGTGCTGTAGTGAGTATTGTAGGAAAATATGGGTACTGGTCAGATCACAATTCACTGTGTGTTCTGTGCAAGTCTGGTGTGTGTACAGCTTAGGTTGGGGATGCGGCATGCTTTCAATTCTGTTGTAAACTTTAAGGGGACAATCTACAGCTCGTCAAACACCAGAAGGTGTAGCATGTACAACTTGCGCTGTTTTACTCACGATCGAGGCCATGTTCAAACTCTACTATCTTGGGCATACACCTGCAGATCTCGCTTAAGCAAACACCAGAAGGTAACCTGATCGCCACATTTAGATCGCACTTAAGGAAGCTTCCTGGGCGCCCATGCAAATGCGATTGAGGCTTGTGCTAAAATTCAACTGTGTTTTATGGATAACTACCTGGTTTACCCTAGCACAAGTTGCGTTAGAGCCTACCACTATATATAGCATCACGTGCTACCTATACTTCAGAACCCAGACTATGTAACCTGTATATGCTGAAGTGCATAGGGACTGTGCATGTACTAGTTCTGCGGTATGTTCACACTATGCACAAGGGGATCCCATCGACAAACACCTCACACTGACATTGACCTCACAATTAGATACAAATTTTGCACTGTTGCGCTGCACTAACCCATATGGTACTGTGGAATCATGTGCAAAGCGTTGACAGACTAAGCTTGTGTCAGCTTAGGTTGATCCTGCCTAACCCCGAGACCTAGACCTATCCAGCTCACACCTACTGACTGGACACTACTGCTGTCTGCAAACGTAGAAGTAGCTAACAAGCATAGTAGTACTTCATTCCTAATCCTTCTGCTTTTCAGCCATATGTAAAGCCATCAAGCACAAGAGGTGCAGTACTGAAGGCAAGTGGCGGCGCCTGTAGCACAGTCTGGTGTGTTGGGCACATTTGCACAGTTGTTGGTTGGGGTCCCGTTGTCGCAGCTGAGGTAAGCTGCACAGCCTGAGGGAACATCTAATCCTGGGCACACCCACCCACCAGCTGCATCATGCAATGGAACATGTCGGTGTGGAGCAGCTATAACATGAACCCCATGCTGAGGCCACGTTAAGTGACCATGCCCTGTGTGACTCGTGTGAGGGCAGCGCAAGCATTAGTGCTGTGTTTGCATGTGCTAATGCAGCCAATCTGCTGCATTGGCGGACCTGCCCATAGGTTGCATAGCCAGTAAGCCAGGGTGTTGGCAGCAGGATATGCTGAGCAAGCCTGTGGGCTGTTTCGGTAACATGCAGCATGGCAGAGCAGCAAGAACCAGGGTACAAGATATGCTGGCCATGTACGGCAGGCACAATGCGGGCAATGCACAACATCCAGGTATGCTTTGAGCCCAATACAATACAATGTAGCATGCTTCACAGAACTCTATAGCCAGCTCAGGTAACATGCATGATCGTGTCAGACACCATGTCAAAGCTGGACACTCTTGCTCTTACCTGGAGGGGAAGCCTCAGGAGGGTTGGGGTAGTCTGCATGCACACATCAAGTGTGTCACTCATCCTGACATAGAAATGGGAACAATGTGGTTGAAGAATATACATATCTTTAGGTGCAGTGCTGGCTTGCAGAAGGTGGTCTCTTGGCTTATGCAAACAAGCTTGGGTTAATGAGCATTTGAACATAAGCATTCTCGATGTCAAGCACTGAAGACCATGTTGTTCACTAATCAGGGGCACTCGTAGGGCATGCGCTTCAGCAGAGCACGCTGATCAATGCTCATTTCAAGTCCTACACAGACCAGAGTCACAGTCTGCTTGAGGAGCAGAGGAGCATCAGAGGCCCGACATCTGCTATCAAGATGAGCAAAAGCGGGTAGTTGGGGTTAATGACGGTCGTGTGTATGAGGGAATCAGGCAAATATGTGAGTTGAATATGTTGGGTTGGCGGACCTGGTACGGAGCGAGGCTCTAGAGTGCCACCACTTCCGCTGCTGCCTCCTAAGTCTGCAGCATCAGGAAATCTGCTCTGTTGCCCCAAGAACACCAAACAGAAGGTTTGGCTTTGGGTCAGCTAACAACACTAATCAAGAGGCAGAACTCCTGTCATCACACATTGCATACTGCCAGAAACACTGTGTGCAGGAATACAACCAGCCATGCAACAGCATGTCATGCTTTACATGTGCATTTTGCAAGCTGTAGCCTAACACATGAAGAGCTGATACAGAGCAGTGAACACTTACTGGAGACTTCTCGCATACTGATGAAGCGGTGCCCAAGATAGTTTCCACTTGAGTCAGATCTCCACAAGATCACAAAGACATCATCGGTGGTGGCAAAAGCAATAGCATGCGCTGCTCCAGTGTCATACCCGCCCTACATCACAGTTCAGAATGAGTACAAGCACAGCGCAAGTCACAACAACTTTGCTGAGCCTTGCTAACAATGTTGCCTGTGCCTACCTACATGCATGTGTGATATTGGCTTTAGGGATTGGACTTGAAGTCCAGGGCATGTGTAATGGGTGCATGGACTTTGTAGACATGTAAATCAGCAGAGTGTTCACAAGTACACAGTCCGCCCACATTCAAGATGAGTGACTTTGTGCAGAACCTTGGCACAAACACAACAGTGATCTGTTGCACTGCAGGATGCTCAGCAACACAGCATACATGTATGCATGCCACATGTGTTCAAGGTATGTTCGCAGGACAACCAAAAGTGATTGGCAACTTCTCATTGCCCTCTGCATTGTGTCAATTTGACATGAGCCTCAACAAGCTTGATTCTGCAGGGACAGACACAGATTCTGCTGGACAATGCATCCAGTTGAGCTGAGAATGGCTCACCTCATTGACTGCATTGCCACCATACACAATGTAGTGGCGGGGGTCAGTCAGGCCAATGCCGTCAAAGCCCCCAATTGTGGCCATGTTGTAGGCCAAATCGTTACGGGTGGTTTGGCCCTGCAGGCGGGGGTCTGAAGGGTTGTCTCCACGAGGCCTAATGTGTGCAAAGTAGACCTGACCGTTCTCCACTGCAATGGCGATTGTGCACCCTGTGCGGCATCGTGTTGTCAAGAAGGATTCCAAGTCATGCACTAGTAAGGTGTTGGGGCTGAAGTTGCACAGCTGGCTGTATGTCTGCTACAAGGAAATGTCAAGACATGTACAGATTTGTAATGGATCTCACTCAAATTTCTCGTGACATTATACTGTCATTACAACATTATGGCACAGCTACTCTGATTTGACAGCGATGCGGTAAGTATGCAGCACTGCTGCAGCAATCCTCTTGCTTCATCAACAGCAGAGCGCACTCATGCCGAGCAATTCCTCTTTTGCATCAGCTGCACTGCAGCAGGAGCATGCGTGCAGCACTCTTGACCTGCACTCCCATAACCTCTGAGATAATTTAGCTGTGGTACCTCTACAATTTTCTGAAGCAACCTCAAACAATGTCAAGCTCCCCCTGAACAATCTGTCCTCAACATGACTGAGCAAGTTATGCAGCATGCGATGAGGACCTGTTTACATCTGTCACGTTTGCATGCAAGGCTATACCATACTGTTTCAACAAAACCAAAACCCCCTGCTTTGTAGTCACCAGCAGGCTCATACCTGTGAGCACTTGGGTGGCAATGACAGTCGGCTGGGTGCGAGCAGGATCCTGAAGTGCGATATTGTAGTAACCTGCAGTGGCGCGTGAATTGCCCCGTGCCTGGGGAATTTGGTACCCATTGGACCCCCCCAGATAGGGGGTGGACCCCACATCCAACACTGGCACAATCAGGGCAGGCCGTGATGTTGAATCCCCAATGTCTGCAGTACAAAAATACCTTTGCAGTGATGTCGTAGGGACAGCATTCACATGAAGGAGGAAAACCATATGGTATGGAGGCTTATCTAGCAGCTACAGTATGCTGAGGAACCAAATCATACCCTCTCTATATCAGCACAGCCAGTAAGAGCTCTATGCATTGACCGCACTCACAATGTAGTCAGCCACCTAGAGTGACTAAGGCTGTTGCTTGCAATGAGCTGCTGACGCAGCATATGTGGGTGCTGCTTTGATGGAAGGAGCTGCACTGTGACATGATTCAGTCAAAGCAATGGCTAGATGCTAGCTGCAGCCGACCTGGGATTGGCGGAGCGGTCCCAGTATACATGGTGATGATGCCTTGACCATTGGCCTGGAAGACTACATTGCTGTTGCCTCCATCAGTCACAGCTCCTATTTGGTTCTGCACAACATAGCAAACTGTTTTATGCCAGGCAGCAGATGCTTTGCAGTGCACAGCGCTAGGGCTTTGCACTACTGTATAGTGTTGATCTTGACTGATGTTTGTCTTCAGGACTTCTGGGAAAGAGGGGCAGCAACTCATCAAGCACGAGGTTTGCATGGTCCAGCTAGTGCTGCTTGTGAGAGCATGCTGCAGCAACAGTGCACTGCTGCAGCTCAGCAAGTGCAGTCGCAGACTCTGCAATAAACTGTGCTTACATCAGCTCTGTGGGCGCAGTACCATGCAAAATAACATGTCAACATCAGGAACAAGCACATGTGCTTTGATGCTGCATGACATCATACATCACAGCTACAGACACTGACAAAAGCCGCAAAAATTGGTGCTAACAGATGCTTACAGTGTATCGATTGGTGTTGATGAACCAGTGCACTAAAGCAAACACGGCTTGCAGCCCTCTGTGANGCCTGCCAACCCTTGTGTGTGCTGCAGAGGGTCATGCAACACAGGTATGGTCTGCAATGTGGTGTTGCTCAANCACGACTACATGGTCGTATGCACTGTGTTGCTGGTCATCATTTGTGTTTCAGGGATGTGCATGTTGCCGCACAGCTCTGCATTCTGGTCAGACCTTGTTGCATGCACATGTGTAGGAGGAGCAGGCCCGCAACACACTAGGAGACATGCTCATCTTCGGTCATCAGGAGGACTCCACAGAGGACTCCTTCTGCCTGANACAGTGCTGCGATCAAGCTCAACCCCCGCCACTGTAGAGCGTTCTACAATCGTGCTTTCTCTAACGACCGCCTGCGGCGATATGACGATGCTGTGGCAGACTATACTCGGGCTTTGGAGATACAGCCTGGCAATGCTACAGCCCTTCACAACCGTGGTTCTCTCTTTGAGAGGCTGAGCAGGTGTAGCCCTGTTGCACACTATGCATTGTCCTGCTACATCTGACCAGCCTAGCCTTGGGACTAGCACACACTATTCACTTGATGCATGTGCACATCAGCCCTTGCACACAGCCTTGACAGCAGACACACAGTGAAATGTGTACACTCAGCAATTAGTGTTATTCCATGAATGCATGTTGATTGCGCTGTAGGCTGCCAGAGGCACTGCAAGATTTTGAGCAGGCCCTGAAGATTGAGCCTAACAATGCTGTGTCACACAATGCTCGAGGGCTGCTGCTGGAGAAGATGGGGCGCCCAGACGCAGCCCTGGCAGACTTCCAGGCTGCTGTGCAGATTGATACAAGTGGCAACATTGACTTCTTGCGCAACAGGGGCCTGTGCTGCCGGGCCTTGAAAGACTACAGCACAGCTGTGCAAGACTTTGACAGGTAGGCGCCCGTGTACAGCAGGTACTCAGCTGCAGTAGAATGGTGTAGCTGAGCACTCTATGTGCATTCACAATTCTGCAGCTGCTCAATGTTTGAGCACTGCTCTGCAGCTTGTACATAAAGTGCGTAGCAGCCTGTATGCTGACCCAGGTGGCTTGCTGTGGCTCACCCACCATTTTCATGTAGGGTTCTGAAGCATAGCCCCTCAGACCTGGCTGCACTGAGCAACCGTGGCTATGCATACCGCAAGCTAGGAAACTTCGCTGCAGCAGCAGAGGACTACAGTGCTGCCCTGCAGCAAAGTCCTGGCACAGTGCGCCTGTACAATAATAGGGGCTACTGCCTGGCCAAGCTGGGCAAGTACAAGTCAGCTGTTCTTGACTATCAATGTGTCATCCAACTGGATCCTGCAAATGCGCATGCCTACCACAACAGGTAAGGCTTGTACACACTTCCCAAGTATGCTATTGGCATTTCACACTTGTCGCCTAAGCTGTCTGTAAGGTCATTCAGTGAAAGCCAAGTGCGATGTCTTGACCATCGTGATCCTGACCAGATTGTCCACAGTGTTGGCCAAGTCCAGCAAAGCAATCAACCCAAATCTGTTGCAACAGACCCAATACTAATGTATGCCTGTTGGTATGCAGAGGGATATCATTTGACAAGCTAGGAGACTTCCAAAAAGCAGTTGCTGATTTTACGACAGTGATCAAGTTGGATCCCAACAACGTCAATGCCTACTTCAATCGTGGTTCAGCATTTGATAGTCTGGGACAGTATGACAGGGCAGTGTCTGACTACACACAAGCCCTAGATCTGGATAATACTTCAACTGATGTCATCTCGAGCACAGGTGACATACTGATACTACCGTGTTGCCTCGTTCGTTTTGCATAGCCTAGTCATTTGCAGCATGGCAGTCGTTCACATGTCCAAATTGCTTGTTTGCCTGCAGGCACCAGCTTCTCACAGCAAGGCAGGCTGCAGTCAGTTCCGCCCAGTCCCTCTCGCCCTAGGATGCATCTATGAACAGCCACCTTGCAAATGTATATGCCTGATTGTGCAGTGAGGCTGTTTGCAGGATGAGTTTCTTGTCATTGTACTGGTAGTATTTTTGTGTTGATACTTTTGCGTCTTGTTGATGCTTGGTGTGTTGACGTATGCTTTGACTTGATCCACAACTAGACTGTCTATCTGGTAAATAGAAAGCATGAGCATCATGATACAACAAGTGTATGAACAGCTCAGTTGACACACGGAAACAGGAGGTCTTCAATCCAATGCCAACACATCATCACCGTATTATACTCACTTGATGACAGCAAACAAGACGTTCATGGGTCAAATATTCCTACAACATCTACTTGGCCGTGAATGGGTGTACATCTGGTTGCGGTGCTACTAAACACTTCATTTAGTCGAGACATTTGTCAGTGAGTCCCACACAGCCTCTCAAATTCGGTCTGTACAGCGAACACCAAACACCTGCCCAAACAGACACTAACTACTGCATAGCACTACCCAACAACAACACACCTGGACTGAATTAGTCCCACCACACTGCAAGCAAATCAAGAGAATGCAAACAGTAGCCCACTGAACACAAAGCATAAGCATAGTGTACAAAATTTATGCAATACTGCATTGTTGTTTGTGTCAGCAGGTGACTGTATGTTGTGTTCAATTCAATAGGCTGGCAGGTCAAAATTGACAGAGACATTGATAGTCTGTCAACCAGGGTTCACTGCTGCTGCTGCTGTTCTGCTCACAAGCTGTTGATAGCATTTACTGCCCTGACAAAGCTGGGGTGGCTGCTGGATTGCCGTCATTTGTGCCGTCAGATCTGTCAAGATTGCCGAACGCTGTCTCCTCAACAGTGTCCTCGACGTGTGTCATGGAACAGTTGCTGAACGTAGCCAACTCCTTAACAGATCGCAACCAGGTCTTCAGCATAATGAAAAATGCAAGTGACATGACTGGCAGTCTTGCTACATTGGTTCCTCCGCTGACAACCAGCAACACCTGGGTAGCCGCAGAAAGCCATGTGAGCGGCAAGGCAGGCAGTGCGGTCAAGTAGAGCTCCATCTGATTGGGGAGGGATACAAATATGGCATACTCAGTGACTGTTGTAAAGCACTGTACAAGTGAAAGTATGGGCTCTGGTTGTAAAGCCGAGCTAGCTGTCAAGTCAGCTCACACCAGCTATGCAATACATGGGCAGACAATGCGCTACAGCATGAGTGAGGGTCCACTATGAGGCTTGGGGAAAGGGAGATGGTGACCTGTTGTAAAACACTGCCAGCAGACTTGCCACTCTGTGCGCCAACAACATCTATTGCAGCTTTGCCTTTGGTGCGGCTCTCCTGATCAAGCCCTATGTACACCATCTCCTCTGCTGGCTTGAACATGCTGAACTTTGCACCCTTGGCAAATACCTGCATGGCATATGACAGCCTGTGCATGCCTTTGTGTGTCTTCAAATCAAAAGGTTTGTGATCATGCACAACGGTACCCAGTGTACAGCATTCGTACAACCAGCACCACTGGTATGTGCATAAAACCTGTGGCGCATTTGTCACTTCAGCATTGCAAGACAACTCATGCAGCACTTGAAATGGTCAGGTGCAGCGGCGCTGTGTATAGATGATCAATGACACAAGAGAGCTGTCTGCCTGCCAGGCAGTGCTTGTTGCGAGCTGAAGCAGAGGCAGGACTGTGATAGGGGGGCACCTGAATGATGGCTCCTGTGATGACCAGCATCCTGAGGATGGGGGCTGCAGGTGGAGCTGCATGCTGCATGGATGCAAAGGCATAGATGGACACCCCGGCAAAGAATGGCATGCCCGCAAACAGCATGAATGTGGGGGTGGCGCCCGCAACCCCACGCCAGCCCAGGCGATCAAACAGGATGGGAGACGCAAACATGAGGGTCCCAGTCACAACTCCAGTCCACATGGCTACTTCACCCATGAAGGCTGAGTAGGCAGCTGGGGAAGGGTGCAGCATGTGGAGGTGCTGCTTCCACGCCACGTCCAGCAGGTTGGTGCTGAGGCCCTGTGCCAGCGCCATCATGGCCAGGCACCGAATTTGAGGTGACTTGGCCAGATACTTGACAGCCTCTGTGAAGCCCATTTGGGAGCGAGCTTCATCAGATGACTGTTTGCTGACCTGCTCAGAGCTGCTGCTGGCACCATTGTTGCTGCTCTGGCTGTTGACACTGCCAGGTGGTTGCAAACTGTCCTGCAGTGCAGTGCTTGCCAAGCTGCTGTTGGAGCCATTTTGGGTTGGATGCGTACTGGCTGCTGATGTGCTGTTCAGTGGTTTTAGTGCAGCACTCTGGCCAGACACTGGTGTTGCTGGCAAGTTGTGGGGGAAGCGAACATTGATGTAGTGATGGAGGGCCAGGATGGCCAAGCCAAGCACAAGCACCAGCACCATGCAAATCTGCACCTGGCGTGCGTAAGACATGTGGTTGGATGCTGCAGTACTGCCAATGGCACTGAGGAGTCTGCCTGCCAATGTCTGTGCCACATTAGCCCCGACACCAAATAAGGGGTACAACACTGGAGCATTGCGCATGCTTGTGGTCTCGTTCGCCAATCCCCAAAACAGCAGGCTGAGAACAACGTCACCCCACAGCTCTGATGTACAGTAGAACAATGTGAACATCCAATTCCGAAACATTCCTATCAAGCCAGCAAAGCCAGCAGGCGCCCTTTCCAGCATATACCCCGCAAAGCCATGTAGATGTATGCTCTCGTGGTGAGGGTATAGCAGTGCAAACCCAGTGTACAGCACCAAGAATATGCTGACTGTGATGTTGAATAGAGTGGCTCGTGAAAAGTGCTGTGTAGCATAAGAATAAGCCACCAGGAAGACAATAGAAATTGGGAGCACTCCATAAACTGCATGCACAGTCAAAGTGTCAGCAGCTAGCAGGCAAGGACTCAAGTATATGAGAAGCTGGACCACTTTGATAGAGAAGCAGCCATCTTGCATAATGGCAACACCTGTCAGGAATGGGATCACTTCAGTGCCTCCACCAACAGCTGTAATGACCAGGGAGTTGGCCAGACTGCATACAACACAGCTCAGGCATCAGGAACATGCATTCACCTGCTTCAAACACAGACTTTCACAACAGGCAAAGCACCTGTCTAATATTGTATTGACAAAGGCCATCATAAAAAACCTGCATTAACAGTGGCTGTCAGACTTGGCAAACTGCAACTACATGTTGCGCAGTTCACTTGCAATGCACGATTGACTTGCAATGCGTAGCTTGACATGCAACTTACAAGCTGACCATAGGTATGAACCTGCCCCACAGTCCATCCAGCTTGCGCAACTGTCGCTTGCCAGCTTTCTGGATGTTTGGCAGAAAACCAGATGACCGTGATGCTGCGCTGGACTGGCAATAGACAGGGCTGCCAGGAGCTTGAGATGTGATTACACAACGACGGCGAGGCCGAGTCGACTGCAGCGTCCGACAGCCAGCAAAGTTCTCAACAGCTGACTGAGCTCGATGTCGTCGAGGCTGAGCGGCGAGTGATGTTGCGGCGATGCGTCTGCCAGGCCGTCGGGACACATGTGGCCTACAGCGTGATTCGCTGCCATATAACGGATGTGTATGAAGACCAGTCGGACGTGGCAGGGGGTGCATGCTGCTCAGCACCCACGGTCGAGCTTCGACACCACCACTTGGTTCAGAAGATGCCAAAAGCGATATGAATGTCGCTCATGCGCCTCCACTTATGAGAAATTCGTAGTTGCGAGATCGCTTGGCGTTCAAAGCTCGGTACTGGTCAAAACTTGTGCAGTGAGTGTGCATTGTCTCTGGTTTTGAGCGGCGACTCAAATTCATGTTCCTCCGAGAGTGAGTGAATCACTTCCTCGTGTTGCTCACTTCTTGACCGTTGGTCATGGCTGTGTATGAGCAAATCTGCTGAGGATCATCGTTGGTGCACATGTGCCAGTGGGTGTCATGCTCGTCAGTAAGGCAGGCCATCCTTTGTCACACTCACCCCTTAAATGCAGCAGGTGACTTTCGAAATGCAAATACCTTGTAACACCCGTGAATCTAGCTTCACACTGCACACCTACCACCGCACCTGTAACTTGCAGGTGTATTGATTGACCGGCGACACTTCTACAACCATGTGCAAATTACTGCATACTTCACCACAAACTTGACCTTGCTCGTGTTTCTGTCTCAGGCCTCACAACCAGCTGTAAAGGGTATTTGGAAGCTGTGAGCATTCTGTTGCATATATATATATATATGTATATGTAGCCTAATCTCAGGCAAGATTATGATCAGCATGGTTTCCTGGGCAAGCGAGCTTCAAAAGCCCTTTCCTCTGGCAAGACACATGCCCTGGTTAGGGAGAACAGTCTAAATTGACACAAGTGACACAAAAGCATCAGCAATGCTGCCTGAATCACTCACTTGAGAAACAGAGGCAAAGCTGTGATCTCTCCTGGTGAAAAATCGCTTCTCTGCTGAAGGACCTCCCTCACCTGTCCTTCTCCAAAGCGCCAAGAAATTGGGCTTGTATCACCCCAATAGTCAAGAAATTCTGACACACTCTCAAGGCTTAAGATTGTAGCCATTTGGCTCAAGCGTGCAAAGTTGTCCCGCACAGCCTGCTGAGTGATGTCTGACAGTGTGTTTGTCAATACACGCACATCCTGATCTAGCTGCAAGCCTCCAAGCTGGTTGAACTTCTTGAGCCGCATGGTTGCCTCTAAGCGATCAATCACCTATGCAAGTGGCAGTGTGTTCAGCGCACTCTTGAGTGTGTCAACCAAAAACGAATTCTCAGTTGTTGTTGTTTAAAAACTGTTGTTCTCAGGTGCATGGCGAAGCATGACTGCGTCAACAGCGTGACAGAATACGGCAAGCAAGTACATGGGCTGGGGTAAGGAGTGATGTAAACGTCCACACCTCGCACGCAGGGACTCCATATCACAGAGTGAAGCAGCTCTTGACTGTAATGCATGAGGCATACTGTGAAAGTGTGCACCACCTTGTCTAGGAGTTGTGTAACAAGCTGTTGATAATTGGATGGCGTGAGGAGGGGTTTGAGAGAGTTGAGGTAGTGGCCAAGGTGGGCAAGGAGGGCTTGCACCCATGTGTCCTCCACCTCCTTGCCCGCATAGTCTTCATCACTCATCTCATATTGTACCTCGCCAACCTCATCAAGTGCTGGCCTGCACACGGCATGATCAACCACTGCGCTCACACAGACTGAGCAACAAATGAAGATGCAACCTGCCTCACAAAATATGCAAGACTTGAGTCAAGTGCACAAAATAGGCCTGATGAGTGGCACACTACTACAGTTGCATTCTTGCACTAGCAACAGGTTGTATTGGAAGCGGCAAATGATGCATGCTAACATGGACTTAGTATCAAGTGGCAAACCTGAGGTGCCCCATGAGGCCAACAGCCAAGTGGTCCAATGCTCTTGAAGTTATCTGACCAAAGTCAGATGCTGTCTTGGACAAGTCAGCAAGCACGCTTTTTATGCGCTGATGCTGACTTGGAGCAGAAAACAGCTGATTGCTGGCAGACTCCAGTTCTGTGCGTAACTTCTGCACATAGCTGCAAGGTTGGCAGATAAAGCATGTTAGGTGCAGCTCGCTCAGCACCATGTGAACACTGTGTATCGGCAGAGCTGATGTGCAGCGACAACCCACTGGCATGCAACAAGTGACAGGCACACGGTGCCTCACACAGATGGCTTGATCAGCCTCGTCATTGTGTGTCTGAATGTACATACATGTTGAAATACAGCTGGTTGCAAGTGTGCAGCACAAGGCTACAGAGTTTGAGCAAGGAAGTCTCACATGCAGGCCATGTCTGGGTTGTTCAAGGATGATGCATGCTGTGCTGCGTTGCTGCTGGAATTCGGCGCAGCCACTTCAACTGCAGGCGCCAAGCTTTTCAAAAGCCGATTGCAGCCAGCCTGCAGAACACACACAGTTCACACACACTAAAGTTTGCACAGAGCTCAATAACAACAACCTTGGTTGACGACATCGATAAGACAAACCCGTCAAAAATAACACCTAAAACTACACCATTCATGGCTTTGCTGGATGCCAGGTGTAACATCATAAATTGACACAATGGCTTCCATGCTGACTGCACCTGCATGCTGTGTGTGCTGTTTGAGTAAGAGCACTCATAATTTGTATGCAGCTGCTTATTCAAGACTAGTGATGTGCCAGCACAGGCGTGGAACATCCTACCTTCCAGCGCTGGTCCAGAGCCTGCGCTAGAGCATTCACCAGGAGAGTGTTCAGCTGGCCAACAATGGCAGTCAGGGCTTGCAAGTTGATAGTTTCTAAAGCACGATATGCGCTGAGACGTAGAATGTAGAATACATCATCCACCATTGAGCTTGTCAACGTCTCTCCTGTCCATTCATCAATACTGATGGCCTTTTCAAGGCTTTGCTCAATGAAAAACTCCTCCTGGAAGCAGTACAGCAACTCATGATGCAACTCATGATGTCTGGGNCCACATCAATTGCAGGCTTGTTCTTGATTGTCCGTCGCTTGCTACATGTGCACTCTGAAACAGAAGCACCGTGAAGTAATTGGCAGACTGGCATTCAGGCTTCTTGGATAGATGCCTACAATGCAAACACGGCAAATCTGACTGATGCAGTTGATATACAGTCAAGCTACATGGTTTTAGCGTTGATGAGTGCACACTGCAGGGCCAGACGCACAGTCAGGTCAGATTGCCCCCGCCCGGCAACAGTCGATTGGTCAGGGGGCCCAGGCCAGACCCCGTCACAAGACCCCTCAACCACAGTGCCCCCCACACAAAGATGCCAAGGGCTTCACCATGGGCAGGGGCAGGGCCACACTGCCAGTTGCTCCTACTGCTCCTGGATCTTCTTCCACTTCAATTCAACACTCATTTAGTCCACAGGTGCCTCAATCTAATGGAGTAGGCGCCGCTACTTCAGCCAGCACTTCTGCCAGTGTGCCTGAACAGGCCACCTCCAAACACAGCACAACAGCACACACTGCTAGTCAGGGCAACATTGGTCAGCAGTTCCTACAGCAGCTACAGCAAACCCAGGCAGTGAGTGGCGCTCCCTCACAGATTGGGCAGGCCTTTCTACAACAACTGCAGGCTGGCCCCAGCTCAGGCCCCACAACAGACCTGGGGAAAGGTTATCTGCAACAGCTACAACCAGGCAATGTTTCACAAGCTGCACTTGTCAGTGCTCAGCAACAGCCTCGTCCTGAGGCACTGACCAACAGCACTGTTGCTCATGCCAATGGCATGGACAGTAGCAATGCTGGCAAGGCTCTGCTGTCACAGCTGCAGCGGCCGTCTGTGCAGCCTGGCNGCCCCGCGTTCTGCATGAGGCAGCTGCAAGGTACGCAGGAACATTCTCCATGCTGCTAAGTCCTCAGGCCTGGCATATCTGGACCACTNTAAATTGAAATTGCTTGCTCAGACTTCACCACACAGCACAGCAGATGCAGGTCAGCCTGTTGTAGCTGGCCCATTGTATTCATGACTTCGTATGCGTGTATGACCTGTATTTTGAGTAAATGCAGGTTTGCCAGGTGGTGCACGCTGCAGCTCCCTAAATCCTGTCCCCATCAACAACAGCCAATAGGCATACTGGCATGAGTTTCAGTCAACACTCACACCTGCCTTGACATGCAGACCCTCAATAGTTGTTACTGTGCCATGCATGCTGGTCCTTGTTTCAGGAATGCAAGTTTACATGCAGGCAGCACTTTAAACTAACTGCTCATGACAATATGTTGTACCAGCCTGCAGTCCTTGTTTGGTCAACTGATGCACAAGCTTGTACCCAAACCTGATGCAACACTCTTTGCTGTGCAGGAACTACAGCATGGAGTCAGCAGCAGAGGGCAAAGCTGCTGCCAAAGCGGAGCTCAGGCGCCGCATGAACCTCTCCTCTGCAGATGTGCCTTTAGTAGCGGTCGTCACAAGGTTGACCCATCAAAAGGGTATCCACCTCATCAAGCATGCAGCTTGGCGAACCCTAGAGCGTGGCGGCCAATTTGTTCTGCTAGGATCAGCTCCTGATCCCAGGGTCCAGGGCGAATTCAACGCCCTAGCAGGGGAACTGGGCAAACAGTACCCTGACAGAGCACGGCTGTGGTTTGCGTATGATGAGCCTCTCAGTCATTTGATATATGCTGGCTGTGACCTCTTCCTGGTGCCCTCTGTGTTTGAGCCTTGTGGTTTGACACAAATGATTGCCTTCAGGTAAGCAGCATCCCCCAGGGAAGTAGGTCACATCCCACTTCTGGTCTGCGGCATGACACATGTGACACTTGGCACATCACTACCGTGGCGCCAACTCAGCTTGTAAAGCACCATTGCTTGTAATGCTTTGCAGCACATTGCTAAAACAAGCATGGGGTACTGCCTTTGATAATACTGCAGCATGCTCACTCCTGCCTTATGTTGAAACCTGAAATGGCCGTTCGGGGACTTAACCAAGCACCTGCAAAAGTACACCCAAAACACAACCACACATGGTGCTTCATTCCTGCTCAATCAGGCAGAGTCCCTGCACACTGCTCTCAACTGCAGCCGCCAAAAAGTGTTGCTTTATCCCCTCGGTGGACACATCATATCTCCACACTGCAGCACTGGCTGTGTGAGCAGTAGGCAAGGTCCATCATAGGAGTCTGTGTGTTGCAGATACGGGTCCATTCCTGTGGTGAGAAAAACAGGTGGCCTGAACGACACTGTGTTTGATGTTGATGATGACCAGGAGAGGGCAGCTGCAAGCGGCATGGAAACCAATGGCTACAGCTTTGAAGGCAATGATACTGGGGCTATGGACTATGGTCTGAACAGGTGAGAGCTCAACTTGCTGCAGTCCTGCAATGGTAGCAACATTGTCAGAGACGCTGCATATTGCTGTGAAGAGCTGCAGTCATATGATACAATGAGTGACATTGACATGGACCCTGCAATTGTTGACTATGCATCTGTCAATCAAACATGGGCCAAAGCTCTCAACCTGTGAAGATGCGGTTCACACGAGTTCGAGCTTTTGCATGCAGTAATCATGCATGTGACTACGGAGCACTGTTTTTAAGTGTCTGCACAACCTATTACCTTGTGCCTCTTGTTTGGTGACTGACACCAAAATGTGCTGTGCTGGCTGTGCTGTGCTGTGCTGTGCTGTGCTGTGATGTGTGGGAGGTGACCAATGCACCCAGCCAGCAGCAAGCACTATCATGGCAGATGTATGTCTGCAAAGCAATGCATGGCACTGACAGTGACAGGGAGAGCAGTCGCACTCTTGTTTGATCTGCATGTGAATGTGGCCCAGCCTGGACCAGCACTTCAATTGACTATACGCACATCTTGTGTGAGTTAAGAGTTGCCATATCACAAAGTTGCCCTGTGATATGTTGCAGAGCGCTGTCTGCATGGTACAATGAGCAGCAGAAGTGGGGCAAGCTAGTCAAGCGTGTCATGGACCAAGACTGGAGCTGGGCAAATCCTGCCCTAGATTATATAGAGCTGTACTACAAAGCGCTCAGAGGCTGAGTCTGACAGTGACTGTGTCACTGCGAAGATGCCAATCGCTATGGCACATGCATGTTGTGTCGTGCCCTACTAGGTAGCTTTAAAGATAAATTTGTATGCACCGGGTTTGTGATACATAGACGTCTGTGCAAACGTGTTGACATGTGTTGGTAGCTTGACAGTCTGTCAACGTCTGACACGTTTAGTCGTGCCCTTCAACTGAAAACGTTGAAGGGCTTGTCGTGCTGAGTGCTGTTATATATAGTCTGTGTACTGAACACTTTTGTATCGCAATAGATGATGGCTGCAGAACTACGCTGAAAGGACACAGAAGATTCACCCCAGGTCTATCAATACTGGAGGCATGTACACCCGTGTTGATCACGGCATTTCTGCTTGATCAATGTCGCGACCTTGCTAGTTGTTGCCGTGGCTTGACCGCTGGGAAATAGGTCCACAGTTTTTCAAGCTGATAACAGGCTACTGCAGTTCTTACAGTACGCACTACAATTTCACTCACTGACAGCACACTGATGTTCCGTGTCAGTGTTGTATACTCTAGCCTAAACGGGACCTGAATAGCATTCGTCGCTTTTGGATATGCGCTGCATGATTGAAGCGCTCGCTGCCAACTTCCTGCATGAATGCTGCACAATTATGCAGCCTGCAGGTAATGTGCATCGCCATAGAATGATTTACGAGCTCGACTTCCACAAGTTACATAAGGGAACCTCAAGTAACGATGACGATAAACGTTAACGACATCGTCGCACAGTCCAAGGGCTCTCAACGACACCTCGTCATGCGCATGTGCAGATAAAGATATTGCTACATAAGCGTGGTGGACGAGTGCGTCTGCGGCTAGTGACTCCCTTGACCGTCACCCCATGCCTGCTTACTTGCTTCCCTACATCGGTACGCTGCTGCTGACTATCCAGCAAGTTTTGCTGTCTTGCGTCAGGCATGTCTGATTGCTTTCACCATGTATGCCCGCTTGCTGCGAGGCGTACGGTATAGTATGTGCAGCAAGCAAGACGGAATCTCGAGTGACATCGCCACTTGTGTCTGTGCAGAACCCCCCGCGAACACGCTGAAGCCTTGAGTGTATGCGAGTCACAATGTGCGGGACTGTGCAACACAGTGCGACCCGTTCGACGACTTCGTCAACCTGACCGTGCCAGACCGCGGCAAGAGCAGCACTGCCTCTCAAGGTGGGTAACAAGGTTCACAACCATACATCCAGCCCATTGCGACACAGCGCTGCTACTAGTATTCTAGTGTGCCCGGGCCGCGACATGTCACGAACCCTTTGACATCTGCATGTACAGCACTGATCAGTCATGATTAACCTGCACATTGGACTGCAGTGCTGCTTCCATGGCAACAACAAGACCATGCCGCTCCTATGTCATCAGCCAAGCACTGGTCTACCTTCTCTGTTTGCCTTACTTGACCTCAAGTCAGGCTCTTCCTGCTCCAGCTGACTGTGAGCAGCAAATCCTGAGTGCCCTCAATCAGCAAGCAGCCTACAACCACAATGGATACAACCTTGATCTGGTGTGGGAGCCCAGCTTTGCCAGCTCATGGTCCTCATTCGGCTGCCTCAACTCCCTGCGCAGCCTGAAAATGACTGGGGCCATCCCTCAACTGCCATCCACATGGGCCAATAGCAGCTTTCAAACCCTACAGACCCTTGACTTCTCCAGCAGTCAGTTGACAGGCACCCTGCCCCCGTGGGGCCTTGCCGGAGGCTTCCCTGCCCTGCTGTCCCTTGACTTCAGCAAAACAAGCTTGACTGGTACTCTGCCGGCAGCATGGGGCAGCACAGATGCTTTTCCCAGCCTGGTCAACTTGACACTAGTCAGCACCCGCTTGTTTGGGTCCTTGCCTGCTGCTTGGGGTACCCCAGGGGGGTGGAAGGCATTGCGCAGGCTTGAGATTGGCAGCTGTGACGTAAGTGGAGAGCTGCCAGTGGAGTGGGCCAGTGCAAATGCTGTCCCAAGCTTACTCAGCCTCAGCCTTCATGACATGCCTCTGACAGGTACTGGCCCTCATGCTGCTCAAAGCCCGGGACAAGAATACAGCGTGCGAGCTTTGCTGTGTCAGTGCGCAATCTGCATGTGCTATGTCAGCCTGGCATATATACATGAGGTACCATACATGCCCGTGGACCGCCATGCGCTGTGCTCAATGTGTAGCAATGCATTGAACAAGTCTGCAATCAACAATTGCTCTGTATTGCCATACTGCTGTATGTCACATTCTGCATGTGATCAAGATGCACAATAATATGCCATCTTGCAGCAGTTGTCTCTGCATGTCTATAGTGGCAAGTAGGTTGGACCTGAGAGACTTTCACCTTCTGGTCAAGTGCTTCACCAGATAGCAGCCACAGCATCTGCTCATGCTGCCACGGCATCTCAAGCCCAATTTGCAATGTCTGCTTACTGTGCAGCCATTGTTGTGACAGTGTCTATGTACAGTGTCACGGTGTGGCAACATGGGCTTTTGTGTGACTCACTGTTGTGACAGTGCCTATGTATGCTGTCACTGTGTGGCAACATGGGCTCGTGTGCAGGCAGCCTGCCAGTTGCATGGGGTAATGCATCCGCCTTCCAGCAGCTGCAGTCCCTGAGCATCAGCCACACTGCGCTGACGGGTCCCGTCCCCGATATGTGGAGCAGCTTGGCGGCGTTCCCAGCTCTGCAGGTGCAGACTTGCTTGCCCCACTTACATGTCTGCTTGTGTGTGTGAAGCCTATGGCCCTGCAACTATCAGACCATCACAGTGCTGGCTGAAGCATGATGTAAGTGTCTGCACCCAGCGGGTATTGCGACTGGGACAAGACACAATGGGGCCACCCAGTGTGACAACAATGCAATGCATGTTGCTTTGCAGCATTCATGTAGGCATATGGTGGGCTTGCTTGGTAACATAGCCAACAGCAGCCTGTGTCCTTGCACAACAGTCAGCACAACAATCAGCACAACAGCCAGCACTACAGCACTATAATGTGTCATGTTTCAAAACCGTCATGCCTGCCTACAGCACATTGCGGCTGTAATTGCCCTGCATTGTACAGCATTGCACAGCTGTCACATTGACATAGTGCTGCATAGTGCTGTGGAGGTGTCGGCACTGCAACAGTGCTGACTGTTTGGGTATGATGCTGTTGAGCATGTGCAATGCATACTGGGTGCATGTCAATCAACAAGTCATGCTGAGCTTTCAGCTAGGCTCAGGTTTGCATTCAAAGACTCATTGCACTGCAGGTGCTCAACATCAGCAACAGCCCCCTGCAGATCACACTGCCAGCAGCCCTTGGTGCTGGAAACGCCCTCCCAAATCTGACAGTGCTCCAGCTTGAGAACAGCAGCATCAGCGGCAGCATCCCACAAGAGTGGACACTGCCCAATGCTTTCCCACAGCTCCAACAGCTGTTGCTGCAGAACAATTCACTGTTAGGCTCTCTGCCCAGCAACTGGTCTGCTGCATTGCCCTCACTCACATGGCTACAGCTGTCCAACAACCCTGTCACGGGTACCATACCCTCCCAGTGGGCAGATGCCAGTCAGTTCTTACAGCTTGCTCAGCTTACTCTTGACAACACCAACATCTCAGGGACGCTGCCATCAACATGGGGCGACACCACTGCACTGCCATCACTTGCATACTTCTCTTGCATGGGGTGTGTAGACCTCTCTGGGAGCTTACCCCCCAGCTGGGGCGCCCCTGGGGTCATGTCCCGTCTAGAGTTCATCGGGCTCAGACACAGCAGCATCAGCGGGGGACTTCCAGACAGCTGGGCTGCCCCAGGGGCGTTTCCCAGCCTCAGGCTCATGGACCTGTCCCTGAGTTCCCTCAGTGGCAGCATACCCCCCTCTTGGGGTGGGGCAGATGCCTTTCCCTCCCTCGCTGCAATCTACATCAATCAGTCCAGCATGTCTGGTGCCCTTCCAGCCTTCCACAATGCCAAGCTATCAATCATCATTGCTGACAGCTGCAACCTCAGCGGGAATCTGGATGATCTGTGGAGCAGCACAGCGCCGCTGGTGGCCACACTGATGGCCAACAACAGCATTTCAGGTTTCCTGCCAGAAAACGAAACAGGGATGCCTCACTTGGGCTACTTGGACCTGGACAACAACCAACTGCAGGGCACTCTTCCTCTTCCCTGGCTAGAGCCTGGCAAAGTGGTTTCACACCTGAATCAGATCAACCTGGGCCAAGTGTGGCAGCAGTCAGAGAAGGACCTGACCTGGAAGCAGGGCCTATGCTTGCGCAAGGATATATATGATGCCAACCTGGCTTATGAGAACATGGTCCAAGTGACAGGCATTGTCAGCGGCATGATGATCATGCCCAGTTATGTGCAGCAGCTCAACAGTCAGTGGGGCAATGTGTTCTGGATGTTTCAGGAGTTCTCGTCACAGCTGCTGTCTGTTTCGCGTATCTGCGCAAACTCGAATGCCCCCACAGTTCTGATGGCCATGTGGTTGGCGTTTGCAGCCATTCTGATTGCCAACTTGTTGCTGTATGAGGGCTTCAGGCTCAGGAAGAACAGGAATGGAGGTTTCAAACCCTTCTGGTCCAGGTGGTGGTCTCGGTTCTCGTGGGTTCGCCTGAAGGAAACAGCTGCTTATATATTTGAAGCAGTTGCGCCTTTGCTTGAGCTGGCAGTATACTACTACGACTTGCTTGCAGCAGTGATTGTTCTCAAACAGGTGTGGCACACATGGCCAGGTTACGTGTTGCTGGGCATCTTTCTGTTTCACTATGCCCTGACAGGCGGCATTGTCATTTTCCACACCATGACTGTGTTTTTTAGGGATTGGCGTTTTGCTCACAACCCCACCAAACATTTTGCTTTGCACGTGCTGGCTGCTGTGATCCTTGGCCCCATCATGATCCCATTTGTGTTGTTCTTGGACACCTTGGCGCTTGTTCGGGAGGTAGCTATAGCATGCATCAAGTTGGCCGCCCTGCCATCCTGTTCAAGGCCAAAAGCAGAGCAGGTCAGAGTGTACTTCAGAAACCACACCTGTGTGAATCTCAAGATCAGCTGGGTTGAAATGCGGGGCTATGAGGACATGCATAATTTGCTAGCTACCTTTTTCCAGACAGTCCCCACTATTTGCCTGAACTCGGTGTTATTTGCTTTAGGCAACAAGCCAACTCATGGCTTGTTTTTCTCTCAGAGCTTGTTCATCAGCTGTATGATCGCCGCCTATGTGGCTATGCTGAAGACTTTGATCTTAGTTCTATGGGCTGCATATTATCATGGCCAGCATGCTTTTTTGTATGCCGGCAACGTGATGACTGGCAACTTTATTTTGAAGCATCCAAAGCAAGCTAAGGGTCTGAGCCCGCAAACCCTGGGATCTGGCGATAGGACATCAAGCACTCAGCTGATATTGCAGCAGCAGTCCTCTTCTTCACAAGTGCCTGTCTTACACTCCATGACTCGAGAACCTAGCTTAGATGTCAATCATAGTTTTTATGTTGCAAGTTAAATTGTGGGAGTTAAACTTTGAGATGCATGTGAACACAGTTAAACTGATTATCCTGGTTGTGATTAGTCACAGGACTTGCAACCTGTGTTGGGGGCATTGTTTGCAGGCTGTGTTAGGACTGCACCTTTTGGTTGCATGTTGAGACAACTTAGAGTGAATCCCGTTGTATCCTATCATGCGTTATCATATAGCTTTTGCCGTCGTGCTCTTGCAGTTGCTGTACACGTGATCTAGATGCTGAAGCCTAGCTTGCTCAAGCCCTGCTTCATGTCTATGGGTCTGATCAACTGCGACTACTACAACAAGATTATGCCAGCTCCTGCAGCAAGTTGTTGTCAGATTGCTAGCGTCCTCAATGGGACAGTATTGAACAAGACGATACCAGCATGCCATAACAGAGGTGTGCACCACACATGGCAAGCAGAGACGACCGTCAAAAAGCAGATTGTGCGCGGGGATGTACGTGAATCGAACACGTGACCTCCTGCACCCAAAGCAGGAATCATACCACTAGACCAACATCCCGTCGGTGCCTCTTAGGTGCGTGATGGTCAAAGTTCCAGATTTTACTATATATACCCCATATATAGCAATGCCGATCATGATCGCAATGCTGAACAAGACGACACTCATGATAACAAGGCTGGAACACGCTGATGTTGGGCAGTAGGCCACGTTTGGACCACATCTGGGCCCCATATCTGGCGGGCAAGACAACTTGGATCAAATCAGACTGGAAAATGACATGCGGCACAGCAACTGTCAGACCACATGTGTGCTGTACAGCTAGCTCAGAGACTGCTCACATGTGGAGATGTCTAGCAGACCAGACCAACTCATTTTGGCTTGAAAGGTATTGCACTGAAGGTGTCGTCCCAGCGCTTGTATGCCACATGATAGTTGAACTCGTCCACAAGCATCTGGATGCCCTTAGCGTGAAACTGCACGCAACAACAGCCTTGAGATGATACACCTGTTATAGCATGAGAGCACGCTACTCCTTACCTCCTTAGCTGTGCCATACACTCCATGAATCTCCTCCACCAGGTGCAAATACTTTTGCTGGAATGGAGCCACATCTTTGTCAAACATTTCCTATAAATAGCAAGCGTGACCACATCAGCATGTTCTGTGATCGCATATCATTGCGGCTCTGGACAGGCACATAGGCACATATGCAAAAGGTCAAGAGTCGAGAAATGCGATGCACACCGTCCAGCTCTTGTTGCCATCCACTCGCTTCTGCAGGTCTTCCTTTTGTCTGTTAAGCTCAGCTAGATGAGTTTCAAAGTCCTGTTTGCCCACCTGATCTGCAGCTATGTCTGGTCCACCATACACCAGAGTCGGCCCAGCAGAATGAGGTTGGAGAAACCAGAGAGCAGTTGCTGACAGATAACTTGCCTGTCTCTAGCGCCTGCAGTCTCCGCTGCAGGTCAGCAACTGTGCCTGTGATATTTTGCGCATTCTTCTCAAGCTTTTGCACAGATTTGGAACCTGCTCGCACGTCATNCTTTGACATTGCTTCGCGCTTCCAGGTGAGCCTGGTGGTCCCCTGCCCTTGCCCCTGCCCTTGCCCCTGCCCTTGCCCCTGCCCTTGGCATGCAAGCCTTACCTTGCTGCCATAAACTTGCACGGGCTAGGCAGCACGTACTGGTGCCTGTTCCTTCTTGGTGTGTATACGGTCAGTCATGCCATGCTCAGCTAGACTCCACGCACATTCACAGTCCACATGAATGGGCAAAAGCTTGCTGAACCTTTGCAATTGTTTTGGGTTAGTTCCAGACCCTGCATCTAAACACCTGTACAATCCTGCAGCGTTATGCCACAGCTTTGTGCTGAGTTGCAGATGGCGTTCAAAGCAGCACCTGGTGCTGCACGGTCTGCTCCTGATGCGGAAGCCTGGAGCCACATCAAGGCGGATGACAGAATTCTTGTAGAACAGGTGTCTCCTTCTCCCTGCGCATTCAGCTACCTGGCAGCTACCTACGCTACCTACAATATGCAGCTATATAGTTTACATTGGGCAGATTCTGGCTGCAAGCTTGTTTATCATCATTGCAGATGTCTTCAGCAAGCACGTGAAAGGACCTCTGGGAGTGACGTTTCGCGCATGTGGCTCCACACGTGAGCAGTAAAGTGAGAACGACCTTCCACAGGCATTGGCAACATGCCAGTGGCAATGTGTTGACTGATGCGCCTACCACAGGATGGGTGGAAAGATCAGGCATTGTCTTGCAGGTTTTGAGAAGCTGCACAAGTGTCTCAAGATTGTGCATGCTGATGCAGATGGTGTTAAAGTGTGCCGATATTGGTCACTTGGCGGCAGACCTGAAGACGCACCAGCGCTGGGCCTACCAGCTAGAGGAGGAGTTCTTCCAACAGGTAACTCCTACCAAATCTGATGCCTACCTCTGTTGTCTGATCCATGGTGCAACCTGAGTTTGTCAACCACCCCATATCTTCTGTTTGGGAGCGGCGATTGCGGATGCGGCGCCACAAGCCATTATGTTGTAGCAGGCAACCATGCTGCAAGGCAGCTGCAAACTACACTGTAGCTTGCCGGTTGACATGCAGCTACATGCGCTTGCAGCATGGGTGTTTTGACAGACTCAGGATTGTTGCTAGATATCTGCACTCAGGGTTGCATTATTGACATGAGAAAGGCTGTGCAGGGTGATAAAGAGAAGCAGCGTCACATGCCTGTGAGCCCTCTCATGGACCGCACACAGACAGGTGGCATGACCCGATCCCAGGTACATGCACCCCTGTCTGGCATGATCACACCAATATATGTGCCAACACGGCTCATTGCACTGTAAAGCGAAAGAGAATCAACACAAGCCAGTNCAACAAGGCACACAGCATGCACAGCCCAGCACAGGAAGAATATGAAGTGCACCTGAACAAGTAACAGGACACATGCTGACACTGGCTTTGTCAGGCACGCACAAACATTCTGACACCACAAAAGCATGCCATCTGAGAAGAGTATAACTACAGCACATGACATACAGGTGCAGCACATGCTTCAGTGCAGCACGAGCATGCAGGCCACTCACCTTCCATGGTAGCCTGGAGAGCACAGATGGGGTCAATCTCTCCAATGTAAACACGGGCACCAGCAGCCTTCATGGCAGCAGCTGATCCCTTGCCTACATCTCCATACCCAGCCACAAAGACAGCCTTGCCTGCAAGCGCAAATAGATTTGATGGCACGCTCATGCAACAATGCACAATGTTTTCATAGACTGACATCCACATGCACAATCAAAACTACATGCCTGAGTCATTCATTAATGAAACTATGGACGTGAGAACCTCACAGCGTGCCATTTCGTAAAGTTTGACAACACCTGCAAGCTTGAGAGAAACGAAACATCCAAAGCTGAGAGGACTGCCAGATGTGCCACCTCAGGAGCAACCAGAAAGCAAAAACAAAGACCAAGGCACCTGGTCAAAAGGAGCTCACACTTTGATACAAAGCGCAGATCACATACACAATGTAAAACTGTGAATCTGTGATTACCTGCCAGCATGACATCTGTGGCACGCATGATGCCGTCTGGTAGAGAGTGTCTGCATCCGTAGACATTGTCGAACTTGGATTTGGTGACAGAGTCATTGACGTTGATGGCTGGGAAGAGCAGGGTCTTGCTGGCTTGCATCTCATACAAGCGCTTGACTCCAGTGGTGGTCTCCTCTGAGACTCCCTGGCAGGCCTTGGCCATCTTNCTGCAGTTGACACTGCCTGTTCATCTTCCTTGGTGGGGACTCATATGGCGTGCCTCAGCATGAATGAGGGCGCATGCTCTTCAGCAACTACTGCAGGTGAGTGCTTCCCTGCAGCTTCTTGTTGTCGCTATCCATGCTGTATATGCTGTCATATAACATGACACTTGGTGATTAGTCAAGCTGGGATGAGGGTGTCACATCATAACACGTGCATGTGCAACAAAGAGCAAGCGCAATCTTCTGCACACATATAGCAACTGCATGAGCTGTAGACCATCATGCGCTCAACAATCAACATAAGGCTCAACAATCAACATAAAGCTCAACAATCAACATGAAACCATGCATCAACACATCACCATGGCACTGCTGCAGGTGTGAAGCTAATCCTGACGCCATCAACAACCGCCATGTTCAAGCGAGCTGGCATGCTGGCACCAGACGGTCGCTGCAAAACTCTCNTGTCTGAATCACCTGCTGCTGCATCTGTCTACACGGCTGCCAGACTCTCATGTAGAGGTTTTTCAAAATTTCACAATCAAGGTTTCCAAATGCACCAACATGGTTACAACAGGCGGCTTCCGTGTAGTTCATCATTGCGGTGAATTTGAGGAAACAATGGCTTTTACACCCTNGTGACACAGGTGGACTTGCACCAGCACTGACAGGAGCCAGAGTGTCCAGCAATGCCATTGCTCGTGAGGAGAGTGCTTCAAGATGCTTTTGCTTGCTGCGCGGCTTTCTGATGCCTTTTTTGGGTACTAGCTGGGTGAAATCCNTGGTTGTCACATCTGCACCAGGTACATCTCCTCTAAATTCTGACAGATGCTAAATGCAACAACAAATAGGAGTGATTGGCCAGNAAGCCATTGGGTCTGCTACTTTGAAAGGCTGCAAAATGCCCTTCATGCACAGGAGCTGCTGACCATGCACTTGAAGCCCAACATAATAAGGACGCCAGCAGCAGTTGAGCAGTACAAGCTGACTTGCTTTGCGGCGCTATGGCATCTGCGCCCATTGATGAGGGACGGCTTGTGCAGTTTGGTGTTGATGACCCATGGGAGATGCATGCAGATGTCTGCCGCAGCGCAGGGCATGACAATGTTGAAGCGCAAGCCAAAGACTGCAAATCGCAGATGCCATACAAGCAAAGATCATTTGTGACACAGCACACAACAAATAGATGCTGACCTCCAAATGGGTATTTGTATATTGCAGGGGCATGCATTCCGTAGCGTGGACAGTTGCACGGTGTGAAGCTTGCACCCAACAGCGTTGAAACCCTAATACTAAATAGTGCTCTTTACCTGATCAGGTATGTGCTGGCGCAGGAGCTCCACCTTCTCCTTGTTGGTCACAAACTTGATCTTGTCCTTTGTGGCCTGCTGGATGAAGGGGCTCACAACTNTCAGCTGACAGAGGTTGCACATTTTATACTTGATTTGCTGACACGCTGTTGCCATACTTGCGTTTGGAATTGTCTGGCTGCATTGGCCAGCTCACATATCCTGCAGACGTTGCACAGTCATCTGCAGTGAGGCCAGTATGACACTGTGCTATGCGCTTATTGGTAAAGCTTGGTATGAAAGAGATCTCTCGCATGCATATTGAATGGCTCTGCGTCATGAGCATGAGCCCACCTGTGCTAGCTTGAATGGTGGTATGTACGCTCCTCCAGCAGGCCCAGCTTTTATGGCAGGCCGATCCCTTGCAGGCTCTGCCACAGGTGCCACAGCCGGTGCTGCCCTGGCAGGACTGCGCTGCTTTGTGTGTAACGAGTCTCGACCATGAAGCCTATCAGAGCCGCTACCGGATTCCCTGTAGGATCTACTGTTCCTGCCAGGCCTGCTGCAGCAAAATCGTAATGTTGCGGGCAAGTGCACTCGTATGCTGGAGCATTTCTCTCGCACCACAGTGATCCTACTGAGGCTCACCTACTGGGTCTACGTTCAGGGCTTCGGCTGTCATATCTACGTTTCCTGCACAGCAAGGATGCATGACAGTGAAACCATATGTGGACGAGTACCGTGATCCGCAGCTGTAGTAACAAAGTTTACTTGACTGGTGAGCGGCTGCGGGAGTCATGCCTGCGCTTGCGACTGTACTGCTCCAGGTCGAGGTCACGACTTCGCGATGCTGACCTCGATCTCGCCATTTCGGACGGGATAGTCGACGTGCAAGCTGGGACCTGGGACATTGACACTGCAGGTCTCGATGTAAGCAAACCCTCCTGGAACCCTACAGAGCTGGAATGACTACTTGTGCGTGAACCAGTAAGCCAAAGGGGCTCAAGTCTTTCCGGTGCACAGCTTTTATTCCGTTGCACAGTCAATTGCAAGGTGAGTCATGCTTCACATGACATGACTAGCATAGCATTATATGCATGTCTGAGCGTCTGATAGCAAGTGGTTCAACACCCTACCAGACCGCTCACTCAGAGTCACATGCTGATGCAGACAAGCTGTGCCGTGTCCGATCCTATGTCATTGTTTATAGTAGAGACAGTGCACAACCCAGCACACTGGGCATGCAATCACTGGACCTTTGCAGCCTTTGTATGTTGCGTCTGTTGCTCAATGCATTGACAATGACTTGTTTTAAGCTGCAGAAGGGCAGAAAGGACTGTGTGTTTTCTACCGATAAGTTGAACTAAGTTAGACAGAATATGCACAGTACTGTCATGGCCAGTATGTGTAACCTTGCACTTGATTGTGTGCATGTGTGCTATAACTACGGACAGGTTCAGGCTGCACACAAATTGAGGTCACCTCACAAGGTAGCACTGACAATTGCCAATGTGGCTCAGTGACCCTTTTTACCGCCTGCCACACAGTTGCTTTGTGTTATCAGGTTGCCCTGGCATACACTTCTGACTGTTGGCTTCTGACTGTTCTTGAGTTGGTGCACAATAGCAATCACCTTCTATTTTCAGGCTGTCATGTTCAGGACAAGCAGTGCAACACAAGCATGTAGGGCATTCGCAAAGCCGTCAACAAGCAAGTTGAAATGTACACATGCATGGGTTTCGTGAGTCATAGACCTGTTGCCTTAGCTGCAACAGCACCTGCACTGAGCAGTGTATAGCAGCAGAGTGCAGCAAAGTGGACTTGCCTGTGCTGGAGAGGTCGTCAGCAAAGTGCAGGGTTGCAGCTGTAACTGCACACACAGCTCCCTGATACTGTTGCCTGATATGTGGCAAAGTTGGAACCGTACAACTTGGCTGCTTATACAGGTGTTTGTGGGGCTGATGCTGTGCTGCAAAGTGGATTTGCATGTGCTGGACAGCTCATTGGCAAACTGCAGGGTTGCAGCCAAGAATGCAGGCACAGCTACATTACAATGTGATCGTTGCCTGCCATGTGACATAGCCAGAAGTGTATAGCTTGGCTGTTCATACAATGTTGGTGGGGCAGAGGCAGAGCTGCTCTTTGCATTTGCATGTGCTGGGGAGAACATCAGCAAAGTGCAGGGCTGCAGCTGAAACCGTAGACACCGCTTCCCTTTGCTGTTGCCTGACGTGTGGCAGAGTTGGAACCATCTCTTTTGGCTGTTTATACTTATGTTTGTGAGGCTGCTGCTGTGCTGCACAGTGCATACGCATGTGCTGGACAGGTTATCAGCAACGTGCAGAGTTGCAATTGAGATTGCAGGCACAGCTACCTTATGCCGATGCCTGTCACATGACCAAGTGGGAAGTGTATCTTTTGGCTGTTTATACAGCTGTTTGTGGGGCTGATGCTGTGCTGCACAGTGTATGTGCATGCGCTGGAGACGTCATCGACAAAGTGCAGAGCTGCAGCTGAAACTGCAGATACCGCTACCTTTTGCTGTTGCCTGATGCGTGGCAAAATTGGATGTGTGTCTTCTGGCTGTTTGCACAGGTGTCTGTGACTTACAGTGTGAGGCTGGTGCAGAGCTGCTCTCTGCATTTGCATGTACTTGAAGGATCATCCGTAACTGGCAGGGTTACAGCTGAGATTGAAGACACAGTTAGCATTTGGGTCCAGGCTGCACACAAATTGCTGGTCCAGGCTGAACACAAATTGCGGTCACCTCACAAAGTAGCACTGATAGTTGCCAGTGTGGCTCAGTAACCCTTTCTACTGCCTGCCACACAGTTGCTTTGTGGTGCCAGGTCGCCCTTACTTACACTTCTGACTGTTGGCTTCTGACTGTTCTTGATTCGCTGCTCAGTAGCATTCACCTTCTATTTCCAGGCTGTCTTGTACAGGACAAGCAGTGTGACACAAACGTACAGGGCATCCGCATAGCCGTCAACAAGTTGTAAAGTACACCCGCTTGGTTCTCCTGAACCGCAGACTGCCTTAGCTGCAACTGCAACTGCACTGAGCAGTGTACAGCCACCGGATCCCTGTAGCTGTCGAGCGTCAGCAGAGCGTCAACGCGTAGATCAGCTCCGTTATTGTGCGTTGTGGATGTTGTTGTTCAAGTATGCCAGGCAATTTGTGTGGCAATCGTGGAGGTATCTGCTGGAAACCAAGTATCACGCGTGAAAGGTTGGTTGCGTAGTAATTATTTGTAACATAAGCTATACAACTGCGTTTTGAGCTTCGCCTGATCTTGGGGCCACTTTTGCCTATCTTACAATTACAATTATGACAACAATACGAAGAGCAACGAATCCCTTACGAGCATGTGTGTAAACATTGCAAGACCGCCATGAAGCCTCGGCAATACATACTCTGTAGTCCACACATCACCTAAAGCAAGATCTGCGAAGCTGTGCACAGTGTATGCTCTGTGCTTGACTGCTTTTAAGCCCAAATGACAGCAAGCCACATGGAAACGTGCAACTTCCATGCTTTACGGTTCTGTGTGTGGTTGTACTGGCACAGGACGGTGACGCTGTACAGCAATTGTGGTTACATTGTCTTTTGCTTGTACGCAACTTTGTAGTTTGTACTGCTTGTGCACATGGATCTTCAGTAAATTGCAAGACACTGGCTGATCTGAGGTGCTACCTCGCATTTCTGCTTGATCATCTGCAACGTGCCATCTCAAACGTGTAACCTAAATCCAATGCCTTCCTGGGACCTGCTCCGGTAAGTGCAAATATTCGTCAGGATGTGCCACCTTCTGCTGGTACTGTTAGCTGCCTGAGCTGCTGCTGCCGAGATTCAGGGGATTCGTAGGGCGTATCACGGCCTCAGACGAGTTGAGAAACTCCGGGCAAGCAGACCACGTGGAGATTACGAATGGGAAACTTGAGCAGGCAAAGTACGAGGAAGCACAAGGCATCGAGGGGTCAATCGAGTTCATCAGAAACGCGCAGACATGGTGCGTCCCCAGCGGGCTGCATGACCTGCGGGAACGTACATCACGGTACGAGCTTGCGCCAAACTGATCACTTTTCAGTGCGCTGCTGTTTTCTGAAACTGTGTCAGTCAACAGTCTGCGCGCCACAATCAGGTCACTTTGTGCCTGCCAGCCTGTTGGACGTGCTCGGGACCGCTTCAGGACTCGGCCTGACTTCAACTACAGGTTCGAATGCACAGCTGGCCCTGGTTTAGCCTGCCTACGGTCTGTGGCGCAAGTTCTTAAGGCTGTTGATCTTCCACCAGGCATGTTTTGTGGTGCCTGCTGCTTCGGCCTAGTGAACACAATGCAACTTGATACAATGCAGGGGCAGCCGCAATCTCCCCGTGGCAGCCGGTTTCAACAAGTTCAGTCGGAGCCATTGCCGCCAGCTCCGGACAGAAGTGACATTGCAAAAGCAGTGTCTGCTAGCACCCTAGTTTCAGGAGCGCAGCCTGCCAGTACGCACTGATCAGAGCGCAATTTAGCAAGGTCACGCTGTTGGACACAGTTTCAGAGAGTTTGTCAGCACAGGCATCAGTCGTGTCAGGGCTCCCACGACAACTCGCTCTCCTGTAGCTGGTGTGTACGAAAGTAGTAGGTTGAAAGTTCAGCTGCGCCAGAGCTCAAGCCGCAACGCGTCAGGCTTTCGTACAAGTTCGCACCCAAACTTCAGGGTCTCACACTCTGCAGACAACCGCACTTGTTCAACAACCGGCAACACTCTAGCCAGCACATACAGACGCCCTGGCGACTCTGAACATCGGGTATGCTGTGTGCTGACGGGCGGTCACACAGCTTACACCAGCTGGCTCTTCGAGCAGTACATTGCTTGCCACAATTGGTCTTCAAACCCAGCTTGGGACTGACAGCACCTCACACCTTATTTTAGCTAGAATGCAGGGGCAATACCCCCCAGTTTCTGCTATGCAGCCGCGCAAACCTCCGACATCAGCAGGCCAGGGTCCTTTTGATCCGTCTACATGCAAATCTCTGTATGTTGGGAACCTGCATGCACAGCTGACAGAGACTGTCCTGCAACACACTATCAGTCATCTGGGTTTCCATGTGCAAGACGTCAAGATAATCAAGGACAAAGTATCTGGCCTGAGTGCAGGTTATGGCTTTGTCAGATTTGCAGACCATGGGTACGTACCTTCATGTGCTGCTTGATGATTTGAATTGATTCCGAATGCTGAGACGTGTGTCAGCTGTGCATATAGTGAGCTTCTGTCTGATCATACCCATCCTCTACATGAATGCTGTGCCAAAGCTTGTGATGCGATTTGCAGGTCAGCAGCACTTGCTATGCAGCGATTGACCAGTGAGATTTGGTATGACCAGGAGGTGCATACCTCTCAGCCCTTTTGTCTTGCTGCTTGAGCACATTGCCTGACCGTACTGCCGTGATGCTCGCATACATCAGATCGCACTCATGTGCTGTCATGCTGCCATGCAAAGCAACACTTGGGTGCTTGTGTCATGGTATGTCATGGCGGCCATGACATGACTTCCTAACCGGGTTTGCTGTTGCAGGTCAGAGTTAACTGGGCCTTCCAAAAGGATCAGCGTGAGGACACCTCAGATCATCACAACATCTTTGTTGGCGACCTCAGCAGTGAGACCACAGACATAACTCTCTTTGACGCCTTCCAGCACTGCGACCAGTGTTCAGATGCTCGCGTCATGTGGGATCATGCCACAAACAGGTAAGCTGCTCATCTGTGTGTGCTGTCTGCTCCTAAGACACCCACCTGTTGAAACAGCATCGGTGCAGTCAAAATGAGACCCCTGACATCAAACACAGCAGGGATGCAGGTATGCTGTACAGCATTGCATGAACATTTGGACTGCTGTGGACACTAGTGCCTGTATGGCTGCTGTGATGGGCAATGCCGTAGTGCTGATGGGGTGTATGACCTTGCAGGAGCAAAGGATATGGCTTTGTATCATTCAGAACAGCAGAAGCTGCTGAAGCTGCCATCAATAATATGCATGGCAAGCTTGTTGGACACAGGTGCAGACATGCTAAATTGCATTGTGCCCTGTAGCAAATGCTCGAGTGTACTGTACCATGTTCAAAACCTATTGCATCCACAAGCCACATCCCTTTGCTATACTTATGGCATACAGAGTCCTAAGGTATGCTCCATATGGGTCTTATTGGTTCTGCATATGGCATCTAGGCAGTGGATCCATTGCTGTGATCCTGTCAAGTTGTAAATCCATGCTGATCTGCCTGGCCGGTCTCTGCTGCCTGCACTCCAATTGACATCTGCAAGCAGCATATGTAGGGATATAGGGTGTATGACACACCACTTTGTGAATGACTAGCTGTGTACCATGTTGCTAGATGCTGGACACTGTATAATACGCAATTTAGCTGGGACTGCTTGTGCAGCATTGTCATATGCCATCAGCTATTGCCCACAATGGTCATCTGCCCTGTCTCCCCACTGTTGACCACATGTCTGCTTGTTGCTACCTGCTCACAAACAGCCACGCTCGCAATGCAGAGCTTGCATTCAGAAGCCCATTGCAGTGGCCTGTCTGTAGATGTGGTAATGCTGCACAAAGATATGCCATGAACTAGATCAATCAGCCTCACAATGCAATGTACAGACCTATCCAGTGGTCTGTAATGGCAGCATCAGGTGTGTCTGCTATGCACAGGCGGGCTCGCTGTGGCTGGGCGCAGCACAAGCAGAGTGTGCAGAGCCTGGATTACACCAGTGTGGACAGATCAGACCCCCAGAACTGCAATGTCTATGTTGGGAATGTCTCTCAGGATGTTACAGACGCACAGCTGCGGCAGAGCTTTGAGCAATATGGTGTGATCACAGACGTCAAGATCTACAGAAAAGGTACATACTTCAGCATGTTTGAGGCTGCAGTCACTTGAGGTAGTGTGCGGCAGTGACACTGGTCTAACTGCATGTATCATCATTACACATCTCTGCAAGAAAAAGAGTGCAAATGTGGATTTGTGTACCTCTGCAGCAATGTGTCTTTTGCTATGACAAGTCTCCTGTATATGCCAGTGCCAGCTTCGTACAGGACTCAAGGCAAACAATGCAAGCTCTGCATTGATAATGCAAGCTCTGTCTTGACACTGCAATGATGCTGCACCTACAGGTAGCTATGGCTTTGTTACTTTTCAGCGGCATGAGGATGCTGTCAATGCCATCGTCTCAATGAATGCTCAGACCCTAGGCAACAAGGCCCTCAAGTGTTCCTGGGGACGGCACCAGCCCCGGCAGAACACTGCCAACATGCAGATGCTGCAAATGCAAAGCCAGCTGCAGTTCCTCAATGCTCAGGCTCTGCAGCAGGGCTTGCTTCAGATTCCTGCTGAGCTCCAAGTTGGCCTACCCAATCGGCAGCCCCTGCTGAGTCCGCTTCAAATGCAAGCTCTGCAAGCACAGCATGCTCAGCATGGCCAGCCACAGCTTCCTGCTGCTCCTCTTCTGCAGCAATCCATGGCCATGGCACAGCAACAGCTTGGACTGCCGCCGGCAAACCAACAGCAGCAGCAACAGCAGCAGCAGCAACTGCTTGCTGCACAAAGACTCCACATGGATCCTGCCAGTCTGTATTACGGCATGTACTACGGGCAATGATGATCGTGTGCACAACTTTTGATNTTGTCACACCTGCACTTGTAGTGGCATTGGTGCCTCTATCTGCAGGTGGGGGTGACCGTTTGAAGCAATGTCACATGCTGCTGTAGCCTTGCTTGCTTGACCTCTCATGTATGTCATTGAGTTGGTGCATTAGTATGCTAAAGGGCTCCCAGAACAAGGGCTTGTAGCCTTTGCTTTTCAAGGTCTCAATAGTCTGTGTCCATAGCATGTCGCTGTTGCTAATGCAGCTTTGTCAGATCATCATCAAGCCTGATGCAAAGGTTTCCTCCTCTCCTGTATTGGCATCGGGTNCGACATGCTATGGACACAGACTGTGAGATGTGGAAAAGCAACAGCTACAAGCTCTTGTTCTGGGGGTCTGATTCAAATGAGAGGTAATGAGCAAGCCAGGTCACAGCAACGGTGTGAAGTTGCTTGAGTATAGAGACACCAACAAAGCTACTGTAGATTTAGGTTCCAATAAATTGGCAGACAGAGGTAGCATGTGTACATGATAAACCCACACTGTCTAGTAGCAGAGACTTTGACCTTGCTTACTAACAATGTACATGATAAGGTGTTCTGCCTTTTCGCATTATGTGCATCCATGATAAGCTTTTATAGTCTATTGGCCCCCTGTTGGCCCCAAGGACTATAAACGTGTAAGTAAGTATCGCAAACGCACATTACACATACCATCACACATGCACGTTACACNTGAAGTTCAACGCTGGGCTCAAGCCAACAGCTTCCGAGACAGCTTCATCGTTGTTGCCAAAACAGGCTACAGAGCTCGAGCGTTGTCGCGTCAGCTGCTATCGTCGTTGTGTACCATCTGCGCGGTACAGGGTGTCGTCGTGAGCTAGATGATAGCAACATGGGTGCAGGGCTGCAGAAGCTCGCCGGCGTCGTACTTTGGTCAGCGTTAGTTGTTGTCAAGTGGGTTCAAGCACAGTTCGTTCACCCTCTAGCAGAGTGGTGGTTTGATACCGTGCTTGCTACGTGGGAGGAGTCGTTCAAGTCCGTCATCCGGGAGGTGTTTGCACAGGTTCTGCGGATTGCAAACTCTGTGTTGAATGTGGTCTTCCGCATCATCCCCGGGTATCAAAGTGTACACGCCAGTCATCAAAAGCGGTCAGCTTGGCAAGACTGGCACGATGCAACTCCGCCAAGTACCCTCAACGCAATCATCTCGAGATATACTTCTACCAGTGGGGAGAGCGGCAGCGTCTCTCAACAAGCAAGCCAGACAACAGGTGACCAGCTGTTCAGAAGACACCTGCAGGACAGCCGAATCACTAGCATGCTCACTAGCATTCATTTTCTGACAGGCACTTCAAAGCATCAGACACATCAGCCAGTCTCAGGGGGTGGGAGGATTCTTGCTTGGTTTGCAAGGCGAAACAGCAATTCTGCAGCACAGGCCTTTTCAGACAACAGCCAAAAGAAGCGTAAATTAACCACAAAAGAGAAGGTTCCTAGCAGGACAGACCGCCCTGCTGTGAAAAAGGTCAAGCGGAATGGCAGTGAGCTGTTTGATCGACCAGCTGGTACGGCAAAATGCTTTGCAGTACATTCAAACAGGAGTCTTGTTATGCAACACATGCTTACAAAATGTGACACATATGCTTGCATGTACATTGCACTCAGTCAATCAGAACGCACATTGCTCGCCAGATGTTATCCATGGTGCAGGCTGTGCAGTGTAGATAACATTGCGGTAAGCATGGCATGCTCGCAGGCTGGGCAGTGCAGGAGAAGGTGAAGAGAGGCTTCCTGGAGGACCTCCGCATTGGCCTGGAGCTCTTTATTACAGCTCTGTTTGATACTGTCCGGCGGCTTGTGCGCAAAGCCCTGTTCATGCCTGACAAGCAGCCTGCCACGCCACCCGGCAAGACTGCAAAGCCTCAGGATGAGGTCGTTAGCAACAAGGTGAGCAGTACTACATAATTTTACAGTCCTACAGGTGCCTTGCTTCTGCACGTGGCAATGTTTCTTGGCTAAGGCTGCATTGTGCATTGCGCTATTCACCACAAAAGCTTGCCACTGCACAAGCTTCCATGACAGAGGCCAAGGCAACCTCACATAGTTGCTATGACAGCCACTTGTCATGACAGTAGAACAACATGACAGGCTCTGTGTTAAGCAGAAACAGCAACCGCAGGAGGCAAGTGACGACAGCAGTCCTGAGAGGACACAGACGCGCCAGAATGAGCCACGCCGTGAGGAAGACATGGATGGTCTCGGCGATTGGAAGTCTCAGCATGTTTGGACAGTTGCCTCAGTTATCAAAGCTGCAGGCTACAAGGTGGAACAGCATGCGGTGACCACCGATGATGGCTATAAGTTGCGCATGGAGCGCCTCCCACGCAAAGGTTCTTGTTTCTGTATGTCAGTAAACCAACAAATTGTACAGTGCAACCACAGCTGCTGCGTTAGCTGTAGCTTTGTCGTGCAAGGACTTTTCAGATACACATATATGTGTTCGCTGCATACAAGTGATGAACCAAGCAACCACACAAGCAGCTGTGCACAGCATGTATGTGAATGGCTGTGCATGTATCAAGCAACAGTGATGCTATATTTGCAATGCACTGTCTGTGGTGATACCGCTTGTCTGCCCTTGCTATGACAACTGTGGGTCCTTTGTATGCTATGGCTTTGGTCACAACTGATAGATGAGCCGTGATTCAACATTTTCTTCTGCTGACCGAGCGAATCTTGGTGGACAGTTGTGCAGTGAGCTCGCGTTTTCGTTTGCTGACCCAGACAATGTTGGGGCACAGCGGGCCTCGTTGGTGTCAAGTCATGCTGATGTCAATAGGATGTGTGCATGCATGCAACGGCAATGCATGTGCGATGCTGCAGGTGGAAGGGATGTGGTCTTCTTCATGCATGGCATTCTGGACACTTCAATGGGCTGGGTTTCAAATGGGGTCACTGGCTCTCAGGCCTTTGCTGCTTATGACCAAGGCTTCGATGTTTGGCTGGGCAACTCTAGAGCCAACCCTCCTCGCAAACATGAACGTCAGTGCCTGCTTGGTGGCTGTGTTTCTCTCAAGTTGCCTGCATTGCCACTGTCACCTGTGCAGCATAAGGTGACCACAGATGCAATGGCATTGTGGTTCATTGTGTTGCCATATAGTGTGTATGAAAGGTGTACTATCTGCCAGCATAGACAACTAGAAGCTGTTCACTGATCCAATGCTCCGATGCAAGGGAGGAATGGCTCAGTCACATATGTGCTGCATGCCTTTCACATTACAGCATATGTCTTGACAAACAGTTGTGGCCTGCACAGACATGTAGCTGCACCTGACAGAGTCTATGGTACAAGATGAGTATCAGCATGCAATGCAGTTTCCAGACGAAGGAAATGGTTGCATTTGGCAGTGCTGCGCTCATGCAGGGAAGGAAATGGATGGCATGAAGTATTGGCATTTCACAGTCAATGAACTGGGCCAGATGGACATTGGAGCACAGCTGGACTACATTGATGTCACAAAGCGGCAGGAGCTGCTGCCTGACAGCACAGCCAGCCAGCAGGAGCTCAGGGCTTCTCGAAAGAGGCCTCACCGCACAACTTTGAGGTGACACATGGCATTTTGGTGCTTGCTCATGCCGAGTCACATCAGCCAAATCATGCAAGCATATAGCGCTGTGAGCACAGCTATACAAAGCTCCCATTGTTGTTGTGGGAGTTGGAAGGCAACTGCCTGCTGGCCATTTACTGGGAACCGTGTCTTGGTGCATTGCATTGTGGCCTGCTGGTGCATACCTCATAGCTGTCATGTGCTGCGTCAGGGTGAGGAAGTCTGGCAGTCTCAGCTCACTGGACGGCTCTCAACAGCCAAACCCTGCACTGCCAAGCCATAGCCTGGCAAGAGACCCCAGCAGGGCCCGCCTGCGGGCTCAGGCGCATACACAGGACCCCCCAGCTGCCCAAGCACCGGTGTGTATACACGGCTGCCCCAGCCAATCTTCAGCACCTTTGAATTTTTGATTAAAAACACTTTTACAAGTATAACATGCTGCGCATTTGATCGTACTCATCAAATCAGAAGTCTTGGTGGATGAGCTCAGCTGCTGAGTATAGTTGCGCCTGACCTGTGCTGTGCTTGTGATCTGTAACACCTATCATGCCAGCAGCACGCTGCACAGGCTCAATGCAGTGAGATTTGAGAGGGGGGCGTGCAGCAGCTCATGTGCTGCCCGCATCGAGCAAGCATCATGCTGAAGCATGTCCACTCAACAATAGTGATGCTGTCCAGCTATATTAGCTGATGTAGGCACCTACTAGGCATGTGCTGTCCTTTGTCTGAGCGCCAACATGCACCAATAATGTAGACACATAGTTGCACCCTAGGGGTGTGCGCTGAAATGGCAAGGGCCATAGGTGTGTTGGCGAGCCCTTGTTATCTGCTCTATACTTGCCCCACCCAATTTTGGGACTTCCTGGGACTTCCATTTCAGCCTGGATCTTCCATTTCAGCCTGACACATGTAGACTTGGTACCTGTTTACACTGCTGTGAACCTTCCTCTGAGCCGCATGCAGTCCAGTAGAGGCCAATGAGCTTGGGCACCACCCTTGTGTCACAATTGCAAGCATGCTTGACTGTAACAGGGCTATGCCCTTGAACGCTTGTGTTGTATGCAGGCTTCTGTGCAGCGCAAGAAGCATCATGGCACCCCTGGCATGCACAGAGACCAGAGCCAGCCCAGCCATCAGTCAGACAACCCGGCATCTCTTGCTGCTGAAGCATCTTCTGAGGATGATGCAGATGGATATGCCTCACCAAGGTTTGCATCTTGACACAGTACACACGCACCTCAGCAATTGCACTACCAATGCATTTGTTGCTCTTGGTCCTGGCTGGTCCTGTTGTTGTGTGTTGTTCTGGCTGGTCCCTTTTGTTTGTGTGTTGTCCTGGCTGGTACCTTCTGTTTTGTGTGTTGTCAAATGGGTCTCATCTTGCACCATGAGCTTGTTAGACATGCCAACAAGATTGCATGACAGCTCTCTGCTGCCTGCATGTACATTTGCATACTGCATACACAGGTGAAGCATGTGACATGACACCTGTCTGCCCATACCTACAGCTTTACAAGGCATAGCTTAACAGTACCACGCTGTATGTCACAGAGCATGTTGCACTGTATATGCCAAAGGTTGTGTTCAGGTGCAGAATGGTCCGGCAACCTTGCTCTATCTGCATGCACAGACATGCATCTGCCTCTGTCAAACTGCAATTTGCCTTCCTGTCAGACAGAAAAGCGTGCTCTACATGGCAATGCGTCGTGCGACTTTCTACAATGGACAGTCAGGCCAGACAATGGCGTGAAAATGCAGAGAAGACTTGGAGGTAGTCAGTCCCGAGTCCAGCCCCTTTAGAGCAGCAGCATCCCAGGGGTGGCAACCCTCACATCAGCAGCGCCAAGCACAGCAGTCAAAGCCACACATGTCTCCTCATGAGCATGACAGCAGGCATGTGCAACCGTTGGAGAATGGGCATGGTGGACAGCAGAGTGCTTCTGGGGCCAATGCCAATGGCAAGAAGCATAGCGTCAGCTGGCAGGCTGGCGGGCCTCAGCATGCAAGGGAAGATCCCATGCAGCCAGATTTGTTTGCTGTGCGTGGAGTCAGCCAGGATCCTGCAAGCAGCATGTCAGGTTTGTGCTGGCTCCTTGCTTTCCTAAGCACAGCTTTCTGACCTACAACGGCGCACAATGAGGCTGACCCACTGAGCTGTGTCAACTGGAACTGAGGCTCATTGTTTCAAAACAAGTCCACTTGGCCATATTCAGCAGCACTGGTGCTTCAGCTATTTCAATGGAGTTGGCTCAGAATGGGGCATGCTACATTCAGCTGCACTGGGTGCAGCATGTCATCTGGAATCAAGGCTTGAAACACACTCCCCCCGCCCCTCCCCTCCCCCCCCACCCTCACCACCCTCGTTCTCAGGGTAGTCATGTTGAGCTAATTCTGCAAGAGCTGCACATGTGCTGTGACTCTCTGCAAATGGGCACGCACAGTTCAGGATGCCTGTTGCTTCACACGCTGTCTGGGTTCTGTCATGCAGGCAGGCACACTGGGCTCAATGACAAGCACGAGCTTGGAAGCACTGCCTCTGGACCTCGGCAGCAGCCAGGGTCGACGCAAGCTGCAGGTGACACGGCATCTGGTGACACAGCGCCGTACAGAATGAGAGCAGTAGGGCACAGCCTTGGAGGCGCCTCTCTGCTCATATATGCTGTCTCACGCAGCATGGCAAACCGGCCTACCCACCTCTGCCGCCTCATCCTGCTCACCCCTGCCGGGTTCCAGCAGAACTACCCCAGGGTATGCCTCCACCTGCAGGGCTCATAGTGTTAGCAAGATTCAAGCACCAGGCAATGCCCAGTGCTGTTATGCAGAACCCAGTTTGTACAGCAGCTGGGCATGAGCAATGTCACTTCTCTTCAAAACTTAGCAGTGGATACTGTTTGCACACTGCATGTAGCAATGCTCAGTATTCAAGGGCTGTGTAAGTCACCACATCATGCTGGCCCTTTTGATACACCGCCATGAATTACTATGTGTGCTATGTATATATATACTACAATGCAATGGAGTACACATGTTGGGCAGCAGTTGGGCCATTATGGAGCAGCAGCTTTTCACGCTGTGTGCAGGCTGCTATCCCTTTTGTGATGATTCTGCCAGTGTTGGTTTGGGCAATGCATTGGATCAGGCCTGGCATGGGGGCCCCTGTTTACATCCCATCATCCCTGCTGCGCTATATCACCTTCAAGCTGACAGTGGACCTGCAGCAGATCCCCGCCCTCNGCAGGTGCAATACTAGTTCTAGGGCGGGATCTTGTGATGGTGCCCAAGCTCATACACCCCTTACCCCCCAACATGCCTGGCACCCCCAAGAGCCCTGCTTATGGGGACATTGAGGAGGAGCCCCCTACGCCCCACCCCATGACTGACACCTGGATGCAGGTCAGACTGTTATTGTTATTGTTGCTGTTGTTATTATTGTTGTTATTATTGTTGTTGTCTCTATAATTATTATTGTTACCAGTGTCTATGCGTACTCGTCTTGCTCAGCATATGCTGGTCAGATTGCATGTCACAGCTTACTAGGGTGACGCAACGCGCCTCAGAAGTTCAAGGGAGTAAATGACTGTCTCAATTTGTCTGAAGATTTTCAGAGTTTTGTACTTGTATGCTGCTGTACTGCTTACAATGCAAGGACACCAAACCAGATACAGCATCAGTGTCCTGAGATGTCAAGCTCAACATCCTGCTGTTGTGAGTGTACAGACCAGACACGGTGCTATCATGTTGGCTCTTGCNAGCAAGAAGATCAAGATGTCATGTTTCGGCCAGCCTACATGGATGTTTGTCATGCTGTGAGCGAAACCGTCTGATGGTCGCGATTTTGGGCCTGTCAGTGTCCCGAAGTTGTGTCGCGATCCCCGGACAACAATTTCTAAATTCCTCGATTCTTACAGCTNCTGCATTTGCGTTATACAGTGCTGTTGTTGTGGCAGCTGCATCAGTGACAAATTGTGTACTGTGAAGCTAAACTGTATAAGGTAACAGACTCACCAATGCTCCTTCCGTAATAACAGTCCATCGTCCCCACTTGCACTTCCCTGCAGCAGTTGAGATGTGTCAGCTGAGCAGCATGCATAACAGAGTTTCAGTGCGATCAACAGCTTACTCTGCCTATGGCACTTGCACTACCAAGTCCCCTGATCCATTTTCCGCGGACTGAAAGCTGTTTCGGCTGTGCTTCTGCAAATTGCGAAGTGCGTAGCAGAATATCAACTTTGCCAAGCAAGTTCGTCCAGTCCGGCTTCGAAAGCTTCAAGCCAGCAAGCTCGCGCCGCGTTCTGAACGCTCGATAGTGCGACTGAATTTTCACAGCAGCTGCCTCGGCAGGCTCTGTTCCGGCCATTGTTACGGTAGCGAGCTCTGAAAAAGATCACAAGCGACTGTCGTTGTACACCGCCGCAACATCAGTAAGTTGCAATTGCAAGCGCAGCTCTGTAAGCGACCTGCTGCTTGCGGCGGTCACGACTTTCACCATGCGTGGTGCATATGCAGAGAGCCTCGACATTTATTTCATCTGACTTTCAACTCGACATGCAGTGCAGTATACTTGTGACTCAGCATGAGACTCGCGAGACACTTGACAGTGGCGAGTGTTCAGCATCTAGCATTGCCGTATGCAAACTAACACAAGTGTAACCCAAGAGCTGTGACAGCCGACGCAGGACCTTTTTTGGTCATGTTGTGGACCAACATTTTCAACACAGCTGCTGCGAAATAATGCAGAACCATGGTATCGGTGTTGAGCACACACAGTACTTGCTTTTACATCTTGCTCCCCAAACAGACTTGTGTTGCAAACAGAATTAGAGTCCTGCCGTCTAATGAGTCTCGACCCCAAGACAAAACACGTGCTGACAGGAATGATGCCACTATGGACAGCACAGAAGGAGCATGGACGACTTGCTCGTGCTGGCAGACAGAGCAAAAGCAGGCTGGAGTGCTTGTGCTTTGCTCTACAGCCAGCAACATGCATGGGTATATGGCCATATAGCTAAACATGATGTTGACAGAGACCATGCCGTCCAGGCACCAAGTAGAACCTATATCTCCCATGATCCTAGTTCTGTGTGACTACAACCTCTTCAACTTCTGGCCTTGGCGTTGATGTCTGGCAGGGGAACAGTGGCTTGAGAGTTCCAAGCTGCCAGCTCTTCTTCCTCAGCAATGCGTACGCTACCTGCAGAGGTGAGCAATAGCTTGCAGGTGCTGCTCAAATAGCAATGGACAAGTTTGTCTTTGTATATTGTGATTGTGTATATAATTGTGCTTGTTCTGTTTTGCATACCAGACAGCAAGCATGAGAGGTATGACAACTTTTCATGCTTTGCGCCCCATGGTTATGGCTTCTTGCTCACTGCTGATGTATTACAATTGACACAAATGTATTGCAAACTGCAAATCACATTCTTCTGCATGTGTACAAAGGCCCGTCGATACAAGTGCTGAACCGTCAATGCAGAGGAAAATGGTCTCATGCTGAGGCCTACCTGAAGTCTTTTGAGCAGTTCTGGGACTGCCACGGCTAGGCTGCGGTGCTCCGGCCCTCCAGCCTGCCACAACACCCGTCCATGCTTTGAGCCAGAGTGTGCTGAGTGGGGTCAGTCACCCTCACAAGCCGCATTGTGGCACAAAGATATCTCACATGCAGGGGTGGTATGCTTGTGAAATCAACAACATGCTAGCAGGTTAAATGTTGCACCTCAACCTGGCAACAAGCCTCATCATGGGTTTGTGTGTAGCTGAACAGTTCATGTACAATTGCTGACACATGAAACAAGTGTGGTAGCAGGGGGGTTACTGATTGGTGCCAAGCATGTACCTCCAGGAGGTAGATGGGGGCCCACATCCTCCCGTGCTAGGCCTTCAGCAGGCTGCCCATGTGCTTCCTTGAACCAGTTCTGCGGACCCACAGGGTCCTCACCTGCAGCACATGACAGCATTGATCAAAGCATCTTACAGTGTAAAGTGCAGTCACGACATGGCGTGAAAGCCCGTTCCAGTGATGCAGGCTCACGTTCTAATGAGTTTTGATTGTACACCTTGGAAGGGTGAGCAGGTTTGTGTAGGAGTGGTGTGAGAAAAATGTGCCTGCTTCTGCAGATTGCTCAGCAGCAAGACAAAGGTTGCACAAGTTGCCAGTGTTGCATCTTGCAAAGCAGCATAGCTGCTTCTGCTCAGGCCACACGGGGCATTGTCCAGGCAATGTCTATTTCATCAGGTGATGTTACCATCGACAATGCAAACCAAGAAGATGAAGGACCTGTGCCTGTCTTGTTTGGCGCAGCAACAGCAGCAGCCTTTACAAGGCAACATGCATCGTGAGTGAAGACCTCTTTGACTTGACCTGAACAATCAAGTTACACCTGCTCTGCAAGGCGTTGGCTGTTGCCATAACCAACAGCAATCACTGCCGGCAGCAGTTGCAACAGCAGGCAGAAACAAACCTGCATGAGGAGGTCCAGGGAAGATGGATGTCCTGCTTTGCTGTGGAGTCATGCCGCCCTTCTTGCCAGGACTCTTGCTTCCTGCATCCTTGCTTAACACTATGCCATTGTTCTTGGATACATCCATGGCTACGCTGACAGTCATGGGAGCAGCTGGGATGAAGCCACCCATGTCAGGGTCCAACTTGGCGAGTGGCCTGTCACATGCCATGCACCTGCCACGGCCGATATGTGTCAAACGAGGTGATGGGTGCAGGGAGGCATGCATGCACATCAAGAAATGGTAATCAGTATGTGACTGAGCAAGGAGCTTCATACAGCATTGCTTTACAAAGTTTGAAACAACAACTGCACTTTGACAACAGTGCATGGCGCAAATGCAAGGTAGAGTCATACACTGCTACAAGTCAAGCTGTTGGTTCTGAGTGTGTAATCACACAAGGTGACTGCTGCTTACATGCATGGCAAGTTGTCGACTAGACTGCTGCAACACACTTTCCATGACGGCCTATACGAATGAGCTGACAGGTACCTGTAGCCTTGTAAAGGTTTGGCTGCAAGCATAGCGTGATCCCCGTCCCGCAACATCATGAGGCTCCCCATGTCTTTGGGAGGTGCCAGCTCATCCACCCTCTTCTTCAGCAACACCAAATCACTGCCTGCACAGGGCACAGCAGATGCTCCAAGACTAGACTACATCTGTCATGCTGTTGGGTGTCTTAGCGCACCGCAGGAAGCACACTTGACTGGACTTGAAAGCTCGTTTCATGTGCAATCCACATTTGCTACGTGTGCCAAGACAACTGTGTGTCGTTTTGCAGGCAAACAGACATGCCCGGCTTTTGCAATCTTGCACTCACTCATGCAAGATTGCAGCAGCCAGATTAAAAGTTGACCTCTTCCTGCATGTTAACATCACTGACCTAGGCGTCTCAGTAAGCGCTCATCAGGGCGGTCTTTGTTGGCACCGGGACTGGCGTGACCAGGCTGAGCTGTGCCGGCCCCAGCCTGCTGAGTCAGCTTCCTGACCAGCCTCTCCAGTGCTGCCAACCGCTGAGCCTACAGTCCAAAGCACAAGATTCTGTCATGCAGCATACGAACATAACATACGGCGCCATATGTGTATTTGGTGGCAACAGACAACGCACCGCAGACAACAGCAACAGGCCCTGCACGAGCTAAACCCTAAACCCTGGCTGCAAGCAGATCAGCACAGAACATAGCAACAAAAAATGCTTTGCACTTTGTGAGAGATGAGGTTTGTGATGCAATACACAGGTGAGGTGTGACATGCAGCCCTGCAGGTGTACAAATCAGGTTGACAATCATGCACTGAGTTGGGTTGCAACATCACATACGCTGCAGTGGGCATTGAGGTGGCATACATAAATGTGTGGTGCAAGGTGCACCAACTTGGTGAGCGATGCAGCAGTCTTTACCAGCTGATCGTATATGTCGCTATCATTCATTTTGTGTCCCAGTTGTCCAGCCTCCATGTGAGTCACCAGCTCCTGCAGGGGCCCTGACCCATTGAGGCCCCCTGCCCCTTGCAAGCCTGCAGGGCCATTTGCCACAGCCCCTACGATTGGGGTAAGAGCACTGGGGGTATTGAGTCCAGCCCTAGAGCTGGCTGCCGGAGCCCCTGACTCATGTGGGGAAACATGTTGGCCTGAACCCCCAACCTGCGTAGACAACACATGCATGGCAAATTTACACTTGATCTGCCGTCGCCCTAGTTCAGTGCAAGCTATCAGATCAGGCAGCTTTTGTCAAAATAGTGCATGCTGACAAATGCTGCAGGACAAACAAGTCTGCAGGAACGTGCAAACTGTTGTATTGCTTTTGAGCGGTGAAAGCGCATAACAGGCTGCTGAACCCACCTGGAAACATTGTGCAGGTGCAAGATACAGGAGCGCCTATGTAAGTTGTCTGCCTGTGGCTCATTGTTCCACAGCATGCAGCTTGTTTATTCTACCTGTTTTTGGTTGGCCAATCCTGTGACCAGGTGTGACTGACCCCCATGCCTGCCCCTCTGCCCTGCCCCAGCCTCAGCAGAGGGGGCACTCTCATGCAGGCCAGCAATGGCAGCAGCTGCAGTGATTGCTGCTGCTGCTGGCACACCTGCTGCAGCTGTGGCCCCACTGCCCACAGCTGTGGCATCATATGAAGATGAAGTAGTTGGGACCATGCCAGGGTTGGCTGCTGAAATGGCTGCATCATTTGTACCTGGTACACTGCCTGATGCTTAGTCACAGGCCCACACCAGGCACTTCAGATGATCCTTGAAAGCATGTTTTTGACCCATGCACACCAAGGACCCTGACGTGCTTGAAACGCAGACATCAAGATTGTGTTGGCAGTGATTCAAGGTTTGCACTCAAAACCCACGCTCATCTGCCCGGCAGCTGTCACCGGCATGTGCATCAAGATCGGCATACCTGACGTAGATGAAATCTCTGCAACAAGTGCTGGTGAGGGTGCTCTGTTGGCTGATGGAATGGCCATGAGATGTGTGGCATTAGTCAGGACCTCCACTGCAGCTTTCAGCTGCTGGAATTCCTCTCGAAGGTTGCCAAACTCACCTGATGGCACTGCATACGCATGCCCACAGATCAGTCAGGGTGTGCCTGTATGCCAGGTACAGCCAGGACAGAAGAGCACAGTAGAGCAAGCAGCGAGTTTTTCTGGAAGTCCTGAGCAAAATCTTCAGGAGGACATCATATTTGCTGATCATTGCGGTTGTTTTATGGTGACGACGATTTGGAAGATGTGATGCACAGGCAAGCATGAAGAACAGCAGAAGCATCATGCCCAAAGTATAGCCGTACCTTGATTCTCGTCCTGGAGAGTTCTTCTTCCTGGCCTGACTGGTGTGAAGGCTCCAGGCCCCTTGGAGCCCCCTGCTGGGCGGAGGGGTGCCCCAGCTACAGAAGTGGTGCCTGACATGGTGCTGCCAGCGCTGCGCGCATTGCTTGGCTGTTGCGACAGAGAAGCTAAAGACCTTTCCAAGTTGTTGACAGCAGCCTGTAGCACACACAGACAGTTGCTTTGCTTCTGCCGCAGCAAGGAACCCAATGCAAGACAGTCCTTTGCTCCACATGTGCGAAGATTGGTGTGCAAAGCAACATTGTTCATATTGAGAAAGCCACATAAAGCAAAAGCAAAGGTAGGAGCACCCTGAGCACAGTGTGAGCACCCTGAGCACACTCAGCATAGGTTGAGTAGCTTGCGACTTTGCAGGATGGTGTGGCATGGCATGGCACGCAGCATATTGTGAACGCGAACACAAGCACATATGCTGAAGTATTCGTGTGGATGGAGCATAGCATTGCTGCATCTAATCTTCCGGCAGCGCCCTGGGAGCTCTGAGAGAAATTGTGTGCAATCTGTAGTGCATGCAACCATTGATAGTGTACCCCACTCATACACTCAGCTGTTTGCCCTCCCCACAACGCCTCCAAATTGCTGTGCTTATCATGCAAAGTGAGCTGTACCTGAGGTTGGTTCAGCATGCAACAACAATCACTAAGAAGTCAACTCACTGTATCAGACAGTACCAGACTAGCACATGCAAACAGTTGAAGGATTGTGGTATACGAGCTAGTCGCTGTTCTTCAGGATTGCTTGCCCCATTGAATTTTTTAATATGCATCAATAAGCCAGTCACCTGGTAGTCTGCCAGGTTGACTTTGTCTCCCAGCAGTCTCCGGATGGCCTGCAGCTCCTCCTTGTCTGCCTTGCCAGCAATCATCTTCTGCACTGTTTCCAGCAGCCCTGACAGGTCCCCTGCAAACATGGTCCACAAGTCAGATTGCAGAAGACTTATACCACATGTGCTCACGGGTCTGGCACATCATCCTCGATGGATCGTGGATGTCTCATGGAGCTTGCTGGTAAAGGCGGCAATTGTTGGTGTCGAAATGGGTTTGTCACTGGTCCGACAAGAGCTGTACAATCAAGAGCTGTTCTTCGACAATGACGATCGCTTTTCACAATCTTTGCCCCTTCAGAATTGCAGACAGGTGCAGCTCAAGCACACCTGTACCCATGTGCTGGTTGAAAGAAGAGCCTCAGTATTGACGTGATCATTTCTTCCTGCCAGTTATGGGCCATAACTGCCATAACTTATGGCAGACTTCACTTGCAGGTGTGCGGTGAAGTGAGTGTCATGCGTGTTGGCAATATCCCAATAAGACCATCCAAGTAGCAAGAGTGCTGAGCGCAAAGGCTTGCTAAAGCAGACTCAGCCAGTTACATGCAGCATGTTGCTTACCGCTGTCGCCCAAGTTTGCTGCAGCACTGTGTGCTGCAGCTCGCAGCTGCAGCGCTTCTAACCCCGCCTTGTCAGCTTTACCTCTTCTCAGTTCCTCAATCTGATTCTGCAGATCACTTAGCACTGCTGCATCAGTCTGCACATGCTGAGCTGGCCCAAGTCCTGCTGTGCCCGCTGAGCCTGCTGTGCCTGCTATGCCTGAGCCGGTTGTGCCTGCTGTGCCTGCCATGCCTGCTGTGCCTGCTGTGCCTGCTGAGCCTGCTATACCTGTTGTGCCTGCTGTGCTTGTTGAGCCTGCTGTGCCTGACGGGGCTGCTAGCCTAGGCTGCATTGGCTGCACTGCATGGGCCAGCTGGTTTGTGGCGTCATGACTAGTTGAGGGCTGTGCTTGGCTGAGGGTGCTGAAGCCTGATTCCAGGGCTGCAACTCTTTTGTTGAGGTCTGAGTCAGACGCACCACCAGCAGCATTGGAAGAGGCAGGACTGCCTAGTGTGACTCCCCCAGGTAGTCCTGAAGCTTGCTTTGCTCTGCAATCATTTGTTTACATTTAGGCATAATATTGGGCATAACATATGCCCAAATCTTAAGCAGCTGTCAGATGTGAACAAACTGTTTGATAGAGGTTTCTGTTGCACAGCAGCATCTTCACAAGGCGTGGCAGGCAGCATGCACCATACTGGTATATCCCATTGTCTTGCAGGTGACCTAGCATGGCAGTGCAAAGGCCAAGTATGTCAGGCATGGTCAACAATACTCAAACAAAAACTGTAGCTTGCTTGCTGTAAACCATGTAGCTTGCTTGCTGTCAACCCTTACCCCAATTTTGAAGACCTCTGCTACACGTTATGTAAGGAGGCTTCACCAAGCAATACCAGTGCGTGGCTAAGCGGTCAAGACATACACACGACATGTCACGTGTGCTTTACTTGGTGAAGGTCCCAGTGTCAGGATGCTTGTGTGATACCTGGGTGCAACAGGACGGTTTTGCTCCAGGACGGCCAGTCTGGCAGAAATGCTGCCGGGCAGGGCATTGCCAGAAAGGGCATTGCCAGCAAGTGGGGCAGTTGCACCAACAGCAAATGCAGGTGGGGCACTTCCTGAAGATGCACCAGATGATAGCCCATCTAGCCCTGCAGAAATGGGATGGCTTCAACACCTAGTCACTTTGACACCACATAGCAGAAGCTGATATTGGGCCCTGGCATCACACTGTAAGTGCAACAGGCACACACAAAGCTGGCGACAAGCAACAGCACATGCAAGCAACTTGCGTTTGAGAACCATGGTCGGTTCTAAAGCGGAAAGGCTTTGTAAATGCCTGTCGACATGACAACCACTTGAATGTACATAGACCGCTCACTGCAAGAGCAAGCCTTGGCAAGTGTGACAGGGATCCTAGTTTCTTTGCCTCTTCTGCTGCAAGCGTTTTCTGCTGGTGCCTTGCTTCTATCAAATTGCATTTGCATTTTCTAATCATGTATTCAACTGCAATGTGAGGGAATAGCATGGTAACAAAAGCAGCCACCAAAGTAGTCTCAAGAGCATACAAGACCTCAAGCACAATATGCACACAAACCTCAAGCGTGAAGGTTTACAGTGTTCTCATCATGACAGCGTACACTTGTCTTCATGCTTGCAATGTCGTACACTGAAGCAAAACCTCATGTCCGCCGCCATGACGTCAGCAACATGCTTGCATTTGCAGCACAGCGCCTTACCGGCTGCGCGAGAGGATGCAGGGCTGTCAGACTCAGCTGGGACCACATCAGCTGCATCAGAGCTGGCGCTGGTCCCCACAGGAACAACAGGGACTGCATCGTCTCCAACTGCAGCCTTGAGCTTACTGATGGCAGACCTACAGTGTATTGCAGTTGTGAGTTTCTGCACATTGGAAAGACAGGTCCTCTGCTTGTACATGTAAATGTGGCAAGGCAAGCTTACACGTCACCATAGCAATGGTTTGACTGGCATGGCCACATCTGTCAGGCTGACTTGCAGCAATGGGCGGCCTTAGATACAAGCATATGTGGCAGATCTCAACATCACATGAGTCAGTGTTATGTCTGCAGTGCTACTGATCTCTGACTCCTGGCTTTCCTAAGCCAGGCTGACCTGAGGTTGTCCAGCTCAGCAGTGTCTGCCTTGTCAGCAATGCGCTGCTGGGTTGCAGCCAGAAGGGCTTCAAGGCTTGCCAGCCTGCTGCCCAGTCCATTCACTGCTCCTGCCACATCAGCCATGTCCACCTTGCCTCCCGCTGTAATCTGCAAGCTCATCATTGGTCAAGCGCACAGCATGGTGCAGCACAGCATAGCATGGCACAGCATAGTGCAGCACATTTTGGTGATGTACAAGAGACACACAAGAGGTGCATACACACTCAGCGTGATGCAGCACAGCCTTGCAAGGCACTCATGGCAGACCATAACGTGGGGTGCCGTAACATGGCAGAGCACAGCGTCAGGTTCAGGTGTTGGAGCAATGTTACAAAGAGGCATGTGCAGAGTGAGTGTGCGGTGAACATCATGTTTAGTTATGTGCGCAGCTTTGCTGAGTGTCATGGCAGAAAGAGCACACCACAGCACACCACAGCACACCACAGCACACCACAGCATCTCACCGGCACAGTGGTTGGTCCGGCTTGTGCTTTCAGAATAGCCTGCACCTCAGCCAGGCTGGCTTTGTCAGCCAATAACCGTTTGACTTCAGCACCAGCATTGGCTAAATCCCCCACTGTGGCAACTTGGCCTTGCATTTGCTGCTGCAGAGCTGATAGTGCAGCTGCAACCTCAGCAATCTTGTTTGCAGTCTGCTCTTGAAGCCTGCTTGCACAAATAAGTTGCAATCAGGGTATGACACGCAATCGCCAGCATTGAGCAAGCACTGAGCAGTGCGACGTGAGATTTGGCATGAATGGTATCTCAGTCTGTGTGTGGTAGAAGATGATCAACTCAATGCTTGGCAGGTGCTGTCACCGGTGAATCAAGCCTGACATTGCTGCTGCTACACTTGCATATGATCTAGTTACCAGGAGAGGTGAATTTGTGATGTTGAGCACACGATGGTATAACTTGACAACCTACAATATGAATGGGCATGCAATGCATTCTGACAATACAGTCTGTCTTGCTCTCTACCTGTCAGACACAGTGGCAACAGGCAGCATTTGCGCTGATGTCTGAGAGCTGGGGGTGCCACTGTCAACAACAGCAGGAGCTGAGCTGGTGACAACCCCATTGCTCAGTGCTCGGACATCAGCCCTCAGGCTTGCTACCTGAATTGACATTTTGTCAAGTGTTGCAGCTCAGCAGGTGCCGTGCTTTGGCAGGACTTCAGCAGTGCAGCTGTACTTTGACAGCAAGCAGCCTTGCTGGTGAAACTCGCAATGTCTGACGGCACAGTGATGCAGGATGTGCATACAGGCATGCCTTGGTAGTGCTTGAGAACTTGAACATAGCCTAGATGCGCTGTTCTATGGTGAAAAGGCAGTATCATCTGCTCACATGACATATTTTAGCGTGACTCATACAGCTTTGAGCAATCAGCTTGAGTATAATACCAACTTGCAGCTTGCTTGCGTGTCCCAAGATATACCAAATCTATGTTTGGTGCCGGAGAACTGCGTAGCATGTCATACGACCCAAAAATCTGCAGAAAGTTTCACCAACCCAAAAAGACATGTACCTCTGCTGTCAGCTTGTTCAGCTGTGTTCCCGTATTGCCATCCCCTTGAGTAGAGGCCACGATTCCAGTGGTGGGGCTGCTGCCATTAGGGCTTGACGCATTGCCCTGTGTAGCCCTGTCTGCAGCTTGATTGCTGAATCCCTTCAGAGTGTCTGGTGCATCAGGGGAGGACGATGAGTCGGCCACAGGTCTGAGACCATTGTTGATGCTGTTTGGGGATGGAGTGTTCTGCTTCAGGGCTGCAATGTCTTTTGCTAGAGCTGCTTGACTGTCTGCCAGGCCTTGAACTTGTTGCTGCAGCTTGGTCATGTCCTGTCCTCCTGGAAGCCAGCAATAGCAGCACTCAGCTTAGTCAGACACTTGTGATCTGACATTGATGTCAATTTGGCAACATTTGTTGGGCTTGTATTGTTTAATATGGCTGTGTGGCTTGGTAGCACACTTGAGTCAATACAGTCAGTGTCAGTGATGAGTAAGCAATGTCAATCCAGCATTTAGTCCCATGTCCAGCAGGCCAATCCTGCACAATTTCTGATGCCTGTTCTTTAGTACTCAGATGATGTAAGTTTACGTAAGTCAGTCCACTGGCATGGTATGCGCTGCATGCACAGACTACCTGCTGTGCCTGTCCCTGCTGCCTGCAGCCCTGTAGGTGTTTCAGCTGAGTTCTGGAGGGCCTGCAGGTCTTGGCTAGCTTTATCAGCCTTCTCAGCAAGCTGGTCCTACGTTTCAGCAAAGCACAAGGGTCTAAGACATGCATCAAGTCGCTCAAAACGTAACCTTACATGCATTGCAGGGCGGCAATAGCAAGGTCTGAATGCGATGTGCGGCATCCTACACTACGCCCGAAAGCGCGCTCCTCGACGGCATGCAGTCAGCTGTATTGTCACCTGTCGATTCTGCAATGACTCGATGGCCGTTCTTTGTTCTTTGCAAGCAGCAAGAGCATCTTGTACTTGCTGCTGAATTGCTGCGGTATCGGAAGGCTGCTTTGCGGCCTGCTGCTTCTGGAGCTCGTCAAAAAGCCATCGCAGGGCGCTTTTGATTGTCGCAAGGTCCACATTGCTGACAACTTCAATACGCGACACTGTGAGAGTGGCCTCCAGATCTGGGAACTGCAGCTGCGCCTCGACCATAATGCAACAGCGCACTCAGCAGCGCCCCCTGGCAATCCGCAGGCTCTGCTTCGACGCTTTACTGTGTCACATCACGCAATATTGGCAACGCTGTGATTCCAAGGAAAGAGCCACTGACATGCAAACATCTGGCCCGCGCCGTGAGGTCGCTATGCGGTCAACTTGGCTACTACACCTTTGTCGATATGCTCTGTTACGGCATGTGTACAACCGTACTTGCTTTCCAGATGGCGTTACACGGCTACAACATACAATCCTGCCGTTGAGCGGCAGCTTGCCTGGCATGTCATCATCGTCATCTTCGCATTTCAATGGCTTTGACCAGAATCGCGAGTATCTGCTGGTACGGGTGTTGTAACACAGTCCACCATGATCGTTGCTAACGCTTGTTGCTGAGGTTTCTTCCCTTTGCTCAGCAATTTGATGGTGCTTCCCGCCAATATCCTGATGGATCTGGATATGCCGGCGCAGGGGCCGTTTTGTACATGTGGGACTATTACAATCAGTGGGAAGAGGTGATAGCAGTAGTATCTGCACTGTGACTACAGCAAAATTTTCAGGCCATTGTACGCCATGTAAGTTGTCTGCAGTAGGTGGGGAGCATCTGTACATACCTGGGCGCGGTTAGTAACAACCAAGCTGAATACGCTGCACTCACACTAGGCCTGGAGGTGTGCAGCATTGCCTTCAATGCATGCTGGATGTTAACAACGTTGCAACACTTGGCAGCTGCTGCAGCTGACATGTCATCATAGCCCCTGCAACTGTATGCCTGCAATTGCATATGCGATCCCTGAGATCCATGAGTATATGCAGACAGATGTAGCTGCTGCTATATCAAAGACTGCTACAAGAGGCTCGACAACTTGGTACAAAAGTGTCAATGGTTGCAGACCGCGTATGATGCTGGTGTCTCTGACATACAAGTACAAGGTGACTCTGAGTTAGTTGTGAAGCAGGTATCCTCTTGCTGCCCTCATACATGGTAGATGCTGTGTCACAAGTACCTGATGTACTTGCCGCTGGCGCTTTGGTGCTTGCCATGCTCGTTTGATCCTGCCACCACACTACCCATCTTTTCTGCTGGTCTAGATGTGATCTTGACAGCAGGCACAAGGTAGTGTATAGGCACTGCGCATAGACTGCTGGTGCTCATGATCACAGAAGCTGTGAGGTAGCTGAAAGCCAACACTCGCAGCTCACACTGTTCATTGAGATGGCACCATGTGCTACGTCATGTGGTGTGTTTCAAATTGGATTGGTACCATAGTTCATTCACAAATAAACTGCAGCTGCCTACAACAGGCAGGCTGTTGTCTGGCAGAGTTCCCAAGCTGGCTTGTTGATTCACAGTCTACACTAGACTGAGGCTGCATCAGTAGCGCATACAAGGCAACTATTTAGTACAGTGTACAGCTGTCAGGCTCATGCTGTGTGACCTGCAGATACTAGGGGAATACCCAGGTGAAATCACATAGATTGCGTCCATTGTTTGAGCGAGCCCTTGCCGCTTCTCAAGCTTTGACATATGTCATAACTACAGGCAAGCACTGTTGCAGTACACGATGTTGCCATGGCGCAATACCACTCACTGTCAAAATCTGTCTGCTCACAAAAGCTTCCATGTTGGTGTACAGGGAAGGTAACACAGGCGCAGACAGCCTTGCCAATGAGGCGATAGACGGCTCACCATGGAACGGCTTGATGCATGAGGTATCTGCAATTCAGCCCCTCAGCAGATTTTGTATCCTACCCACATGCAGATGCCTGCTGAGACTTCTGTGGCATTGGCTATGTTCCTGTACTACAGTATCTGCACACGTCGCCATCTGGACGTCATGCAACATATGAGAGGCATTTTCACCAAAGCTCCTGTTGATTGCTAGGTCAAAACCATGTTATCAATCAGTCCTCCACAGCCGTAAAACACAGTCTTACTGTGTTGTGTGTACTTGCCACACTTTGTGCTTGCGCTCGCATGCTCTGACTACGCTGGTACTCATTGGCTTGCCCAATTGTGCTAGATGTCACACGCATTCATGTAGCTGCTTGTACGGCACCTGGACCTGCTGAGTTGCCAACATGCAATTCAAATGTGTGCAGGATACTCTTCTAGCGGAGTTCAGAGATCAATTGCCATTTTACTGAACTTGTTCAACCTTGCACAAACGTCACCAGAACACCCTTGTGCAGCCACGCAGGGATCATCAAGCACAGCATGTACATAGATTGACACCATATTATATAAGCAGTTGCTTGTTGAGGTTCAAACTTGAACATCCAGCAGCTACACCTCAACTCGCATTGCTCCCAACAGGGCATATTTACTGCATATCATGCCACGGAGGGATGACTTCTGACAGATTCTGGGTCTGCCATCTGCCTTGAAGTTGTGCAAACTGATAAGTCCTTGAGGCGGATGAATGGTGGCGCATTACCTTGACATGCTACCATGCACAGAAGAGTTGCAGTGATTAAGTCCAGTAGTGATCACGAGTGGTGTTATGCTTTAAGGTTTGCAACATATTAAGAACTCAGGTGTGAGAAGTCACCCAACTGCATAAGTTCTGTGTCATCAGGCAGTGTATAACAGTAGCAGCAGCGTGCAATTGACAGATTGATGGACACAAAGGATGTTGATACGGTATGGACTGTATATATCGAACCTTGACTAGGTAGCTTGTGTATTTGCCTGGACATGGTGCAGGAGGGTCAGCAGATGAGGGCTGGCGCTTTAGGCCATTCATTGTGATGTGTCTGTACAGCCCATATTCAGTGCCGAGTGATGTTGCATCTACAGTGCAACCTGAACATTCATGGCCAGTATTGCCCATCAATGCAATTCACCTTTCTCGAAGGATTCCCGGTGTTACACTGCGTCAGTACTGGTGAAGCTTACGCATCTCCACATGCCGAGCCCACGTTGTGCTAGGTATACCCCAGTCAGGTCACTCAGACTGTCCTTTCCATCCTTGTCAGTGCAGTAGGACACTGAAGCCATAAATTTCGCTCTCAATCACAAGAGAGGGAAAGTCACGAGTTCATCACGAGTTCATTGAAGGCACGCAGTCGGCTAGGCCATTTACGCCCTGCACGTCCATTAAACAGTGGCTGTCCCTGAGGCTGTCTCAGGTAAAGTCTTGCAGTTTGGGCTTTGGCACCTGCTACCATGCCTAAAACTGCGGTGATCACCGGCGGGACTCGAGGTGAGCTTTATACAAGCACGCAGCTTGTCGCTCGGTATCAGCTACTGTAGCTGGCACGTAAGCACGATGATGGTGTTTTGAGACTGTTGATGTGTTTCTATAGGCATCGGCCTCGGGATTGCAAAACGCATGGCAGAGGCTGGCTATAATTTGGTCCTGGGATACAATTCCAACAAGTCAGCTGCTGAGCAGACCCAGAAAGAGCTGGAAGCAGCACACAAAATCAAGGTCGCAGTGATCGGCGGTGACATAGCTGCACCAGCAACCATGCAAGCTATCTTTGATGCTGTCCAGTCAGAGTTCGGCAACGAATGCACAGCTTTTGTCCACAATGCCGGACTGTATATCGGACACACCACGGCTGTCACAGAACACCAGCCAGACGCAGACGACGAGTTCGATAAAGTTTGGGACTACTACCAGAAAGTGTACCCTCAGGCTTTCAAGCGTGGACTGCAGATGGCATTGAAATGCTCAGGGCTGAAGCATGTCATCACTATCTCAAGTCCTGGTTGCAATGTCAACTATCCTCCCAGAATTGCCTACGAAGCCCCTGGTCAAGCTAAAGCTGCTGTCGAATTCCTCACCAGAGTTCATGCTAGTGCTTTGGCTGGGAAGGGCATCAATGTCAACTGTGTCATTCCTGGTTACACCAAGACTGAAGCTTGGGATGGTGTGGCCACAAAGCTTGGCATATCCCCTGAGCAAGTTCAGCGCTTCCCAGAGCACACTCCAGCAAAGCGCTGGTGCGAGGCAACTGAAATTGGTGATACTGTGGCCTTCCTATGCTCCGCTGGGGGATCTTTCATCACTGGGGTTAGTTTGCCTGTTGATGGCGGCCTGCATTTGCAGCATGGCAGTGAGACTGTCAACTGAGCATAGCATTGACATGCGCCGTGAGCACTGCAGTGCAAATGTAAATGTGATTTGCTGTTGAGTGTGTAGTACTAGACGATACACTTGGTGTGATCCAATGTACTGAGAGACAGTAATGTGGTGGATGATGTTTGTATCTGTATGATGACTACATGATAACTACAACCAGGTGTGTCAGCGTGATCCAGCCGAGTGCAGATGCTTGTGACTCTAGCTCAGTGGAAAATTATGTTGTCATGGCACAACGTCATAGCCTTTACAAGCATCCTACATGAAGAGCGGCGGAGTTTGTCACATGTGTGACTGGTGTGACTGCCGTGGTTCAGCAGCAATGCTGCTTGACATACTATTGCGTGTAAGATATTCCTCACGGTTGTCAATCACGGATGTTGAATCAGATGTGGACGTCATGCATGCCCCAGTCATGCAAGCACCAGGGCGGTCAAGGGGCTGGGACACTCCCAAATGGTTGACCTGTGCAGTCCCTCTCTGGCTCATTGGACAGCTTTACAACACACGCTAAGCAAACACGTATATANTCCTGCCCTGCAGCATGCTAACAAAACCAGTGCTGCCATCACATCGTCGTCAATGATGCCAACACCTGCTTAGGCTGATGTGTGTCAACAGTCTGACACTGCTCCAGTCACAGGTGCATAACAGAGACATGCACATTGTGCAAGGTCCCCTTGTAATGTGCAGGACTCATAGTGTACAGCTCAGCAAAAGCACATGCCACAAGCATGCTCAAGTGGACAATGTGCAAAGCTGAGTGGACTGTGCAGAACCATGAACACTGTGCAAGGCTGTGCTGCGTTTGTGGTGACAAAACCAGACTTCAAGCTGCGGTAGGTGAGTGTCGCCAAATGCAGTGCAGGTGCTCTGAGCAAGGCAAACGCTCACCTTTACAGCTGTCCTCAGCGGCTTTCCAGACCTGAGGAACCTCTTCATCAGCACATTCACATACACTGCAGTCCCGCAGCATGCACATGCTATCGTCTGGCCAGAAGCTACAGTCACACCAAAGATTCACTTTGAAGTAGCGGAAGAACGGAGTCTTCACCAGCTGGGTCAAGAGGGGGTTCAGGTGTTGCTTGTTGGCTTTTTCAACAGACACATAGTCACAACCTGCAGGCAAGCTCATCGCTGTTGACAACAGACCAGCGCAGCACACAAGCACAATGGGTGACCTTGACTAGCAATACTCACAGCAGTCTTGCACAGTCCCTGACAGCTGACACCTTCCTCCTGCTGAAGGTGCATAGTTGTCTGTGGATGTTGTCTGTTTCGAGACAATGGACATATTGTGGCTGAAGTTGCTGCTGCTGCTGACCTGCAGGCATATTTCAGGTTGCCTTGCACTGTTTGCAGGGTCAGACTACCACTGCACTTACGATCAACATGGTCCGCACCTCAGTCATATTCAGGCCATGTGGGGCATGTTCCAACAGTTGTAACCGGGACCACTGTGTGTCAACCCAGGATTTGGCTAGCTGGAGCCTCGAGTCGACAATAGCAGTGCCGGGACACAGCACGACAGCAATCACAGTCGCGCTGAGAATCGGCAAGACCGTACACCATTTAGCCATGTGGGGTCACCGCTACCCAGCAATCGCCTGCTCTGTGTGCCACCTCACACGCAGATCAGTAGCTACAGACAGCCACTGTGTCACGCGTAACGCGTAAGTCGGATATTGCGTGCGTGCATGGGTGTATAGATCGCTTGAGTCGTGAGGGGTTCCGGCAGGGCGGATGTCACAGGATTCACTTGCGATGCTTCCGACAACGACATAGCTAGTAGCACCTTCATATTCAGCTTCTGCTTTTTAGACTCCTGAGCAGGACTTGCTGGCTGCATGCACTCCCAGAGAACCACTGCTAGTGCAGCCACTCTAGCTGAGACTAACAAGAAAAGCTTACACAGCTACTGCTGGAGGCTACCCGTTCAGTTCTGTTACTGCTTAGAACCAGGCTTCAATGATTCCCTCTCATAGAACTGTTTCAATAGACAGTCTACATGATGCTGAGTCCCACGCTGTCAACTAGCTGCAGTATTTATAGTGGCATGGTCTTTCCAGCAAGCCCTGCACAGCACCTAGCCCTTAAAGCGAATTATGTAATTCCTTGAACTGGCTCTATATGCCTGACACCTTGGACCCTACATTCTTTTGCCAGTCTCAGACTGTGCATGCAGCGTTTCAGGCATGATTGTCACTGGCTATCTGTACAGGTGAACATGTTGTAAAAAGCAGACACAATAGTGATTAGGCAGACACATAAGTGATAAGGCAGACACAACATGATCCCCTGCATTGCCCGTGTCTGCCACTGCTACACATCTCAAACTGTTTGTGTGGCAAGATCTGCAGGTGCACGCCCAGGGTAGGAGAGCTTGATGACCTTGATGAAAAGGGGTAAACATCTGATATCATGGATGAGGAACGCCGTGTCTTTTAAGTGCCCGCTTTGTTGCACACCATGAGCAAAGAAATATCACCCAACACAATACCAGAGCAGTTCATGAATGTGTAAGTAAATCGATCGCATCACATGAATGTAACCAGATCCATTCTGGAGTGCCTGGATACAATGGACAGCTAGTCTAAGAGTGGTTGACCAGGAGTCAAAGCCCAGTAGCACGCAGCCTTGTTGGCTGGCTAGGAGATTCCGGACTACCTGCGTGTACCGCTGTAAGCACAATTTGTGAGGGGGCGCAGTTAGGCATGCTGACTGCCAGACAGCCAGCACATAATGCACCTGCTTGCAAATTATCCACAGATGTAATGAGTACGATATACAGCATGAGAACATGTATTCCAGCCACGTATGTCATGGCCTAATGTAACCGGTACCCTTTTTGTGTTCCATTATCATGTTACATGTCAATCAATGCAATCAAATAGGTGTTCAAGGCTCGTGTTATACAGCAAGCAATGCAACCGAAACTGCGGCTCTCAATCAAACAGTACTCGTGACTTTGACACGCAACTGCAAAAGAGCACTTAGTGAACAGCCCACCTTTCAAGCCTGTTGCTACCAACACTTCTGCACCAATTGGCAATCACAATACACCAATTAGAAGGAGCAAAGGTCAGCAGCAGTGTGAAGCTTTGATCAGCAGACAACACGAAAGAGTGTTGTCAATCGATCACCGCTTACACAGTCAGATATTGCTCTAAACTTTCCCCAGACAATTCTTCCAAGCTTTTGATTAGTTGCTGAGTGAGGGTCACGATCTCATGCTCGGGATCCTCTAACAGTTCTGCCAAAAATGGCAATGTCTCAGGCAGTAACAGCAGATACTCCTCACGCATGCGCGTCACCAAACCAGCCACTGTTGCAAGTGCACGCTTCCTTTCTTCCACAGCAGGGCTGCGAGTCACCATCAACACCTACAGACAACATACAACATGATGTCAGGGCTGTACATGAACAAACAGTCCAGCAGGTGCCTTGCATCCGTGTCGCCCATTCCAGTCGACAGTGGGAGGACTGCAATACACTCTCTATGCAATACACTCTCTATGCAATACACGAGGCTGCTACAGAGCACTACACAAAGCATGCAGTCAGGTGTCAGACAGAAGACTGTTTACCCAGCACTACATCTAGACTGTGTCACACACAATTGCCATGTTACACATGGTGCACAGCATGTCTTGGTGAAGGCAAGGTCAAGATACCTGTTGGTTGAGAGGCTTCCACAGGGTGTCATCGTTGGCAGTAACCGCCATCTGCACCAGCGCAGCCACCACAGCATCACCAAAAACATCAGTGCTGCTATCGCTCTCAGTTGCATCTGTGTGCTGAGCTGCATTGGTGAGCTGGGTCTGAGGGCTTAGGACAGCAGCAACATCAGCGGGTGGCTGCAGGCTGAGCTGCTGTACAAGCAGGGGCAGCAGCCGGTTGAAGCGTGCCTCATCCAGGAAGCCCACGCCCAGGGTATCATTCACAAAGCAGCCATGCAGCGCTTGCACCACCTGGAGACAGCTAGCAGTGGTGGAATAAGGTGTGGCCCTGCTGTTAGTAGATGAGCACTCACAAGGACAGATGCAGAGTGTCATGCAGCTGTGCAGTTAGGTGCTGCCTGCGTGATAAACACTGCTATGTGCATTGCTCAAATTATGCATGGACTTCTTGACAGGAAAGGCGTCAAGGAAGTGCATCTTGCTCTGTAGCGAAGGTCTGGGGAGCAGGGTGCCCAAATCCCAAACTTTAGCATTTGTATACTGAGCTGGATGACAATAATGCAAAGCAACACAATCTGGCACATCACAAAGCCTCAGCTGTACACACGGGAATTTGGAGGCAGACAGCTACCTTAAGGCGTAAGCGCCAGGTGTCCTCCACATCTTTGGGATCACTGCTGGCGTCTCCCATGACAGCGACTGTGCTTGACCTCTTCTTGCGCTTCTTCCTCGGTGCATCACCAGCAGCACTGTCTGTACTGCCGCCCAGGTGAGCAGCAATAGGATCCAGCAGATACCGGTAGTATGGCACAAACACCCGTTTGAGCCAATCTGTGAGGCCCAATACGATGCTGAAAAGCACAATCTGTCGCCCCAAAGGCTTGGAATCTGCAGGACAGCAGCAAGTTGAGCCACCTGTTGAGACTGTTGGAGGTGAATGGGCCATGTTGGCCTCTCACGGCGGGACACCAAGGCTATATTAGCTGTTTACATGACTTGATGTGCAATGTGAGGCAGCATGTCATGAAGCTGAGCTCAACAGGCTCATGCTGCCGTCAGGATGCCAATGTAGCCACTGTAGCCCAAGCCAACATGCAATCGAGGAGCATACTGTTGAAGCACAGGCGCTTGTATGCTGCTTGCTAGTATGTCAAAGTGAGTAAGCTGACCTGGCTGAGCAGCCGGGGGTGTGGAAGCCCAGTCGACCAGTCTGAGGAACAAAGGCTTGAACTTGGCTTCACTCAGCTTTGGGGTCAGGGCCATCAGCACGCTGACACTGCTGCTTTCTATGCCTTCTAACGACATGAGGTGGGGAGGACGCCTCTGGCGGATGTCGAAGGCTTGTAGTAGGAAGCTATAGCAGGCCTCGGCATGCTGAGCAGCAGTGCTGGTGTCCATCAGCTCAACTGTGCGCCGCACCATTGCTAGCAAGGACATAGCAGCAGCTTCTCCCTCCTGTGCAGAGCAACAATGCATTCAGCAGTAGCTGCATACAAACAAGCTCAGACAGGTGAACCCTGAGTTCCACACAGTGCACAGCAACACTTAAGCAGCATTTGTGCAAAGCATCTGTGAAGCATGATGACAACACTGACGGCTGACGCTTAATGCACCAAGGCAGACTGGGATTGCAACCTTCAAGCTCAATGACACACTGCAGAGAGGCAGATGGTGCATGGCCTGTGGGATTATGAAAGTGATGACAACTTGCAACAGGGCCTTGGCATACAGTGGCAGGTGAAGAAGGAGGTGCATACCTGTACAGCGCTGTCCAGGTAGCCAAACAATGGAGCTAGCAGCAGCCTTGCAGGTATGGCTGCAGCAAGCTGGATCTGGATCTTGGCGGCAGCATCACTGCAGCCTGCCTGCTGGCACGCCAGTAGCTTGGGGCTGAACAGCAGCTGCAACAGGGTAGCTAAGTAGGGGCTGAGGAAGGCGTTTAAGCCGTTCACCAGGGCGCTGACTGCAGCCAGAGCCGACGCTGCTTCCAAGGCTGCTGCTTCACCTGCCTCTGCTCCTTCCTGATCATCTTCATCACCCTGCAACAATCGCACAGTGTGTACAGTACACCAACAAACAAACCCAGGACTGGCTGTTGCTCTTGACAAGACAGCTGACCAAGTATGAGGACGGATTGATGGAAGCTGCACTTCCAATGCCAGAGCAGAATGCATCATGTCAGTTCTGCTTGTGAGGCGCAGCCCGTGAGCAGATTCCAGATCAGCATAAGCCACTAGTAATGCTTTCTGCCACTGATAAACACAAAAAGCTGATGCGTTCCCGTATAAAGCCTCCTCCCACAGATGTTCCTAGTGTGGCACCAATAGAAACTGTATGCACGGTTGGACGGTAGCAAGGGCATACCTTGGTGGGAAGGCTGAGCACAGCAGTCTGGGCTGCTTGGAGAAGCGCAGGAACCATAGTAGGCAGCAGAGGCAGGACTGCAGAGCCCAGTGGCACTATGCAGGAAGCTGCAGCTGCCAGAGCACTGCTGCGCACTGAGCGGTGTGCATCTTGAGCCGCTGCCACAATGCTGGGAAGAAGAGCAATGACAGGTTCAGGGTGGGTCTGGCCAACATGCTGCCCGACCTGACTCACGGCCAGAAGGGCTGCCTGGCGAGTTGCTGGCCCCAGCTGTTTGTCAGCGTCTTCTGCAGCAGGAAAGCAGGTCAGTCAGTATGGAGGTGCATTGTATCTATACTGTCCAGAAACAATTCACTTTGATCAACTACGGTTCACTTTTTAGGATGTCAAGCAGAACAGGGAGATGTGATTCTAGGTAGCAAGATACACATGCAACGTATTGATGTAACCCGCACTATGTCCATATCTGGAGCGACACATGGCAGCATAGTGCATGGGAGGTGGGTCATTGAATCATACCTGTCTGCAGCAGAGCTGGAGCAAGACTGCACAGCTGTTCAGCCCCTGTTGCTGAGAGGGCAGACATGGCAGAGGTGTCTTCTGATGCTGTTGCTGCCTGGCTGGCCTTAGCAACTGTGTCAGCAATCAGTCTCAGCGAGCGCCGCACAACAGCTTCTGAGGGATGCTTCACCAGGTTCAGCAGGGCTGCAATGTACGCAGACGCTTCCATGACCTATATAGCACATCTGGCTCAGATGTGTGAGGGTGGCGTTACGCTCAGCTGATCAATCGCTATCGTTTCAAAGGCAGCAGACCTCACTGATGCTGCTTTGGCACCAATCATGATGTGCCCACATACTATGAGTGTGTGCCTGATACACTCTACCTGCTCCCCTTACTGCTGCAATGGGCCTGAGACCAGCGTTGCCACAATGCTGATCAAAGCAGGACACGCATAACGCATAGGTGGCAGCTCACACAGGCTGTAACATCCTGACCTCATTCACACATCCACAAAGCTCACAACACATTTGAAATGTTCCCACGCAGTGACAGCAGCAGCAATCTTGGCACAATCAATACAGTCGGCAGCACCCTGCACTGCCAAGGCTACAGAGTAGAGTCAGGCATGCCCAGCCCACCTTTGCAAGCCCATCCAGCAGGAGGTAGGCAGCCTCTTCAGCTGTCTTGTGAGCCTTCTTCTCCTGCTTGCCACTTACTGGCCTGATGCCCAGCAGCTGCAGGTGGGTGATGGCCTGCTGCAGCAAAGCTGCAAAAGCAGCCTGCACTTCATCTGATGACCGCGCGGCTGATGCACCTACTGCAGCCTCCTGCACAGATAGGCTTGTCAGGTTCAGATGCTGCAAGTAGACGAATGTGCGCGGAAGCTCACAGAAACCACTGCAAAATACAGTACAATTACTAGTTTGCCATAAGATAAATCTAATGTCTAACAGATCATTGCAAAAGCTGCAGGCATTACAGGTAGCTAAACACAAGCATCACGCACAGCCACAAGTAGCAGCAGATGAGTTTATTGAAATGCACGCAGAGAGGGCAGTCACTGCAGGCTGTCAAAAATGTGATGAAGAATAACAGTATGACGTAAGTCACCTGTATTTGGGTTGCAGCAAAGGTGACAACCAGGGCAGGCAGTGCTTGTGCTGCGTGCTCATTGGCTGCTAGTAACGCTTGCTGCATGAGGGCTGTCAGGGTATGCACCCGCTGAAGCATAGAGGCCTGCAGGACAGAGCATATGTTGCCACACATGCATCTGCAAGGCGATTGGGTTGCTCATATCCTGACAATGCAGTATGGCATGGCCTTGTTGCTATGCTGCTTGCCTAGGCATACAAACAAGGTTGCAACCTACAGGAGCGTGCTGCATATGGCCTCAGAATCAAGAACGAAAATTTGGTGTTTCAGCAAAGCCTTAGCTCAGTCTGACGTGCAAATTTGATTCATCATAGGTGCCAAATCAGCAAGCAGCCGCAATGTTGAGACAGATGGTCGCATTGAGTTTGTATAGCCCAACATGATTTTGACTGGAAACAGCATCAGAAAGCAAATTTGAAGCTTGTATGCTAAATATAAGCAAGTTCGAGAGCAGTAGTTGCAGAAGCCTAAGCCTCAGAGACAAATCTCTCATCTGGAATCAGGTGGTTGATCCTATATGTCATGTCTCATCACCAGCTAGTCATAGGCTGTACCCAGGGAGCATGCACTGCAAGCATGGTCAGGCATGTCGTAGTATGAGCCACTCCATCTTTGCGTATGCCAGCTTTTGACCACATGAATCCAAGACCCATGCAACCAGTATGTGTTACCTGTTGGCAGACAGCATTGGCAAGGTCCACCAGCTTGGCTTGGTCCTGCATATTGTTTGCATCAGCAGAGCACAGTTGGACCACAGTTGCCGCCTTCTGTTGAGGAGCAGCCTGCAAAGCCTGCTGCAACAGCTGGAGCAGCAGCACTGGCCTGGCTGCATCCTGCATCACAGCGTGCTGCATAAGTACAGTTGATTGGTCGAGACATACATGAACGTCACACTCTGCTGACAAGCAGTGAGTGGTCACAACAATTTGTGAAAATGCCGTCACAAACGGCATCATGTGATTATGCAGAGGCAGTTCTGCCATACATAAGACAGTCACAATATCACTTTCAGCAGTAGACAAGGCCACCTGCGGGCAAAACAGCCACATTGGTCCAAAGCATGTGGCAGCTACAGCGTTGAGCACATGCTACATCAGCAGGGAAAGCAATGACGGCCCACCTGACGGACAGCATTGAGGTATGCTGTAAGCAAGGGAAGGCGTGTATGGGGCAGCATCTTGGGCAGCGGTGTCACAACAGCTGCAGTGAGCTCTGCCAAGGGCTTGTCAGCTTGCAGCCAGGCAGGCACCAAGGCTGCCAAGGTGGCGGCTGCAACCTGGTGTGAGTGATAGTCCTGCTGCTGGCTAGCACTGCTGCCTACAACACTGATGACCTGCAGTGCATTGCTACAATCAGCAGGGACACTGCATTCAACAGATATTGCCAGACATAGACAATCAGCGCTGTGGTAGTGCCAGTTTGGGACATGGCTTAGATGCACATGACTGCAAAAGCTGACACAACGAGAATGTGAAGGTGCAGATTGGGAATCAGAGCTAGTTTTACAGGCTCATGTGCATGCTACAACTCTGCTGTGAGCGCCAAGCAAGGTTCCAGCAACCACTTGGTCACCATGAACTATATGCACTTGCATTCATGCTCCGACTGACAGATGTCTCACTGAAAGTAGTGACGTCAAAACACGCTATGCATGGCATTACTGACAACTTTTGACACCAAGTACCGCTTTGCACAAGCCGCATACCGCAAGAACGTGCTTGAGGGTGTTGTCAGGTTGCTTGCCAGCCAACAGTGCAACCAGAGCCAGGGCAGCATTGCGCAGTGCACCATCTGATGCCTGACGAGCACACTCCAGAATCAAGCCTGTATCCAGAGTTTCCACTGTGTCATCTGATGCTCTGAGGGCTATGTTATGGACTGCTTGCAGCACAAGCCCCAAAGCATAGCCATAGTTTGACGGTCTACAGCGCACACAAGCAAACAATGTCAGACTTACACTGTGATGTCATCACAAGAAGCAAGCACTTCTGGTGAGCAACATTAGCCAGACTGAGACACAGTCCGGCGGTCAACAGACACACAAGCATGATGCAAGACTTTGCTTTGTAGGTCTTCAACACAACGCACAAGCTGTCTCCAATCAAGTGGAGCTCACCTCTGAGCAAGATCTGCACTGACAGACTCAACCTCAGCATCCTCCTCATCGCTTGTGATCATTGCCTCTGCATTCGCATTGCTGTCCAGGCCTAGAGCAGGCTGAACTGCGTTCTCAAGCAGATGGCGTAACACCTGACTGAGAGGATCCAGCAGTTGGGCCTCATTCTGAACATCTTCCTTCCACTGTAGTAGCTCTAGTACGGAAATGCACAAAGCCACACCACTAGATTCACCTGCAATGTTGGCGACAATCCTAGGATGCTCCACCATGCAGTTATGAGTTGTTGCCCCGGTCCAGTAGCTGATGCTGACCAGCTGTACAGTAGGGCAGTGTGGGAACCCATGTGACACATTACTACAAAGTTACAAATAGAAGGCATGTGAACGCAACATTTGGAGTTCCAGGCAGAGATGCTAAACCCGTCTGTGGACCAATTCTTGCTTGAGTCAAATCACAACCACATCACAATCACTGAGCAACTCAAATCAAAGACCTCCACTTTCAAGTCTTGCTCTCAATTCCCAAGTGATGGGCCAAGCACAGCAGATGTGGTCGTGATGTCAGGTATTGGCAGAGCTGTAATGGCAGGTGTTTGCACAGCATTTTGCTGCCAACCTCATCCTTAATTATGAACAGGGAGGACGCTGGCATGCAAGACGATATGCTGACATCTGTCAATGCAGCTACGTCAGCACCTGCAATCACTGCAACAGCTGCACCCAAATGAGCTGGACCTGCGATTAGCAACTGCCGAAATAGTTCTTTGTGCACTTGCCGCCTAGTTGCGCAGGATGCTGGCTGGCAGTGCCCAGGCAACAAGTTGAGTGATTGAAGTTGATAGCAGACATTCTACTATAAGCCATACTGCTGGCCTTCTGCAACTGTCTGTAGTTGCAGCTGTGCATCTGATGAAACAGCTTACCAGCAAGTTGCAGAATGTCCAACTGCTCAACAGCTTCAAACGCTGCAGCACCAGACTTGGCTCGCTTTCTGGTCTTGACACTAGCTGCTGGTGTGGCTGCGAGGCCCACCTCGATCCCGTCAAAATCTGCCAACAGAGGGGCCAAAGATGCTGCTGTGAGAGGTAACGATGTGAGTGCTGTCCTGGCTTGCTGCCGTACAGCTTCGGCCGGGTCTCTAGACGCTCCATTCATCAATGACTGCACAAAAGGGGCAGGCGTAAGTTGGAAAACAGCACTGATGGTACTGCCTTGCACAGCAGACTGTTGGTGAGTATCACCACAGTCAAGGTGGTACATGCACATCAACTCAACCTGCAAGTTTGCAGCACTGATGTTGTGCACAAGGCAGATTTGCTCAATGACTCTGAAGAAACTAAATCATCATGTTTTAAAGGAACATGTATAAGCGTTAGCTGTCACAGTGCAACAACTTTGCATGACTCACCAGGAATGCCTTCATTTGCTGCTGTGCAGGAAGACACGCATAGACCTCAGCTGTCAGCTGTCGGAATGCTGCCTGCCTAACACGTGCAGCACGGCTGTCTTGAGGCTGATCTGCTCCAAACCTGGTCAAGGCAGACAACTGCTCTGCACCATCTGAAATCACAGGCTGTGCTGCCTTTGCTGCCTTGGTCCTGGGCTTGTGAGCCAGCAACTTGGTGAATGCTGCAGCAGAGAAAAGCTGCAGCACAGTGCACACCAGCTCGACCTGGGCAGGTGTCAGTGTTGCATCAGGCTTGTGATCATGAGTATGGGGATGTCCATGAGAGGGGGTAAACCCTAGAGGCAAGTGCTGGAACAAGGCAACGGCTGCTTGAAGGCGCTGATTGGCCTGACTGGCGGATGTACAGAACACCACCACCATAGCTGCTGATGTGCTGTTGCTGGTGTGCAGCTGAGGTAAGACGTGCAGCAAGTATTGTGTCACTGCTTCTGAATCTTCTGCGCTCAACCTGCATGATAATAGTGCCTTATGTGAAAGGCAAACACATCGATAGAAACAAGGGTTGAAGACATATTGAGCAAGCACAACATGAGCATGAGCGACTAGAAGCCAACACCATACTTGCAACACGCTACAATCCCAAGGACACACCTCTCAACTTGGTTGGGTGCTCTATCTGTAGACAGCAATTTCTTGACGACCTGCACCAAGCCTTGCTCATCATCCACAATTTCTGACTCATGCTGCACAAGCCCATTCAAGAAAGGGTCCAATGAGGCAGCAGCAATTGGCACATGGCCAACAAGCTTTGTAGTCTGACCATCTGCTGCAGCGCTGGTCAGGCATTGCACTGCAAGTTGGCGCATCTGCTTGCTTGGATGGGCACAGGCAGCCAGAAGTTGAGGTAGCAAGGTGTTGAGGTCTGCAGCTCCTGTTGAGGCTTGACGGAGGTACAGTGGCAGCAGCTGCAATGCATGCTCCTGCACACACGCCAGTGGTGAGAGTGAACACGGAGTTGATATTCAGTACGCGTTCACTTTAGGGATGCAGAGCCAAACTTTTTCACTGACCATGAAGGGTGTGATTTCCTGAGGACTTTGCAATGCTGTGACTGTAGCATGATTGGATGAGTATGGTTTTACCTGGACAACCAATGGCACAGCTGGAGCACTGTCGCCTGTTGATGCGCCAGCCAGTGACGCTAGCAAGCCTGCGGGGAAGTGGACCTTAGCTAGCAGTGCTTGACAATGCTGCTGGAAGAGCAGTTGGGGCGTCAGTTGTAGCACTGCTGCTGTAAGGTTTGCCTCAGCCTGCAGCAAGAGAGAGGTTCAGCTACACATCTCACTGCGGGGATAGGCACAATTTTGGAGTCACGGCTTGCTGCCCAGCACATTGAAAGCATTCAGGAACTGCATGATGTTCAGCAGCAAAACGCAGCACACAGCACAACATAGACAAAAGTTGGTTCGCTTGCAACCTCAGGTGCATGCAACGCCCGTCAAGCGTTGCTGCAGCTGCAGCTGCTGTCTGGTAGACAACAGGAATCTGCACGGACTACTCTTAGCACAGTGACAACATTGTATGGCAGTAGGCACGTGCTCACATAAGATCAGCGATAAGCAGTAAAACAACAAGGTAAGGGTTGCAGGTTGCAGGAGCCTACCAGATTGCCCGTCATGGTGTGTAGGTATGCAGCTGGCATTGTCTGCAAACCCACAAGCAAGGCATGCTGCAGCAAGGCAGCTTGAGCTTTAGCAGCCTTCTTTGCCATAGTCTTCATGTGCCCAAGAAGCAGCTGGCCTTGGTCATCCACCGCAGGTTGAAAGACTGTGCCAGTCACAGAGCCAGACGCCTCTACTTGGGGCCAAAGTGTCCTCAAGACCCCCAAGAGAACCTTGGCAGGCACAGCAGGCAACTTGCTGATATGGCAGGCTTGGATCAGAGCCAACAGCAGGGTGTGGCGTGCTATGGGGAAGTCATTGGCAGCCAGGATCAACTGCTCTGCTAGCGATGAGCAACTGGTGTCGTCTGCATCTGCCAGCTGTTCAGCAAGTGCAGTGATGACGGAATGATTGAAAGCAAGGTCTGCTTCTTTGCTGCTCTTATGGCCCCTGTTTGGGGTGTTGGGTGCAATCTCATCCAGAGAGTCAGGGCTACCAACCCCGGCATCACCATTGTGCTCAGTCATGGTTGTGGTAGTTAGTCCTGCAGCCAGAAAGCAGCACAGATCAGTGATGTGTGTAAGTGAAGCAGATGGAGAGATGTGACCATACACACTGCTGTCTAGGTAAATCAACGTTTTACCTAAACATAAAACCACGTCCAGGCCAACACATGCAAAGGCGGGCAGTGGGGTTGGCATTGAGAGATGAACAACTGAAAGCAGAGATTTTGAGCCAGAATCTGCAGGTGTGCGACCTGACAGGTAGACAGCAGCCTGCTGCCAACAAACAACATAGAGAACAGCTGCTGATAGGCATAGACCAATAACTTGCAATTTGTTCACCTGAAAAAAGTTTGGCATCATGCGCCTTGAGGACGCTTACAGCTGTTGCAGCCAGCTGATGGTTGTGACCTACAGCAAGGACTTTGTCCAGCAGCTGAAGCATGGCTGACTGCAAGAGGGAGGGCTGCTTTGCCAGGGAACCAGCACCGAAGGTCTGCAGGACCTGCAGGTTGCAAAGACAAATCAGCATGGTTGGCAGGCCAGAAGCCAATGTGCCAGCCCATGCGTGTTACTCTGCAATGTTTCCTGACCACTGCGCTATATAGGATGCTGAAAATAGAAAGTATAACTGAGCGAGTTGATAACAGAAGATGAGGACTCTTCAATCCCAACAGTCCACACAGCACACGCAGTGTACCTGGTAACACCCGACAACACCAGACTCCTAGCAAAGACGAGCTGCCCACCTTGTGTGCAACAACACGCCATGCTTTGCGCTCATTGCTGCCAAGGCCTGCAGCCGCATTGTACTTGGCCATAATATTGGCCAGAGCATTGTACAGCGGACTGCTGGGCATCTGTTGCAAGCTGGGCAGAGACAGGGCAGCTTCAAGCACTTGGGGCTCGTCATCTGCCAGGCGCCTCAGCAGGACGTCTTGCATGAAGTCAGGAGCATGGTGCTGGTCCCCTTCCTGGTGCGCTGCATGCAGTTCTTGCAGAGCCTGCAAGGGAACAAAGGTCTGGCGATGCTGCATATGAGGCAGGTATGTATACATGACCCTGAGTGTATCAGATAAGCACTACCATACTGCCAGTCCAATGATCAAGTTGTAGCAAACTTTGTGACAAGCTCTTGGGTTTATGATTGACAGCATACAAGAAGCAGTAAGCCAAGCACAGGTGCAGAGGGGTGATGTGCAACAGGATCCTTTTCCAAACCTGCACTTACTCCATGCCCTGCTGGCCTGCATATCCGAGCACATTGTTGGGCACTTCAAGATAAAACCCTGTGCAAGTGCAAGATGATGGCACCTCAAACCCAAACATGCAAGTACCTGACAAGCAGGCCGTCAAACATCACGTTTGTCTTGGAGAATCCTTGTCATAATCTCAAGCTTTTCTTGTCATACAACAGGGTAAGCAATCCGTAATGACACTGACAACGGGCTTACCAGCACGCGCGTCTCAGCAGAGGGAGCGTCAACTGCCATGGCAAGGGTTGTGTGTGCATCAGGCAGAGGAGCGTGAACACTGCCAGCCAGGGCTTCTTGCACCAGCTGCAACACTTGCTCAGCAGCAGCCTTGTCTGTGCTGTCGCCCTGCTGCAGCAGCTGATTAACGGCTGCATCCATTTCTTGGGGGAAGTGCACATCAAGGGCGCGGATCAAGGGTGCAAGGCTCTGCCGCTGAGCTTGAGACAGCGTGGGAAGGTTGCAAAGCACGCTGCTGGCCAGAAGCTGGGCATGCATCCCTGCAGGCACACAGCCACATCTCTCAGCCATGTCACTATTGTGTTTTGACACAATACAGCTGGTGAACAGTCACGAAACATGGGCTCAAGATGATATCCTGCTTGAATGGTCCAGCAGGCCATTAGCTTGAAACAGACTGTGTGACACATACTCTGTGACACATACTCTGTGACACATAGCAAGGCACTCAGTAGCAATTGTCCCAGGAAACAGAGCAGGAAACAATTGAAACATGCTTGCACTGCACAGTTACATAAACACTTCACACCCACACATTCATAAAACACTGCAAAGTGGCAGCGGTTGACGACATGCACCAACTTGGCAGATGCGTGATTTCTGTACCTAGGGGCAGCTGTTTAGCCATTTGCACAGCGCAGTCCAGCCAGGCTGTCTTGTCAGGTATGCCAGCTGCAAGAGACGGAAGCACCCATGCAAGGAGCGGTCCAAGAGCCATCCCTTTCTTTGCCAGCCTTTCCAAATGAGGGACCAGGTCCAAAATCGCAAGGACTCTCTGCAAGCAAACAAATGGTGGTTTCACAATTTTGAGTATCACAACACCTGCGCCTATAGAGGCTGTGGAAAGAAAGCCCTGTTGGGCAATGTGTGAGAGACGCAAAAACGGGTTGCCGTTGCAAGGGCATGTGGAAGCCAAATAAGGGCATGCATGTTGTGACATATGATAGTGTACTGTGTTGGCAGCTCAGACAAGGCTGAAGTTGTGTAATCAGCTTGCGCTAGCAAATCAGGATTTGATGGTACTGTTTCATCATCATCACCGCCAACAAAGTTTCTGATGCAGGACTGTGCTATGGCCTGCAGGCACTTGCCTTCACAGTCTTCTTGGACAACTGGGTAACCTGTGACTGCACCACAGCGATGTGGCACAAAGCCATGACCACTTGAGCAGCTTGCAAGGCGTTGACATGCCGCACCATCTCTGACAACAAACCTGTAGCAGCAATACACAATCGGAAACACAACATGCTGTGGGAGAGCAGTTCAAATAGGGGTGACTAATTGTAGCACAACTTATAGGGCAATGCAGTGCTTCAGGGAATACAAACTGAAATATATCACAGTGGGAAGCGTACTTCCCTAGCTGAGTTGTGTGATCATCATGAGCACTGCAGTGTGCCCAGAGTGTGAGTGATTGATTGTCAGCATACCTGTCAACAAGCCCTCAGAGAGGATTGTTTTGCTTGCAAGCAGAGTCACTATCATCATGGTGGCAGCATGGTAGTCAGCTGTGACTTTGCTGGCATTCAGTCCTGCCAGAAGGTATGGCAGTAACAGGCGCACAGTGTCTTCCTTGACCTGCAAAGATGTGACATGCTGTAAACACCTTTCAGGAATGACAGTAGTACAACGGGACAATATGTGTTTTGGATCAGTGGCAGCATAAGTTGGATCAGTGGTGAAGTAAGAGGGTGAAGTAAGACGAGACTGATGATGTGGTCAGAGTGGTGCATGAAAGGTGACAACAACGAGACAACCAGTCTCTCAGATCAGGTCTGTAATGGTGATCATAATCATCACTCCACATCATCAATCTCGTAGGCAAATATGGTAAGACTGCAAGCCGCAGGTGCCAACAGTTGAAAACAGAAGATGAGGTGGTATCCACTCGAAATTGCTTACATTCATTGCCACTTACTGTGTGCATTGCTGTCAGCAGCTCACATATCAACACCGCATAGAGTGACTGCATGCTGCTGCCTGTCTTTTTGCCTGACAAGGTCTTGGCATTCTCACAGATGGCTTGCAAGACGGCCTGCATACCAACCAGTACAAAGTCAGCATTGCCGATCTCACACTGAGATATATTCAAGATGCATGAAGCTCACGTCACTTGCAGACAAAAGCAGAAGCATGGCTCCTCCTATTGCCAGCTCAGGAATTGTTGCTACAAGTCAAGCAGCAGCTGCTGTACCTGATCATTCATGCAGCGCTGAACCAGGACAGTCCTCGGCATTGCTGCTCCAGACTTTTGCATAGGACTAAGAAAGCACCATAGGGACTGATCCAGTTGCAAAATTTGCACCAGGCGCACAAAGTGGTTGGTGGCATGATATGGTAAGGCGCATGCGACCAAGGAGTCTACGTTGCACTCATGAACTCTGCAATAACATAACAGCGGAAGTTATTGAACAGTAGGATGATGCCATGGTGAACGACAAAGCAGCAAACGCAGTATGCCACATCGCAGTGTGCGTTACCTGTATCGGCGAACCAGATATTCAAGTGTCTGAAATGCTGAACCAGTGAGAAAGTGATCTGTGAGCAGATGAAGATATACTTCTATAGATGCATCAAGGACTTCGTTTTCATGCTTTGTCTGCGCATCCCTATTCGTTTCTGACCCAGCCTGGCTGAACAAGGTCTTTTGGAATGGTTTGAACCTGCTGTCTAAACTGCACAACTGCTCCAGACCTGCAGATGTCGTACATGGCAAGTCACGAACTTTGCTGACACCGCAGAACTTTCAGCGATAGCGCAGCAAGTTGGGTTGCGCGGGTTTGCGCCGCACCTTCTTCGGCCTGCTCATACAGGGTCTGCAAATCCACATCCGCCGCTTCTTGTGCGGTGTACAAAAGGGAAGGCCTCCCTCTTTGCCGTTTGTTTGTAGTTCCCCAACTTGCTGAGACTTGCTGCAGCTGTTGCTGCAACAGCGATGGCATGCTGGTAGCGATAGAAGGCTTGCTAAGTCTGCATCCTGTCAACGACTACCGCTGCGCGGCCACTGGCGGCATGCATCGCGCAAACTACGCAGCACCTGGACTTACTGCCGCCAGTACGACTCCACATTACTGTTTAAGCAGGACTCAACCTGCTCGCTTTAGATTCGCACCAGGAATCGCACAGTTGATCGAAAACGCTGCATGGATGGCACATTTTGCGACAGGGTGCAAGTGGTTGACCGTAGATAAGTGGTGGGGTTGCAGCCTTAACATTTTCACCAGCATCGATGAGCGAGTGAGCTTGCACTGGTTGTTGCGCAAACTAGGGGCCGTGCGTCAGATGTGGTCAATCTCGGTCTTCTGACCCCAATACGGGTGTACTGCCCAAGCAATCCATCCCGCATACGCGAATCTCAGAAGACAATTGCTGGTGTCGGCAAGCAGTTGCTCAGCATTAAGCAATTTGGCACAAGCCTGCACTTGAGCCAGGAAGACACCTAGCAGGTATGTATGTGCAGTCCAACTCACAGCAGTTGACTTTGCACCTTTATGTTGGTGTTGCATCACTGCTGAGCATGTGCACTTCTGAGCACGTTTCTGCTGCCAAAATTGGTGAGCCTGTATGCCAGCACAGCGCAAGCACTGCTGGAGTCTTGCTCGAAAAGTGCACCCTGTTTTGGGAACTGTATGCACCCTTCCAACTTGTATAGTTGCACAGAGTTCACGCGCAGACCCTGCTGAGCATCTGCGCAATCTTTGTCAAAGCCATGAGAGCACAGCATATACCTAAGCACATTGCTCCTCCACCCTGTACATCCCTGTTGAAGGTCAGCAACAGTGTCAGGGTAGTAGCCTCATCAGGCCAATCGGGCAACATTGCTGCATATGTATGCCTACCTGCATGCAGAATGCTGAGGTCAAAGCATCAGCCAGCACCACCAAAACAGAACAAGCAACAGTGGAAGCATGACACCTTGGAGGGCCTCACAAAAGGTTCAAGGGTGTGGTACAAAGCCAGCCCTGTCAGCTGGCAGCTGGGTACCCTCACCAGCGTGAACTCCAGCTTAACAGCAGAATGCATTGTTGCTTTGGATGGTCAAAGCGGGCCTGGCTCTGGGGAACTGGTGACGACGCTCATCTCCGAATGCGTCCCAGCTAACCCCAGCATACTGGATGGAGTACCAGACCTGACCAGCCTCAGCTATCTCAACGAGCCCTCAATTCTGCATGACCTGCAGCAGAGATACACTCAGGACCTGATCTATACACATGCTGGTCCTGTGCTCATTGCCATCAACCCCTTCAAGCGGGTTGCATTGTATGCACCAGACCAGATCCAGCATTACAAAGCTCGCGCCAACATGGAGCAAACTGAGGGCTTCACACCGCATGTGTTCCTGACGGCTGACAAGGCATATAAAGCTATGTGTCAACGAGGGCACAGTCAGAGCCTTGTCATCAGCGGAGAGAGTGGCGCTGGCAAGACTGAGACAACCAAAGTTGCCATGCAATACCTGGCAGGCCTTGCAGGTGGCACAGGTCAGTGCAACATTTTGCTTGCAATGCGCTGTGGCACAAGAGATTTGTCTGTGCTCCTGTACCTTTGACTCAGCGGTGACACATCATGACTGATGCAGCTGTTTTATACATTGCTTTACTGAGAATGAGACATGCACCACGGAGGTTGCAGTCAGAAACAAAGCCTGTGTTTGTCTGGGGACTGAAACTAACAAGTTGTCAAGCAAGACATGGTGTCAATTTCTGCAGCCAGCAACAAGCAATGCGGTGTACTGAGCATGCATACTGCATGCAGGTGTGGAGGGTCAGGTGTTGCAGACTAACCCCTTGCTGGAGGCTTTTGGCAATGCCAGAACCCTGCGCAACAACAACAGCAGTCGCTTTGGCAAACTGATAGAAATATACTTCAGCAAAAGCCGCAGCATTTGTGGGGCGCTGATCCAGACATATCTGCTGGAGAAGTCGCGTGTTACCCATCAGCTGCAGTCAGAGCGCAACTACCATGTCTTCTACCAGGTATGGGTCTTGCCTGCTGCTCCTCACCTGTGAGACACTTTACACTGCATGCAGTACCAAAAGGCAGCAAACATCCACCAAGCTGAGCCTCATCAGCATACCAGTGCCAAAAGCATCAGCCAACCAGCATTGCAGCTGCAGCCCCCTTGACGTGAAGACAGCTATTGTCACGGCAGCACTGCAGCCCTTGTTGAATGAGGCCAAGATGCAGCGGTCTGCCAGCAACAAGTAAACTGACAGGCGCAGCACACTTTTATGTGGCTGCCACCTTATCAGAGCCTGCAGAGCTTTGCTGTCACAGCTTGTTTGGATGAGCGTAAGTCAACAGTATGTTGTGTTGATTGACTGCCATCAATAAAACCCCATGTTGCCCCTGCTTATCTGACAGGTTAGGATGAGCACTTCCAATCTCTAAAACAACTTATAACAGCAGACTCTGGGTACAACATGTGAACTTTAGGACAGTTGACTCACCTGTCCTTGCAGCACATTCCAAACTCTGTTGTCAACAGTCAAATGCACGCTACTGGTAGCTGTTTGGATGGGACTCCTTTACCATCCCATGTGCAGCTGTCACATGCCAATGGCAGCTTTGAAGGACACATGTTGTGGCTGTGCAGCTATGCAGGGGCGTGTCAGCAGAGGAGGCAGACACGTACAGGCTGCCAGCAGACCCCATGCATGACTTCAACTACCTCAATCAGAGCGGCTGCAGCAGTATTGAGGGTGTGGATGATGCCTCAGACTTTGCCACCCTCAAAGCTGCAATGCTAGCAGTGGGCATCAGCAAGCAGCAGCAGACCGAGGTATGTGTGCTGCAGCAGACATGGCTTGCATGGCACTGCAGCATGTGCACTGCCCAGCTGAAATGCAGTCAAGCCATGTCAGCAGGCGCCTGTCTGTTTTGTGGTGGATTTGGCGCTGTGCTGGGGTTGAATTTTCTGCTGGATCTGAACTGCACATGTCTGCGTGGCACCAATCAGAATGTGTAGGGTGCTGTATTATATGTGTATGCCTTGCATGTCTCAGGCTGACTCTATCTTGCCTCCCATGCCATGCTTAGCTGGTGTTGTCTCATGACGGCTGCCCAGCTCACTCTACACAAATCTCCTGGGCGGCAACCTTGTACATGTCTAAGCTCAGGCTGTGCCCCAATGTGCAAAAGTCCCGTGCACAGCATTCAAACTCAGGTTGAAAGTGGGTGGCAGTGTGTGGCAATGAGCATTTGCTGCAAAATGACAGGTGACGTGCAGCAGTCCTTGGGTATTAGCGGGGCTGGCAGATCACAGGACCTGTGTACTGACTGTATATGGTTCTGTTGAGTTGAGGCTGCGCTGCTCAGGTCTTTGAGGTGCTGGCTGGCCTGCTGTGGCTGGGCAACATCCAGTTCGCAGCCAAGACAGATGACAGTGTATCTGTGGAGCCTGGTCATGCAGTGAGCAATGCAGCTGCTCTGCTGCAAGTCTCAGAGGCAGCCCTCATGGCTGCCCTCACCAAGCGCAACATAGTGGCGCGGGGCGAGACCATTGTGACTGACTTGAAGATGGAGGCTGCAGTGGATGCCAGGGATGCCTTGGCAAAAGCCACCTATGCAGGCAAGCAGGGCACGCCTTTTGTCACCTGTATTGACACCTGCACCTTGCAGAAGGAAGTCTGACCTGATGCACAGCTGACTCTACTACTATTTCTGCTGTCCAAAAAGTAAGCTGATCTTTATCAGCATAAGCACAGACCTTGACCCTGGACAGCCCACTCTAGGTTTCTTGGTTGTGCTGTGTGCAGACTCGAAAACAGTTTGCCTAGTCTGCTGGCTTGGCTGTGGCTTTGCCATTGCACAGGTCCAAAAGAGAACCTGACTGCAACACATATAGTGAACGTGCACATGGCTCTTTGCAGGATTGTTCAGGTGGTTGGTGGACCGCATCAACACTGCACTGTCAGCCGGCAAGCAAAAGACTGAGACATCCCTGAGCATCCTGGACATATACGGATTTGAATGCTTCAAGGAGAACAGTTTTGAGCAGCTGTGCATCAACTACGCCAATGAACGCTTGCAGCAGCAGTTCAACAGGTAACGCATTGCGCAGCCAGAATCCCACACATCATTGCTTTGCCAAGTCATGCTTGCTCATGCTGCAGCCCAAGCTACATGTGCCAAGTTTGTTGGAGAGTCGCAATGCAGCATGCAAGTGCCTGCTATCCCAGAGGTATATGCACAAAACACACTGACACAAGCAAATGTCGCAAACTTAATCCATGTGTTGTATCATGTGCCCAAGCCAGGCTGAGCCTTGCTGCAGGCACCTCTTCAAGCTTGAGCAAGAAGTGTATGCAGCAGAGGGTGTCGACTGGACCTTGGTGGAGTTTGAGGACAATCAGGCATGTGTGGACCTCATTGAGGCGCGTCCACCCAAATCTGTGGGCATCCTGTCACTCCTGGATGAGGAATGTATGTTTCCAAAGGTGCGCATCAAGATGCCTTCAAAGACACTGACTCACAGTTCTTGGGTTGACCTGGTGAGTGCTGAGGCGCCTGAAAGTGGCTAGCAGCTCAAATTTAGCTGGATGTTCTGGTCTGAGGTGTTGGTTCCTGTGGGAACAGCTGATTTGAATAGACAATCCAGTTGTGGACCTTGTCATGTGCCACAACAGCAATTGCCAAGTCTTGGCTACACGTCATTTCATGATGGGAGCAAGTGTCAGGTCATTTGGTTGTGCGCAAGGGCCAGAAGTCAGAACTAGACCACAACACAAACATGCCTGTGAGTTGCGCTGATGTATGCAGGCCACAGACAGCACATTTGGAGCCAAATTGCGGGAAAATTTAGGAGGCAACTCTCGCTTCAAGTTTGACCCAAAGAAGCCCACAGATGACTTTGTGGTGGAGCACTATGCTGGCCATGTCACATACAGCTGCACAAAATTCTTGGACAAAAACAAGGATACCCTTAGTTCAGGCAAGCTCCCTTTGAGCCCTTGCCTGCGTTGTACAGCACACATCTCTGTCAGCTTCTGTCTATGTGCCTCAGTTGTACCTACACTTTGTGCAACTGGCAATGCTATGTATCCTCCCTGCATAAGGTAAGAGCTCATTCCGTCTGGTGCTAGCTTGCTGCCATCCCGCATCCAAAGCAACAAACGCAAGCACTTGTTGTTTTGCACTACTCAGCATACCAATGCTCCTTCTGTCGCCAGGTAAGCACTGTTGAGATCGTCTTTTAAATTCATGCAATGGGACGTCGTTCACACACAGAACACAGCCATATTTGCCAATATTGCTGCTGTGGATGTGACTGTATTCTGCAAAACTTCATAAGCTGACTGTCAGACAAGCATGAGTTCAGCATGTGCTGCAGATCTGATGGAGGTGATGAAGGGCAGTGGGCAAGGGCTCATGCAGCAGGTTGCCAGCACTGTGGCAGCAGCGCAAGTGAGCCGTGCCAACCAAACTGTAGGGACGCGCTTCAGAGATCAGCTGAAGGACCTTATTGCTCGCCTAGACCAGTGCGTTGCTGCTGGCCTCATATGCATAGCAATGCACCCGACATACAAAATGCAAAGCAAGACTTTGTCAGTTGTATTGTATGCTGCTAGTGCAGTGATACAAGGTGTTTGCAAGGGCGAAAAGCATCAGGGACAAGCTGCAGGCATCAGCTGCTTGTACGCATTGTCAGATAAGAGCACAAGTCCTGCATGACCTTGTTGTATGTTAATATGTACAGTCAGCATGTAGCCTGCAAGGTACACAGCTGACTGTCTATGCACATCACGTGAGGTGCTGCATGCAAGCACAGTGGAGCAATTTGAAGAACAGGCAAACCAAGTCCACTCACAAATTGAGATGGCTAGCAGAGATCAAGCTGTCGCGTGTGCAGGACTGAGCTGCACTTTGTGCGGTGTGTCAAGCCAAATGCAGCGCAAGTGGCAGCTCAGTATGACGCTAGCTTGGTCCTGCACCAGCTACGGTGTTGTGGTGTGCTGGAGGTCACGCGCATTGCCAGGGCCGGCTACCCCACCAGATACTTGCACCAGGAGTTTGCTGACAGATACGGCATCCTTCTCACTCCCAAGGCTCGAGGTCAGCATGTACAAAATGCTCAACCCACAGCACATTGTGCTGAAAGCTCAGCTGGAAGCTGAGCTATTCTGGCTGCTCTTTGAGCATGTTCACAAAGGCTTGCTCAAGGCCTCCGTGGTATGACTGCATGCTGTTGCATGGCCTTGGGCCTGGCATATGCAGGAGTTGTGTTCATGCAGGAAAAGCAAAGGGCGGTGCTCTGGACATGTGCAAAGCCCTGCTGGAGGAGTTTAGGTTAGCAACTGGAATGTATCAGATGGGCAAGACCCGCATCTTTTTCAGAGCAGGGGTTCTGGGTCACCTTGAAGACACATGGGCCCGCATTCAAAGGTAGTTAGCACACTTAGATGCACAACAACAGCCAAAATCTCTGGACATGTACTTTCACAGATGCAGCTGCTTTCCAACAGGTATGCATGACACGCTGTGTACTGTACGCAAGGCAGCCTAAGAATGCATGCAGGACTGCATTCTTTTTGGCTCAGTCAGCTACCCTCTCATATGTCTGTGCAGGGCAGTCCTGCTGTTGCAGAGCACCTGGCGGATGCTGAAGTGGCGCAGAGCCTTCTTGAAGGCCAGGCAAGCCACAGTGACCATCCAAGCACATGTGCGAGGCCGGCAGGCACGCAGGGCGTATGCAGAGCTGCAGCAGCGCCATGCAGCAGCTGTTGCCGTGCAAGCTGCCTTCAAGGGGCACAGGGCCCGCCAAGACTACCTGCTGCAGCGCGATGCTGCCATAGCTGTGCAGATGGGCTTCAGGAGAAGGCAGGTGTGTTTCTTGCTGTGAAGCTGTGGGACAGTAGCAAGCTAGCCGCATCCTATGAATCAAAATCTACATATCAACATCATGCCAAATGTATACTTTGTGTGGCATGGGCCAGCACAGTCATTGCTGCCTCCTGCAAACACGGGCATCACCACCATGTTCCTGCTGTAACATTTGCTAGAGACATGCAGATAGCCTGGCTGAGTTGCAGGCATGTAACAGCCATGAGAGTTACTGCAGGTTGCTGCTCAAGCTCAGAAGTGCCTTTTGTTGACCACTGATAGCATGTGACTGGCAGGTGTCAGAGAGGGTGGCGGTGAGGGTGCAGAGGCGTGAAGCTGCAGAGGCTGCCAAGCAAGCCCTCCTGGAGGCCCATGCCAGGGAGCAGGACCAGTTCCAGGCCATCAAGCAGGAGTTTGGTGTGGACACTGCCACTGTCAGGTCAGCAATGTCTGCATATGCTCTCCTGGAGGTGCCACTTGGAACAGCTGTTGTCAGGATGAAGCATGGACTACTTTCAGCTGTTGTCAGGATGAAGCAGGGAACACTGTCACATGCAAGCAGCCCTACATAGTATGCCCTTGCAGGGTCGCTTTGGTTTGAGAACTCTCCTCTGGAAGCCCTGCTGCTCCTTTGAGCCCCTCAGTGGCTGTGCACTGTGCTGCTGACTCTGTTTTTGGACAGTCAGCCAGTTCATTCAAAGCAGATCTGATAACAGGCGTTGCAGTATGTAGGGCAGAAAAGAGCACAGCTGACAATTGTTATATGACACTGTGCAGAGAGGTGCTGACATTGTGGAAGCAGCATGGTGCAGCAGCATTTCAGGAGTCACCTGGACCAGCCCAACAGGTGTGCTTCACTGCCACAACATGGCTGCAGCTCACATGTCACGAATGATTACGGCTGAATCGTAAGCCTGTTACTGCTCTTGTTAGCCCATCTCATAGCCTAACACCCACAAGTCCCTTTAGCATTGAGCTTTGAGCTGGTCTAGACCTGTCAGATGCCCCATTCTGCAACTGTGCAAAGAGCTATCTCGTCTTTGACACGCCCTTGAACGGCTCACCACCCCGGTTCAATCAGCATCACAGCGTGCTAAGCAAGTNAAGTGCGACCAGCAACAGCATGCATGCTAGCAACGAACCAATTGCATGCTAGCGATAAAACAATTGCCTGCTAGCTGTAAAGACTTGCATACATATCAACTTGTTTGTGGTCGCAGAAAACTACATGTAATGCTATGCAGCGGTGTGACTTTGAGGCATCAGGCACATTGGCAAGCATGTCGTGAGCAGAGCAGGCATTTCAGCGTCAGCTGTAGCTCTCCATCACATCAAATGCGGATACAAACACTGCTGCAGCACATAACGTCATGTGTGACAGGCGCAACCTATACACACAGATATACATCCTTGAGCATTAGGCATACGCTGACCTTGATACGGCGCATCATGAGCAGGCTGAGCAAGATCAGGATGGCGGTGGCAGCTGCCATGATGTAGGCCACAATCAGCCAGGCCTTCCTGTCTGATGCATCAGTGCTCTCTGACACATTCAGCTGGCTGGAAATGGCTTGGCCCAAAGCATAGAAATGGTCTGTGCCAAAGATGCCTGCCTGCACATGAAGTGGCTCTGGTTAGTTGCCGGGACAAGGACTGATGTGCTGACTGTCTGTAGCTTGAGGTACCCGGGCCCTCCATTCTTGAGATTCATTTGCAGTAAATGCAGTCAAGACCACCAGCAAATCAGGAACATGATGACTGTTGGTCAGTCATTGCGGTCATGCTCAGATGCTACAGACTTCAGCAATACTTGTTTCAGTTATGAGTAGTAATAAACACCAATTTATACCAAACTGAATCTATTAGGTTTGCAAAAATCAGCAATAGTGCAGACCTGCCTATCACGACCAGCATGTTCGTTTTGCGGCCCGTGCATTACAAGTTTGCATGCAACCTGAAGAAGTTGCAAAGAGGTGCTGGGCAGCAAGGCAACGAGCGCTCTCACCTTCATGAAGGCCAGCATGGCGCAGGCAGCGCACAACAGGTTGGCAACAAGCACGACAGACCATGCCATGAGGCCTGCCGCAAAGCGCAGCAGCAGCATCCAGATCAAGGACAGCACCATTCCCGCTGCCAGGCCTGCATTCACAGGAACAAGCCATGGGTTCTGCTTTGCACTCACTTGTATATGCGCCCCCCCTAGCACAACAAGCCTTGTGGAGATCAGACAACAATGCCGCAAGAAAGCTGTCTGCGCATTTAGAGGTCAGATATTGTCATATCAGGATGCATGTGACGGCATTACTGTCAGGTAATGCTGGTTGAGCTGCGACAACAGCCTCAACTGTAGCCAGGGCATAGCATGCAGCTGATATGCTTGCTGGTGGTGGACTTGTGTGATCAGTGCGCCATGTACTTGCTGCTTTTGGTCGTGAGGGCAGGCAGTCATGCACGCTTGGGCAGCAGACTCAGCCAGACAGAACTTGCTGCAATTAGCCAGACTGCCACTGCAGATCACATACATGTATAACCTGCATAGCTGCTGGCTGCAGGAAGCAATGTATGTGGAGAGGCTGCACGGAAAATCAGTGTGTATACAGACATCACAATCTCGGGTTTTGGTCAGTGGGTAGGTGTAGCTCATATCACACCATATGATATGACATGACATGATATGATATGATGTGATATGATATGATGTGATAAGATGTGATGTCATGTGATAGGATCCATATGGTATGGTATGGTTTGGTATGATGTGGTATGGTACGGTATGGCATGGTATGATACATTATGCATTGCAGCGTTAGAAGGCAGAAGCAGACCTGACACCAGGATAATAAGGATGCCCTTGTGTATATCTGCAATGTAGCGTTGCAAGCGCTGCCCGCTGGAGCCAAAGCTCTTGCTGTACAGGGATGCCGCTGAGGAGGAGCTATAGTTCCTCAATCCCAGCACTGTAACCACTTCCGACAGTGTTGCGGAGTCGAAGGCTGGAAAGCACCTGCCAGCAAAGGCGGTGGGCTGAGAATGGACAACATGCACAAAATCAACTGCATTGAACACTGCAGAGGTCTTGTGCCAAAGCATGCTTGAATGGGTGTTGCATTGCGCTTTGCAATGTCTCTGCATGCATGGCATATTGCAAGCAAGCAGCTTTCTGACTTGCTGCAAATGTGGCCCTGGGCTGTGTGCTGTGCAGCAGACTCAACTCATGAAAGCAAAGAATGACTTGCTGTGATGCGAATGAGGGCGTCACAATAGCTTAACCTTTGACATGACCTGCAGCCGCAATGTGTCAGGTCTGCAAAACTAGCCAAGCAATAACACGTGATTGGCAGCGTGCCTTGCATCACATTTGTGCGCGAGGCATAAGCACGAGCATGTGGGGCAACAATACAAGCGTCAGTGGGCTGGTGTGCACTGTACAAACAACTTAGACCACTGCTTGAGACTGCTGCATACACCTGCTAGTCTATATGATACCTCATTGTCTGAGAGCACACTGTCGACCTGACTGCAAAGCAGGTGCAGGCTCTAAGCAGGTTTCAGGCTTTTGACACAGGCAACAATTCTGAGTCAGTGAATAACCCACCGGTGAGAATAGCAGGGTGGTAGCAATGTAAGGCATAGCAAAACCATAGTGACTCAGTCTCAGTCACAACAACGCTGTGGGGTCCTCAGCATTGAAGGGCATGGTATTGCTTGTTCAGTTGGTGACAGTCAGTGTCATCACAGGATAGCAGAATTGAGCCGTTGAGGGCATGACACTATCTGTTGAGGTGGTCTACAGTCTCAGTCAGTGCAGGATGGCAGGATTGAGCGGCTTAAGGAGGCAGTGGAGTACCTGTTGAGGTGATCCACAGTCTCGATCAGCACAGGGTAGCAGGGACCAGAGCCAGGGTACTGGCTGGTGAACTGCAGGTACTGCCCGCAGGTGGGATTGTTTGGGTCAGTCATGAAGGCGCTCTTGAACTTGTTTGGGAAGTTTGGCAGGTCGATGCCGCACTGACTGTTGGTGAGGGTGGTGGTGGGAAGGGCATCCCAGTATGTGTCTGCGTACCCTGTTGTGTCCCCGGCATTTACCCCTGTGATGGTCAGTGATCCATAGAGGCCATGCTCTGCGGTACGATAGTAGGGACACCTGCAGGAGTATGTGAGAATCTTAGAATGGTGCCGGTCAGTCACATGTATGTCAAGGCAGCAGACAAGGCATGACAGTGGCAGTGTACTAAAAGTGTGTGGTGACATGCCAGCATGACGTGATGTACCAGCTGAGCAAGGTGCAAGCAGTGTCAAGCAAATTTCGTCTGTGGCATTCTTCAGCACACCTGTACTGGTTAGACGTCCTGCATGGGAACTTGCCAACTCCGCAGACATCAGCTGTGCTTGGACATGCATCTACACAAATGGCCTTGGCTGTTTGAATCGTGGCTGGATTGAGTAGCTCCAGTGGATTCAGGTAGTACAGCTTCTTCTTGAAGGTCAGGTCAGGTCCATTTGTGCCGTCCCAGTCGTTCTTGGTGCCGCATAGATTGCCATATGAATCCACACCATATTGCAGGCGCTCTGGTCTACCTGTAGTATTACAACAAAGGTAGGGAATGCTGACAGAGGGTTACCAAAAAGAGCTCAACAGCAGGTCAGCAGACAAGAAAGACAACAAGATATACCCTTTTGGAACGCCAAGTACGCCACATACAACATGCCGCCCCAGAAGATGGCAAATAGGAGCAGAAAGATCAGGTCACGACAGCGTCTGTTTGTGTTGATCACCTGTGAGGAACAGGCTGCTGAGTTCAAGACAGGTCATGCCAGTCTGACTCGTGTTGACTGCTTGCATACAACTCACCTCGTCATCTGCAGCTGTTGCCGTCGGCTTCTTGCGGCCAAAGCAACCCATAGTGCTCCGATGCCAGGCTGCAAGGCTATTCAAGTACTAAAGAGGCCCCAACACGGCCAGTATCGGTCAACAACTTGCTATGGCATTGTAAGAGAGTGCAACAAGACACCAAAGACCGCAGATCGGTTTTGCGTTGCCGCCCGGCGCCCACAGATTTCGCTTTGGTTGCTCACCCTGAGGCACCAACGGACTCTGACATTCGACGCTGTGGTAATCACGGAGGTCAGTCGAGTCGCAGCATGGAAATCTGTTAGTCATAGCATGCCTGAGGCCCTAATGCAGCCAAGGGTTTCCACACAATAGTCAGAGTTACGAAGCGCGTTGCGCAGCTGCGTATCGAGTCCATTTGCCTAGCGTGTGCGTACAGCACATGCAGCACAGTCACGCTCTTTCAGTTCGTGAGCTAGCAGCAGCAAGGACCGTACAGTCGTGGCCTTGCTGCTGTTGCGGGTTGCAGTAGTTGCGTGTAGCTCCTGAAACTGACACCATGGATGAGTCGTTGTACGACGAGTTCGGCAATTACATCGGACCTGAATTGTCTGGCAGTGAGGTACTGATCCGCAGACGTCAGCCTACCCTGCTCTGCTGACTATTGCAGACCCACTGACCCAGCAGCGTTGCAACAAACACGCACTCAAACTCCGCAGGACGAGGACGACGATGAAGTGGATGAGATGCCAGAGGAGGACGAGGAGTTGGAAGATGCGGAGGAGGCTGCAAACAGACGAATGGATATGACAAGTAGGGCTTGATCCTGCTTGGCAACACCTGTGACACCTGGACACCTCAAGACAAGCTTACAGACGCAAAGCACTTGTGTGCTTTGTTCCTGTCCCTGTTCATCTTATTCCAAGTCAATTTGTGATCAGGGGCGCCATATTTGCTCTGGATTGTTGTCCCACGTCTGCTCATGCGCTGCTGCAGCGGGTCTCATGGAGGTGGATGGCCAGGTTGAGGATATGGAGGACAATTTGGAAACAGCAGTAGTCCTGCATGAAGATAAAAAGTACTACCCAACTGCTGACGAGGTGTATGGCAAAGAAACAGAAACGCTTGTGATGGAGGAGGACGCACAACCGCTCGAGGTGAGCAGCAACAGCGCAAGATAACAGCATGCATGGCTGCAGCATGCCAGTCAGCAAGGTTGCACAAGACTGTGACTTGTATCGCGATGTGGGTCGGCACAGGGTCAGATTTGATGAGTATACCTCAAAGCGCTTCACTCACAGCAGTTAGCACACCAACAGTGCAGAATCAGGCATGCTTTGAGCAGTATGTCATCACCCTTGTTTGATGCGTAACTGCAACTGTCAGACAGGTGTGCAGATTCACTCAGGCAACTTGGAAGGTTTGATGCAACCCGACAGTCTTCAGTGTTCACAGCATACAGGCCTGAGATTCAGCCACGGTGCCTGAAATCTGCTCGTCAAACAAATTAGCGATTAAGCCCAATTGTATCCTGATTTGCAGCGAGGCTAGCTGCTTGATACACTCATGCACCACTCTGTCATCATACAGCTGTCCACCTGAAAGAAGAAGGCAAGACACAGGTGTCGACCAACGCCTGCTGCATGCAGTATCACAAGATATGTAGTGACTACACGGCACTGGCAAAATGTGGTCAGGTCATCTACCTGTCCAAATGACCTGATGGACACTTTGCAAGTGCTGTGTAGTCACTGCATACCTTGTGACACCGCATGCAGCATGCCTTGCCAACACCTGTGGCCTTGAACAAGCCTTCAGTATGTACCACTTGCATCACTCTTTTGTGACTCACAGACAGCATTGAATGCAGATGCAAGAGCAAGGTGGCAATCTACAGCTATGCCAAGGCTGTCAATTTAACCCTGAACCTGTCAGTGTCTTTTGTGTGCCCAGCAGTGCATATACTGTGTTCCAATTTCGAACAAACCAATGTTGTGCGTGTTAGCCAGCCACTGTTGCCTAGCCTGATGTCACGGACACCAAGTGTAAATTATATTATAGTAGTGCGTGACAGCATACCTGTACATACGGTTTGATAGTGCTGAAGCTGCTATTTGACAACGTTGTGCATGGAGCAGGTTCCTATTATCGCGCCTATCAGGGAGAAGAAGGCAGAGCTCCTGGAGCACCAGCCAATGAAGACAAACTACAACAATGCGTTCCTGTCAGGCTTGATGGAGAACCCTGAGCTCATCAGAAATGTGGCAGTTGTTGGTCACTTACATCACGGCAAGACTCTGGTGAGTTTGCACATGCTGCACACCACATGCTGCACACCACATGCTGCATGCATCATCTGCCTGGGAGGATGTGGGTCACCTGACTGTCTCAGAAAACAAGCTGGATAACATGCAGCTACTTGCTGGTTGTAACAGTGCCTTCAGCAAAGTTGCTTGAGCCTTGCAGCAGTATGTGTGCAAGGGTGGCATGTCCTTTTGCTACGCATGGTGTGCACGCTGAGCTCTGAAGGCTGAAAGATGGCAACAACAAGTGCATGAGCCATGTTGATGGTACAAATAATGATTCCAATGACTGCCTACAGACTGCCTATAGCTATGCATGGCTCATTCAAGTCTGCGGAGTTCAGTCCAGAGTAGAGTCATGGCTTCCTCTCCGACTTCCTCTCTGACAGGCCCATGTCAGAGGCAGCATCTGCACAGCATCATGATTTCTGTGCATGCCCTGCAGCTCATGGACATGCTTGTGGAGCAGACGCATGAACTGAGGTATGAATGGCGGAACAATGAGCGGCCTCTGCGCTTCACTGACATCAGAGTAGATGAGCAGGCCAGGGGCATCAGCCTCAAATCCACTCCCATGTCACTAGTTCTGGAAGCCAGTTCAGGCAAATCATTTGTTATGAACCTACTTGACACCCCAGGTAGGTGCAATCCTGCCCTAGAATCTGCAAGTTCAAGGAATGGGTGATCTCATGTGCTCGGTGCAGCATTGTTTAGTGCAGCAATGTACTACATGCACACGACTGGCTGTATATCTTGATCACATTCTGCAACAGACATCTGCAGACTGCCGTAAGAAAAGTGTGGCCTGGCACAGATAGAGCAGGCAGGCCCCTCCCATCATCCATTGCTATTTGCAGAGCATCTGTATCCTCGAGCAGACAGCTGCTAGCAGCGGCCAGCTACTCACTTCTGCAGTTGGGTTCCCCGCCTTCATTGGGCGGTGCTTATGATCATTCGTGTATGGATTGTCAGATCCTTGCATGCCTGACGCTCTGTCTCCCATCTTGCCTTGTTCTGGTTCACTGCACACAAGCCAGAAGCAACCAGATCCTAGGAGATCGCCTCCTGACCTCAATGAAGGCTCTTTTCAAAGAGCAAGCTGCCCAGACTCATTGCAGAATGCCAAACATGCATGTGTATAATGTTTGCCTGTAGCATCACATGCCTTTGCAGGCCATGTCAACTTCAATGACGAAGTCACAGCTGCCATGAGGCTGTCAGACGGTGTTGTGCTGGTGGTGGATGCCGTGGAAGGTGTGATGCTGGTGACTGAGAAAGCCATCAAGCAAGCCTGCCAGGAGGGCCTGCCCATCTGCCTGCTCATCAGCAAAGTGGATCGGCTGATCACTGAGCTGAAGGTTCCCCCCACAGATGCCTACTTCAAGCTCAGGCACACCATTGATGAGGTCAATGCCCTCATACAGTTGCACTCTGGCAATGACCCAAACTACCAGGTGGGCTCACTGTCTGTAGTCCCACGCAACAACAGACACAACAGACCTGGTTGGGCGCTCGCATGCATACCTTGGTTGCGCTGGAATGCAGAGTCAGGACGTGCATGTACGGCAGCTGCATGTGTCTTGTTGTATGCTGTCCCCTGTTGGTTGGGGCAAGTAGCATGCCTTGTTTATGCATCCGGTACTCTTGCCATGTGACCCGGCCCCTTCTCACTACGCTTCCTGGTTCTCCACGCAACAGTGGCTTACAGCTTGGCACCATCTTCTGGTCTGACAACATGAGTTGACTGGCATGTGCACAACTTGCGCCTTGCTGTTGTCATCAAACACTGGCTGTACCTGTGTGCTGCTCCTTGTGCTGTAAGCACAGCAACATGAGTGCTTTACAAAGCAAACCTGCTTTGGCAACAGCTTTGGAAACCTCGATGGTTGCATGTACCTTGGCAGCCAAACAGCTTACACTGCTTACCCTTGTCACATCAGCAAATGACCCAATGCAACACGCCATATTGCAGTGTACAACACTCCTCAGAAGGACAACTCACCTTGTGCAACAGCAGGCAGATGTGAGTGCACATCTTGCTGGCATCATGCAATATGTGATGTTGCAGGTTGACCCCATCAAGGGCAATGTTGCATTTGGAGCATGCCAGTCTGGTTGGTCCTTTACCCTTCAGTCCTTTGCACAGCTGTATTGTGATGTCTATGGGGCCTCATTTGACCCCAAGGAGTTTGCTCGGCGTCTCTGGGGTGACATCTACTTCCAGCCTACAACCCGCAAGTTCAAGAAGAGCCCACCTGAACGGGACTCCCAGAGAACATTTGTACACTACATACTTACCCCTCTGTACAAAATCTACAGTCAGGTGTGGTCATGACTGTTTTGCAGTCCTGGGGGCACAAGCATGTTCCTGTTGCTTTGAAAGCCCTGAGGTGGCATAATGGCTTCTGTCTTATGCTGCCATGCCATAGCTTCGTGAAGTACAAGACGGCAGTCAAGTGTGCCAAATGCAGCTGTGCAACATCTGCCATGCATACTGTGAGTCAGTTCAAAGTTATATGAAGGCTCTGCAGCTGCACGGCATGTGGTAGACAGCTTCATGCTCTAGCGTGGGGTCAGACATGATGCATTGTCACTCTGGCGGCAACATGCCAGCTGCATGTCCACATCTGTCAACATACATACCCACAAGCTCATGCTAAGCTGCGGCTAGCTGTTTGCTACCATGCCAAATTGACTGTCAAATGCCATGCAGGTTCTGGGAGAGCATGAGAGCAGCGTGAAGAAGATGCTTGACGAGTTTGGTGTGTATCTGAAGCCCTCCACCTTTGGCAAGGACGTAAAGCCGTTCCTGAAGGATGCTTGCTCCGCCATCTTCGGCAGCGCAACAGGGCTGGTGGACATGATGGTTGCGCACATCCCCTCTAGCAAGGCTGGCAATGTTGTCAAGGTGAATGCTGCTGTTACCTTGCATAACAAATGCTGGGGAGTAGGCAAGTTGACCTGCCAGTCCAAACTAATGATGCATAGCAGTATATGCTCCTCCAAGCTGTACCTAAGCGGTTGTGCCCGCCTATGCTAGCACCGCAAACTTGCTCTGCATGGTGCGTGGCTGCCACACTGAGCCCTTTTTGGTGCTGGTGTTTGTTGCCTGGTCTGACACACCTGAAGCATCCCCCACTACAAGATATGTATTTGTACTCAATGCTGTGTTGCACATGAAGCGTTGAGGCGACCATTACGACGCTGCGTACTGCCCCAGTGCAGGCAGTAACTGCCCCAGTGCAGGCAGTAACTGCCCCAGTGCAGGCAGTAACTGCCCCAGTGCAGGCAGTAACTGCCCCAGTGCA
>KN805356.1:55480-204314 GCA_000818905.1 Trebouxia gelatinosa | reverse complement strand
GGGGGGGGGGGGTTTACCTTGAGGGTGGCAGACTGCAGTGCCCTGCCGTAGGAGAAGGTGAGTGACCAGGGCGCATTTGGGCAGGCTTCCTGCAGCAACAGTTAATGCTGCAGTGTCAAAGCTTGCGAGTTTGCACAATGGGTAGTGTAATGTACAACATGCAACTGTTATTTGTGTGTTTCAGTACTGTACTTGCTCAGAAGAAGCTGCTTGTAAAAAGCACTTCCTGGTCAGCAATTCAAAATCTTGTATGTCACCTACAAGTTTTCTCAACAGCCTCGATATGCCTGACACCATGTTGCTGAAAAGCACCCTTTCCAATGATGCATAATGCAATCCTCTGCTTTACATTGCAAGATGAAGTCTCAGCAATGCACAGTCCTGCAGTGTTCAAAGTACCGTTACAGCCATGCAGACACCTTGCACCTGGTATACATCGACAAGGGAAAGTAACATTCAAGTCACTTCTGCATGGTTCATTGAGCATACAAAGCAAAGCTGAGGGACACCAGAACATCAAGTCAATGCTGTGCTCCTACACAGTTTCGCTGCACTGCACCTACGCAGTGCAGCATTATTACAACGCTGCCATGTAGTCCACATTGTTTGAGCACACGCAAGCCTGTGTACCTGAAGGGCTTGGAGGTTTATTGTAGCTTCCTCTTCAGACATTCCACCCGACAAGAAATGGATCCCTGGGACGGCTGCCGGGACTCCTCTCAGCATGGTCTGTGTTGTCCAGTGAGCAACGTCTTGTGGGGATGCAGAAGGAACATCCAGGCCTGCGTCCAGCTTGCAACTATATTTGTGTGTAACATGCACATCACAGTGTGGAGTACAGTGTTGCAGATATCAGTCCCCATACTCAGCAAGCAAGCATCATACTCAGATCACATGCTCATGGACCTTGTGGTGGTGATCTGCCCCTGTGGTCCATATGCGAACATGTCGGTGTCACATTCAAACCACATGCTGACTCACAGTTACAGTAGTCGGTCTTCACTGCTCTATGCAGTGAGACTCATCTCACTCTCTATGTGAGATGAGTCCACATGACTCATCTCTATGTGCCACGTCTTGCATTTGCACATAAGCAGCCACAATCAATATACAGCAAGAGGCCTATGCAGGACAGAACCCCCAGGTACTTCTGTTCAAACAGCTTGTGCTGACCTGGCAGGCACATGCTTGGCTTCATCAGGATTCCCTCTAGCATGACGTCATGCTCATTCAGATGCCTGAACACGTGGGTCAGAACCCGCTCAGACCAGTATGATGTGTCCTCAATGGTGTAGTCACCCGGCCCAAGGGTCATTTCAGGCTCCACAATTGGCACTAAGCCGTTGTCCTGCGTTACAAGCATGCAACTCCCGCTCCACAGCAACACAATGCCCATTGATTCGTTGACCAGAGGTGGTAATATAGACATTGCCGTCATTACCATCATGACTGCTCTGTTGGGGTCTAGGGTCTAGATTTAGGTAGGTAAACCCTAAACCATCAGAAGAGATACTGCTAGCAAATCGGCGCAGTGCATGCTATGCCCTCTGCCGCGTATAAAGCAGAAAATGCAGACTGACCAGCTATACAAACCAAACGCTGTGCTGAAGAGGCAGAGCTGGGCAACAGTAACCAGCATGACTGTTGATCTGTACCATGACAGTATCATGACTGTACATGACTGTACGCCTACTGTGCAGTCATGCACTCAACTTCCTATGCATAATTGCTGTGAACATGCCAAGGACATCGCAGACATCCACATTTGTTTGGTGCTATGGTGCAGCAGCTTTTATTCCTTTATGGCACACACAGATGGTCAGGCTGGGGCACTGCCTCCACCATGCATACCTCAGATGTGCATGCCTTCTGGTAACAATGCTAACCCGCTCATTACAGTACAGTATCATGCATATATTCTGTTAGATCTGTGTCTTGCAAGTACACTCAGAGTCATGTATTAGTATATGTATGCCACTTACATGTATGCCACTCGTATATGTATGCCACTTGCAGTAATACGTATATAGTGTTGTGCACAAACAGGCTGACAAGAGGGCGATGACTCTGTTGAGCATGCACAGCAGCCTGGGTGCATACAGCATGCAACCACAAGCATGTTTGCCTGAAACCCATACTTGAGCAATCTTGGCATAGGCAGCTAGGCCATGTGCATTGCTTTCGATAGCTTGTGCGCTGGGGCCGCCATCAGCAATCTTCAACACCGCCCTCCACTTGGCAAATCTAGCTCCTGCAAGCAGTGTGTTCAGCAAACTCTAAATAAGACTGCCCTCCACTTGCCAAATCTAGCCCCTACAGACAGGGCGTGCAGCAAATCTTGCCCATTCAGCTAGGGTTCAGGGTTGAGGTTCTGGCCCGAACGCAGAACCTCATGCGCTTGAAAGCCTTTAGTGAATTTGCTCTGCAGCTTTTGTCTGCTTGCTTTAAGTCTGTACCCAGACAAGAGCCCACCACAGCAGCACATGCTGACTGAGTGGTCAAGCATCATGTCACAACTTACGTTCAAGCACAAGCACAAAGTGACAAAGCAGGTGTACATATTGCATACAGCCGCCTGTAGAACCTCAGCTGCTTTGTTGTTGTCTTTGATACGCTTGTGGAAAGCTGAACCTGACTTGCAGGAACATCAGACATTCATTGAAAGTCTATGTGTGCTGGCTGGAATACAGTTACATGTCATCAAGAGTTTACGCAATTGAGCAAAGCTGGCCAGTATAGCATGCTAACAAACAGACACAGAGCAGAATCGTCACTTTTCTGCAGACAGTGCATGTGCATTGTGGAGTGTACATATGCCATGAGCACAGCATAGAAGCATGCATCCGGGGTAGTGGGATGTTGGTGTTGATGACTCACACCTTGCTGGTAGTATTTGGCACACCTTTCTGAGAGCCCCTCCAGACCAATGGTGTTTGTTTCGTCACCGATGGCCTGCAGCAGTATGCACTATGCTAAAGCTCTGCGCTCTATATATCATGGCAGCTTGTACATATGGATCGGCATTCTAGGAGTGTTGTGTCATGAGCAATGGGACCCACACCATAACAAGTAGCTGTGCTTTAGACTTGGAATTGGCATTTAAAAAGTGGGATTGCACGACTGGGTACAGACAGCTGCTTGGCTGGTGATTACAGACTTAGAAACAAAGCGTGGCGTCATGATGGCTCAGACCTGAGCACTGCAAACTGTGAAGGCTTACACTCATGTACACAGACAGCATATACCAACACATCTTGATGCACACATCGCCAAAGTATGCTCAGCATTTCTGCTGCTACATCATGCATGTAGGGCAGCATTTAGTTCATTTTACAGCTGATGCAGCGAAACAAAACAGGACAGCCCCAAGACCAGCCTTGAAGCCGACATTGACAAGATGACAGAGATGAGTTGAGATACTTCAAGGCAAGCGTTGCAGCAGGGACAAACAGCCTAACCCAAAGACTGTAGGCTGGAAGTAAAAGCTTGCCTCAACGCCGGATCAACTTGGATGCCAGGCACAATGTATATCAGAATGTATGTGATGCAGCAAGCATAAACACCATTTTGGATTCGCAAGTTTATTTGATGTTAACAGGCGCAGTATGCATCGAGGTGCATGCGATGCAGCAGGCACAAACTAGCATAGCCTCATCGCTCAAGGTTGGAGGTACATGCCTGCCTCAAGGCCGATGCTGATAATGATGCCAGGCACATTCAGATCATGATGCATGCAATGCGGCAGGCAGGGGCAGGGGCATATGGCAGGGGCAGCAGGGGCACATGGCAGGGGCATATGGCAGGGGCAGCAGGGGCACATGGCAGGGGCAGGGGCATATGGCAGGGGCAGGGGCAGGGCTTGATAGCAGAGCCCAAAGATTATAGGCTGAAGGAGAGTACTTGCCTCCAGGCCGCCATCCACTTTGATGCCAGGCATGATGTTTTGCTCCCTCAGCACATCCACAAACGGCTTCCCGTCCGCACATGACTGGTACAAGGTCTCTTCAAACATGATGGCCCCGCTGATGTACTTGCCCAGGTCTGGGGCGGTGTACAACAATTCTCGCCAGTCTCTCCTGTTGGTTTCGGTGTTTTCAATGCCTGTAGTCAGGCATGCTGACCAAGTCTGCCACAATTTCAATGAAGAACACGTAACAGGAGGCTTGGTGTATGCTGTATGTGTTGACAAGAAACAATTTTGAAGGACCGGCAGCGANAGAGATTGAGCCAGTGGGACCCACAGAAAATGGCTTGGCAGGCAGCCCATATTGCTGGCCTGTGCGATGCAGCAGTGCAATCAGCTCTGTCTGCTTGGCACCTGCAGGAATTGCTAAGGTTAATGCATACCATGCTTGCACAAGAAGACTTTGATGTAGCCCACATTGACAGAAGACAGTGAGAACATGGCAGGAGCTGAGTTTGGTGCATCTACCTATGAGCTTGTTGAGCTTCTCCGCCAGTGAGAAGTTGACGGCTGCGCGGCCCTTGGCCTTATCAAGAGCTGTGCTTACCACTGCCTTCTCCTGTACCAGCATGATGACAATGATCAGAGGCCAGGAGATGATGTAAGCAGCCGACTAATAGACACACAATGTCATTGTGAATACGGGCATGATACCTGCAGCAGTTCTCGCGCAGCAACCTCATCCCCTGCTTTCATAGCTTGCAGAGCACCATTTTGCAAATTCGTGACAGCTTCTGCTAAGCGCTTGCCCTTAGATGCTACAGATTCTGCTTTTGCTGTGGCTGCCTTGCGTTCCTCTTCCAGTTGCTGTAATTGCAACCTCAGGCTATCTGCTGCTTCCTGTGGAGTGTCATCAGCTGCAGTGGGAGCATCTGGTGATCAATGTCCAAACGTTCGGGCAAGGGAAAAACAGGTGATGCCGGTAGACAAGCATGATGAAGTGGACTCACCTGCACTGAGGTATACTAGGCTTCTTTGCGACAAGGCTGCGATACAGTGCTTGCGGCCTCGAGTGTGGCGAGCACAGCGCAGATGCTGACGGTGACTGAAACGAGCTGCGCACTGCCATCGGCTTGTAGAGGGATGCTTGATGACGACGTGCTGCGGAAGCACCGCTGTCGAGTGTGGCCCGCCNATGTATTTGTGCAAAGCATCCATTTGCTCCGAGAGCCCATCAGGTGGAGGCTGTGAGCCGCTGATACTCAATCTACCTTGGTACTCAGCGTACTGANGCAAAATGCTGTGCATGAAGCGATCTGCATGCGGACATTTGTCGGGTGCTTGAGGCATCACTGACATTACATGCGCTTGTTGGACCAAGTTTAGGTCGTCTATTACGGAGCTGTTTAGCTTGCGTTACACAGCGCGCGCACCGTTCGCAAGTATATCTGACCGCGACTGCGCCAAACGTGTTTGAGGCTTNGCAACAGCAGCCTCGAGAGGGGAGGTGGAGAGAGTCTGGAAGTACACAGACACTACTGCGATCTCGCCTGTGAAGAAAACGAAGAGGCCCAAGGCGGAGTGATAATGCAAACTTGGAGTCCCATTTGCTCAGCAGGTTCACTGCTTGCTGGGCGAGTGATGCTTGTCAGCACAAGCTGCATCAGTCAGATGCTGCACAGCATCAACAGCAAGCATGACTGTAGGACTGGAAAAGCCAGACTAGCTTGGCTTGGAGTCCTATGCACCATTGCATCAAAACGAACTCTGACATACTAGCTCGCTGAGTGCCTTGCTGCTCTAGTGCATCAATTACTGGTGCCGCAAAGCATGTATCAAGCAAGGCCTGCAAGCACTTGTTTTGTGCACTGTGATGCAGCGGTGTCAGTCTGACATGGTTCATCCCACATTCAGATGGCCCTGCACTCAACTAGCTAGTGACTAGCTAGTGATGGCCTTCAGTTATCATGACTACGCCTGACTATGCTGNTCACCACCATGTGCAGCAGACACACTGCATCTGATGCATATGTGGAAAGGCTGTCTGGCACAAACTCTCTTAGCGTGTGGCTGTACATTCACATAACAATATATTGCCTTTGGTGACCCATGTGGATCAGAGCAGGCAACCTACAGTCATACTTTTGGTCTTGAACAATGCTTGATTAGGTTTTGAATTGCAGCACGCTTATGCATATTGCCGTGCATTCTTGANTCAGGTGGCCTTTTGTTGCAGCAGTCAATCATGTAAGTATAACATGCAGTACTCTACCTGGTGCTTTCCTTGTGTACATGCAGCAATCACCTACAGCGCAGATGCAAAGCATGCCCATTCTATTGGGCTGTTTGCCATGGCAGTGTGCTGTGTGTAGCTCTCAGACCGGCCTTGCATGACCATGTTGTAACGTATGTTGTCAGGCCGGCCATTGTGTCCAGTCCTCAGCGATTGTCTAAAGTTTGAACTTGAAAAACCCTCATTCTGGCACTGAATATGATGAACAAGATCTACAAATTCAAATACAGCCTTCAACAAGTCATCAGCTTTTCTTGTTCCAAACAAATCTCAGTAGAGTGGGCCTGTCTTGGGGTGTCAAAAGCCTGTGAAGTGCAGTATGCAGCGCAGTGCTGATCAATTGGACCACACTGTATATGTCAGTCTGCAGCAACCACACACCTCAAAGCTGTGTCACATCTGTGGGAACGTCACCAATTGGCATGCTCAGAATAGTNACTTCAGCAGTCTGTGACACTTGTGCTCTGATAAATTGGACAACTACAGACAAGCGAATGCTTGTCTTTTGTGTGACCTGGACAAGTCACATGCAAAGCAAAAACTGATGAAGCCTAACAAAGCTGGCTTAATGCCCTCTTCAACACTACTGTCATTGTCATGGCCATAAAGCGCTGCTTTGACCACTGCGTTCACCTTACGTTTGGCACAGTATGCATGTAAAGGATGGATGCTGTGAACAAGGTCAAGGGGTACTTGCCATGGGAGTAAAATCTGAAGCCAGGGTGTGCTGCATCAATGGAGACGGCCACTGGTCCCTTGGAGTACACAGCTTCCTTCAAAGCTTCCTCATCACCTTCTGGCACAATTGCATATAGATGTTGCTGTCCAGGTCTTATCTTTTTCATCTTTGTCTCTGCCACAGATAGAATGGTGTCTGTGTTTCTGTTATGTCACGTCCTGAGAGTATTATTGTGGAGACCGAGATGTGTGCACTGCTTTTAGCAGTCCTAGCGCTAAGCTACAGGGTATGGCTGGGTGTGGTATTGTCACCTTCAGCCTTGAACAGTATGCTTTGGCCGGGGTGTCACTACAACATGTTGTTGCATTCTCCCTACAAGCCATCTGCACACTCCAGCAACATCTGTGCTGTGTAGACAGCAATACACCAAGCCCTGCTCTGTCAGCAGCATGCTGTGCGTAACTTGGCAGCATTGCAAGGATGTGAGCACAGCATACCCTGGACAGATGCTATGGAGTGCCAATGTCGCTGTTCTGGGCACTTTTCGTGTGTCCACTCAATGGCTGCATTACAAAAGTGCCTGCCATAGTTTGAGTTGATGCTGATGCAGGGGTCATGTGCNCAGCCCAGAGGTGCCTTGGGGGAGCCTGCCAAGTCCCCTTGTGAAACAGAACGTACTGCCAATGCAGCCATCAATGCCTCGTCATGTCTACCTTCTGTGCAGCGAGAGGACAAAGCCCAGCCATTGGTGCCTGTGCCTGAACCGGCACTAAAGTCAGCGGCACTTCTGCAGCATCATGCAAGGGCGGACAAAGCAGGATCAGAAATGGAGCAAGAGGGAACACGGCTGCTAGGTCCAGGTCACCCTGAGGTAGGGGTGTCAGAGCCTAGCCAGATGCACACAACGCACGTGCAGGGAACTATAGGGCAGCCGCTCTGGACAGCTCACAACAGACCAGCACAGCATGAGGGCGTGGGTCATATGAGTTGTCAGCTGTCATCAGTGCAGCAGCCTAAAGTCCTGTCAGAGCAGCAGGCGGCACCAGCACAAGCAGCATCTGCTGGTTGCTTGGTTGATGAAGCACCATCAGCTGTCTCTTTGCAAGCAACACTGCAGCAGAGCTGTCTACAGCAGGTAGCACCGTTGAGTGATGATATCACTGTTGCTGTCCATACTGACAACAATGTTGCACCTGGTGAACTGCTTGCTTTCAAAAAGCTTGACCATGCTCATCCAGCTTGCAGAGCAGTCAGTCCACAGAAGCCTGACACATCTGAAGCAGCTTTGATTGAGAGGACCACAGCAAGCACCACAGACAGCCTTCGGCATTGCAATGCTTTACACAATCAGCACCAAATGTGTGAGGCTCCAGTCGCCACGCAAAAGAGGAGTGCCAGCAAGGTGCCTTCCAACCCCAAAGCTGAGTTGATTCATGAAGGCACTGAGGTCGATGCTCAGCGCCAGCCAGCCATTNCAGATTTGTAGCACATGCATGTGTCAAGGCCTTGCCATTCCCCCTGCAATCCATATGGAGTCCAATGATGTCAAGTAGTTCATGACGGCAATGCCACTACATCAGCCATGTGTTGCATCCATGAAGACAGGTACAGAGCATCATACATGCCAGTCCGTATCCACAGAAAGGCCCGTGCCTGCTCCCAGTATCCTTTTCCGGAGGCCGTTCTACGAATGCTGTGATGCTGCTGCAGATCACAGACAAGGCAGCACGCCAGAAGTTGGAGCTGCAAAAGACCAACTTCCCAGATGCTGTTGTTTGGAATCCCTGGATTGACAAGTCAGTAGGCATGGCAGACTTTGGAGACCATGAGTACAAGGTGTGCAGTGCTCACAAATCATGCTCATAACCTGTGCCTACAGCTCACCGTGGCACCTCACCAACAGTTTTTATTACCTGCATGAGCGCGTTCAGATGTTTGGCTGTTACAGGTCAAAGTGCTCGAGAATCTGCTGTGCCTGCCTGTGGGAGGGTGCTCCTCATGGCACTGTCATCTTTTACATATTCAGAAGCTGTTACGTTGCTGCTTACCTGTCTTTGTCAAGCTGTCAACAAAGAGGCCTCACAATGAAAGGCACAAATGCTGTCAAGGCAATACGCCTGCAATAGTTTGGCACAAGAAAAGTATAACATGGTACAAGCGATGGTGCTGTTGACTTGCAAGGCATGTCACTGTGATGCAGAGCACTGCCAACCTGGACTGTGGCTGTTACGCTGTCTCATGGCATACCATACAGCAGGCTCTGGTCATATGCCCTGACAAAACACTTCTACGATTGGCTGCGGGGACATCCATCCTTGTTGAGGACTCTCNCTGCTGCAGCAGCAGCAGCTGCTGCTGCCGAGGCTGCCTTGGCAGCTGATACTGCACCTGCTGAGCCATGCCAGCTGCTCACACCTGTCCTGGCAGCCCAACTCAGTCCTGTGATCATCACGCCCTGCAAGGTCAAACACCTATGCCTACGGTACTGTTGCACCGGGAGGTTCCAATTGTTTACCTGACTTCTGGAAGCTGGTTCAGACTTCGCTGCTGTTGCTTCAATTGTGCAAGCAAAATTTCACCTGTGTAATGTTTGCCTGTGTCCGTTTTTTTCTGTCTGATCTGACATGACACCGGCATCTCGTGGGATCTTGTGCAGCCCAACTGGCTGCGTCTACCCACACGCCTTGCACCAAGCACTATGCAAGGCCTGATGCTTGATGCCATGTGGCTTGATCACCATGCTTGCTGCTGAGCCTATTTGCACAGTAGTGTTCTGCACATAGCTCACTTGAGCTGCAGATGTATCCAGCTGTGCATATAAATTGGCTTTTGCATGATGCTGTCGTCTGTTTGCTTGCTGCCGTGCTCTGCAGTACCGCTGTGCCTCCTGACAGCCAAACAGTGGTCCTAGTAGCATACTGAGGTAGTAATTGTGCACACATGTACGAGCAGGTATGCTGGCGTGTCAACAGTCGCTGTGTCACCCGTGTTGACTTGACCTTCAGGCCTGCAGTGATGAATTTGACGCAGGCTACCAGATTGCCGTGTGCACCTGCTACCCTGGAGCAGCTTGACACCTTATGTCATCCATGCTCAGTCTCCTGCAAACTGCCACTCCAGCCCACCACCAACAGATCTGCAGCACAGGTGTGCATGCTGAGCAGTAGGGTGTTCTGCAACAAACAGAATCTTGTCTTGCATGTCTGCATGTCCCTGAGTGGTAATGTTCTACACATTTGAAGGGACAGAGACAATGTCACTGCAAAGCCATGTCACATCAAGCCGAGCCAATATTGCATTGTAGGGCATAACCTGTGGTGCCGCAACATATTATTACGACTGGCAACATCTTTGACCAATTTTGAGCATATCAATCAGTCAATACACGCCAGACTTGCCCAATGTGCCTATACAAAGCCAGAGCATGATAACATGCCTTGTTTACATTTGATCCCGTCACTTGGGCTCTGCTCTTCTATTCTGTCTGCCAAAGTTATCATGCCAGCTTGAGCGATTTTCTGCGTAGGTGACAGGCTGGAAGGATGGCACTACCACTGACGGGGCTGCGACAGTCCTGCGTAAGATGCTGCTGACTGGCTCAACAGTATTACTGGCTGGAGATCTGAATGTTGATGATTTCCTGCTGGCGTGCGCTGAACAGCCTGTCATCTTTGAGGTGTGCAATGCTCTGCAGCTAAATCACTGATGGTCAGCCACATTTGCTGCTGACTGGCCAAACCACTGTGCAACCAGTGGCATGTCACACATGGTGCTCTTGCAGTGAAATGGCAGCACCCAAACGCTGCACAACGTATGCTGATATGCTNACAGTGTTGCATCAGGGCAGTGATGGCAAAAACTCCTAACTGTTATTGCACTCCAAGCTGCATAAGAGCGCAGCACACACAGTGACTTGCCTTGATGGGTACCTGCAGTTCGTGCTCCTTGTCACCTCCAATGACAAAAGCCATGCGTAAAAGGAAGTTGACCACCATTTCCTGCATAGGAATGCTGGGCTGGAAATGCTCTTCCATCTTCTGATTACCCTCCGCACTGACAGCGGCAATGAGCCCTGCCCCTTCTCGCCCGACATCGCCGAAACCTTGCTGGTCTTGCGCGTTCGTCGCAACACTCGGGCTGGGCCCGACCNAGGACTGAGCGGCTGCAGCACCATGCAAGGAAGACCACATCCGCTCAACAGGAAAGACGACTCTCTAGCAGGTTCAACAGCAGTGTGACAAAAGAGGCACAACCCACTGGTACATGTGAAGAGGCGGCAGGTGCAAGCCCTGACATCAGCAGCAGAGTGCGACAAATAGCAGACAGCCTTGATGCAGCAGTCCCTCCACACAGCAGTGCAATAGGCCTTGCAAGGCAAGACAGCCAGCATCCAGCGCATGTGCCCACAAGACATGCGCAGGACAAGCTCAGCCAGGGAGCGCACGTTGCAGAAGGCAACAACAGCTTTGATATGCAAGACAGCCGGTGGCAAGATAATACAAAGCTTGTCCCCAACCTGAGCGCATGCATACAGGAAGTCAAGTTGCTGCGAGAGTCCCTCAGCAATACTTCTATCCTCTCACAAGACTGACGCAAGCAGGACTGTAAGCAGGAGTGTGATGACTGCACTGTGTACAATACTTTTTCATGAAAGGCTGCATCAGTGTTGGGCTCATGTATGTCTTCATTGGCTGTGATAACAGCAGCTGTGATAATAGTTCCACCTCTCTGACTTTGCAATAGGCTGTGCTCTCTGTCCATCATCAGCTACCAGACTCGATTCTCTGTCACATGTTGAATTACAGAGCGTATGCTAGGCAGTGTGAGGTCCTTGAAACCAAGACAGAGAAGCAATGGCCTGCACACAGTACAAGCTTGTCAGGTGCAATGAAGCGAACTAAAGACTGCGGCCTCACTCAGAGCCAGGATATAGGTGCATTGCAGCACTGATTTTGCTTGATAAGCATGCAGGTAGTCACCAGCTACGTGTACATACAAATTATGTAGTGTTAACACCANATCTCATGCTTGTTGCACAGCTTAGCACATTGCTAGAAGCTGAACCGCAATGCAACAATCAAAGCGCATCTGCAAGCATGTGAAGAATAGTGGAGGAACACTGGCTGGCAGTAACAGTTGGCTGCAATGTTCACAGGTGTCTGGTTACGTCCCTGCCACATGTCAAAGCTGTGACTTCTTCTCATCAGATTGTCGCTCATGTCTGTCNGCTGACACATGTGCAGAGATCATCTGCAGATGCTGTTGACCAGGGTCACCTCGCTCAGGGATCTCTCCAATTCGACGGCCTGCAACATAAAGGCTGTAAAGCATTGCCTACAGACTGCACAATATCAACACAACACACTACATCAGCAGCCCTGCTGAAAGCATTGCCTGACTGCTGACCAAATGCACCACCATTCTGCTGGTCAAAGGCAAAGCTCGGGGCAGTGCTTGGTGCAGAAGACATGCTCAGTGGCTGTTGCCCAAACATATTTTGCTGACTAGCACCGNCACTGAGGACACATGGAAGCCATGTGCTGCAGAAAGTTTGTCAAGATTGTACTCTGCCATGCTTCCGTCTTGACCTGCACGTTGCACATCATTCACTGTTTGCTGCACGCCTCAGAATTTGCCTCAGAAGCGATGACTTACCTGCACACATCAACATGTGTGCCAATGACTGAGGGATGGCCGAACATTGACTCACTTGTGAAAAGGCAGCACAGCAATGATGATAGGCAGGAGGCAATGTTGTGACACATGCTTCCTACATGCTGCCATGCAGCACCAACATGACCTACAGTTTAGCAAGATGCAGTTGGACTGCAGTATACAGACGAGGTGACATAAGCATGCCAAATTGTGGTTGAGTTCAGCGTTGCCTCAGATTATGCACACACAGTTTACTGGTGAGAGCTCAGCATTGCCTCAGATAAAGCACACACATTTCACTGGTGAGAGCTCGGCATTGCATCAGATTGTGCACACACAGTTCACTANATACTTGTCAGCAAGAGATTGCACAGGTAGTTGGCATAGGGCACAGCAGAAAGACACTCATGCAAGCACGCTTTTACGTTTTGCCAAGCATTGTGACGCTGTATTTAGTGTCATCTTGCAGAGAACTTGCCACAATTGTCACTGCATTGTGCATCCCTACTGCTCTGTAAGTTGCAACCTTACACAGAGGCAGCAAAAACTTTGTCCTCCTACTCTTACCACACATATGCTTACCGGGCAACCCTCACGAAACCTAAATGCTGCGTGCATCGTGTGTATTCTCACGCTGCAATAAGACTTTATTATGGCACACACTGCACCTGTGACTGTGCTGTTGCACGCACTGCATACGTGCCTATACTGCTGTAGCCATGGCATGTGTTGTGACTACATCCTCCTACGCATGCAGCAACAGTGCACAAACGCAAACGTGCATGTCAGACTTGATGACGATGGCTGGCATGTAGACTTCAAATTCAGTCTGCTTACCTTGTGATTGCTTGCTGCAAAGAGAATGCGCTGCAAAGAGAGTGCGCTGCAAGTCCTGCCAGGGCCCAACAGCAGTGCTTGGACATCACCTGTCACCACAACTGGTGCTGCAAGTCACAGTTGGCCACAAATGCACCCACCCTGTCTTGCATGCAGCGTCTGTGGAGGACAAGCGTAAGCATGCCATGATCAAAGAGGCATGGCAGTTCCTTCATGAAGAGGGCCACATCAATCAGGGCATCTTGGATGGGGAGCCTGAACNGCGGAGCAATTTGCCTTGGACAAGTCAGAACTTCTGCCCAAACCAAATCATCAACAGCACAGAGCTCAACCAGTGCATGACTGGACAGCTTGCCGCCAGCAGGTTGCTGCAGCCTTCGGGTAGCTGCGGAATGAGGTCACTGGCAATGCAGAGCTAGAACAGCACTTGCTCAGCCAACTTCATAAGGTGCAGGGCAGCATAGCCACCTGTAACATGCTGAGCAGGGTTACAGATCAATGCTGTGCAGTGGGTTGAGCTCCATGAGCTCCTTCAGTCTCACAAGTTGAGTCTGTGTTACTGACTCAGCGCCGCCAAGTCCACTAGAAACATGCATGCACCTTCGTGTGATCTAGACACGCCCTAGCTGAGGAACTCTCTCCTCAGTAAGCTGTTACACCACCGTCAAAGCAACTTAGCTGGCTCAGCTCATCCTATGGCAGTCTTCAGCAGTACTCAGCAACCATCATTTGGGCGCACGCCTCAATCATCGCTGCCAGGTGTCCCATACTGTATAACGCCATTCAATCCACACAGCAACAGCAGACTCGTCAGGCTTCCCGCGTCCACTCAGAGCCAGCCAAGCCAGAGACCCATAGCGTCAGGTCTAGTAAAGTGACCACTGTCAGACTTGGCAAACAAGTGCTGGCTGCCCCGTTCAGACAAGTGCTGCAGTACATATACACAGGCTGTATTGAAGCACCTGTAGACAAAGGTCCTGTACACAAGCTGGCTCAAGCTCTTGGGCTCAAGCAGCTTGCCATGCTAGCNCCCGTTCCACCAACTTGCAAGCTGTTACTTGTGTGTTGGTATGATGTAGTCATCAAATAAGAGGCTCTGACTCACCAGCGAGCCTGATTTCGACACACAAGTATGCATATCNAGGTAGTTGAAGGAGCTGTCCCCACAGGGGGAGACAAAGTCGTTGCCCTGCACAAGCGGCAACAGGGGTCTATCTTGCTCAGGATTGCAAGTGAAATGACAATGGCAAATGGCCTTTACAGCAAGTGGGGCGGCTTAGGTTGAGCTACATGATGGTTGGGTTAGCTTGTGTAAAGTTCAGGCGTGTACACTGCATATGGTGTGGAAGGTAGCCTGTTCAGACTGACTTCACGCGTGTCCTGACGGGTGCTGTGCAGTGCAAAGAAGGGCGTGGGCCACGCCCTGTACAAACAGCAACCCAAACCTGGCATACATGATTGTATTGTTGTTTTGGAAAAGTGTGCCTGCAGGTACATGCACAAACATCATGCCTAGAATAGCCTGGAACATTTGATGTCATGTTGGGGAGCCATCTATGACTGTGCATGGGCACAGCAGTAGACACATGACAATGCTGGATGTGTGTTGACAGCATGTACAGATCTCGTGCTCAAGAAACTTTCACTACACCTCAATGTGGTCAGATCACAGTACTAATGCTGACATTGTCCATGTGTCAGGCATCACCTGGCAGAGCGCACACTGTGAATGGCAGAATTGCATACAAAATCATGAAGACAACCGCTGCTCCAACCTGAAAATGCAGCAGAACAGAACAAATTTGTGGCTCAGAAAGTCAATCAAACAGAATCGCACAATACCGTATTCACTACAGTAGCAAGCAAACAGCATCAAAAACGCAAGAAGTCCTACTGCTTGGCTATGGAAGCCTACCAGTAGAGAAATTACAATCTTGGTGCGGGTAGAAAGTTCTCCCTCAGCCATGAAACTTGGAACATCACCAGAAAAGTTGTTGTGCGCCAAGTCGAAGCTCTTCATGAATGTGCCAGAACCAGTTGAGGCGCCTCCCTACATTCAGGTGACGCATGCTAAACTGACAGCACTCACCGGCTAATGCTAACATGCCACATACAGTGCTCAGTAGTAATAACAATGACAACAATAATAACGTCAACAATAATATCAAGGACAAGAATTGGCATGCATGCCAGCCGGTGCTAAGTGCATGCTCAGTAGCCCCAGCAGAAAAGCCAACAGTGATCACAGGCATACAGTGACAGGCCTCACTTGCAGGTGACCTGTAAGCAACTAGACACATTATGTGTGCAGCAGATACAATCAACAGTGTGTGACAATGGCCATGGGNTAGCTCAGCTGACCATGTCAGCACAACTCAGCCTCTGAGCCAGCATGAGATTACGGCCTTGAGTGAGGAGCTGGAAGCCCTCAAGGAAAAGCCCCGCTCTCAAATGGTGAGAGGTCACTCTTGTGTTCAGGAGACTTTGTGGGCATTGCCATTTGCAAGCAGGATGCCATGCTATGTTGGCGTTTTGGCATGGTCCGCTCACCGTGGGCGCTACCACTTTTTACAAGACACTTCTCATCCTCACAGGTTTTCGAGCTTGCGCTGCAAAGTCAAACTTGCTCTCTCAGAGCCTTGCTTAGCTGCTTCTTCTGATACACTGCACACTTATACTCTTATACAGTACTGCAAGCAGGTATTGCTAGCGATGTACTTGAGGACTTTGCTGCAGACATCTGCCGAGCTTGCGCATTACCTGGATATTAAGATCAAGCTAGCTCGTGCTGGAGGGCTTTCTCGTCGGAGCAGCACAAGCAGGACATCAGAAAAGGTTGATCAGGTAATTACAAAGACTGCAAACAGGGTCACTTCGCTGTACCTAGGTGTGTGTTGCTGACCCTAGTTGCAGGCCGGTCAGTTCCGCTGCGCCTATCAGGGTCAAGCTCAAGGAAAGGATTTTGTGCATTGTACTGGCTGTTGTATATCCCCTACTAGTCCTGGAGCCTGCTAAAGTTGGTGCCCTGTTGTATATAGAGCTTGTTGTATATGCAGCTGGCGAAGCCCACCGACTCAAGTGTGCTGAAAGACAGACCTCTAAATGCCAAGCAAAGTCCAAGGTCAAGCAATCTTGGAAACCCTGGCAACAAGCTGCCTGTTTCCAAACCAGTCATTTCAGGACCTATTGCTGCCACAAGACAGAGCATGAGCAGAGGACTGGATCAGGAAAACAAGCCCAGGCGCCCCAGTGTACCTAGTGGCAATGTGCCAAGATCCACACAGGCAATTTCAGCAAAGCCTCGACGAGGAGCTGGAAGCAGACCAGCAGCTGACGCATCTGGCCAGCATGTACCAGCTTACATGAAGGCCACAGCATCAAACAAGGCTAAGGATGCCCGTGAAGCACAGGCCAAAATTGCAGCAAGTCGCAGTGCCCTGACTGAGAAGAAATGGAATAGAGCTTGACATTAGTTGAGGTTAATCCATCCTGACAATCTGCAATGTGTGTTGTTTGCTTAGGAGATCTGTAGGGTGCCCAAGATAGGAGAGCGTGATGTGCCATGTTGCTGATTCCAGATCAAGTGTTTACAGTGCACCTGTGCTTTTTCTGCCCTGTGAGAGGAGGGAGCTTTGAGCTGCTGTTTGTGCCACTCGTCTCATGCAAAGGATGCAACGCACATGACAGCTGATACAACAGTACCTGCACAGGCCTGATAACATCAGGTTTGAGCAGTCGAGTAGTCTTGCGAATGTAAGAAGTCACAGGGGTGTCATGCAATTCCCCTCAGGCCTTCAAAAAAGCAGACTTTACTGCGTCAAGGGGGTTTATTGCACGACAGCCAAATTCCCAGCTCTCGTTGCCAGCCGAATGCAAGTACAAACAGCTGCACAAGGTGCAAAGTACAGACCTTGCTGCTCTACAGATTTGTTTTGACTTGAGCACAAAGCCACTGACAAGTGTCTGTGTCTGACACATACCGCAATGACAAGTCTGATTTCATCTTGTATGTAACGCAGGTCGAAAGCAACTCAGCACTCATGCATAACCCTTCCGGCCCGGTGACAAGCGCGTCACAATGCGGTCGTCGGGATGACCTGCTGCAGAACGAGCGTGCAGAGGTGCGGCTGTGGGTCGCGAAAGTTCAGGTCGAGCCAGAGCAGGGCTGCGAGGTGCAGGGCTCTGAATGACTCCGACCACACACCACTCGCGCAGTTGCAGCAGCAAGCACCAACACTATTGGCTGGCGTTTNACCATGCCTGCAGTGCTGCTGTTGACCAGCCCAACAAGCCTCTCTTCATATGGAAGGGCATTGAAAGGCAAGACCCAGCTTTCACCATGCCCAGTATTNCCAAGGCTACATAAGGGCTGGGGCTGTATGGCAGGACATGTCTCTGCAGCAGGACAGGAGCATGAAGACTGAGGCACAAGACTGAGGCACACTCACAGTGTTTGGCTGTAGTGAAAGCAACTCAGAACATGCTCAACAAAGGATTTGCGTGTTGTTGAAGCAAGTTGCGCCTCTCACAGTCTGCTAAGATGATCAACACAGAATACAGGAAGGCCGCCGTAACGCCGACTGCGTGTAGCTGCTACGCGACCCTACCAACTTCTTGACCTTGAAAAAGCGAAATCTGCCCCCGTTGAGTTCGGGAACTGGTGACGCAACACCACCGGCGGTGATCGGTGTTACTGCCTGAAGAATGATGTACAACGACGCACAGCGCAAAAGTGATCGACTTGGGACAGGCGTAGGATCAAACCCGCATCAGTTTTGCAGTGCCTGCACTCAGAGAATCTGCACAAGGTTTCAAAGTGTCAGTAGGGCAGCTGTTGTCGCCCTTGGCCACAAGCCCTACAATACTTAAGGCTTCACGAGTTCACACGTCACAGTAACAGCGTAACAACACAGAAGGACAAATGTCACAAACTCGTGCTCACCAGCCTGACTCAGCTTGCAGCTGCTTAGCAGATGGGATAGATTGCGATGGGCTTTTGATCATGTCAGCAAGACAGGGTAAGAAAATTGTCCAATTAGGGTAGGCATGAAAACCAGGACTTGTGTTGGTACCCTACGAAACCCTAGCGTTCCTAAGAGTGCGAGAAGCATCACAGTGTTGCCGCCGCATCTTGCCTTTGCGCACGAACCNTGCAAAGGACTTGCAGTCTAGAGATGAGCAGTGCCACTGAGCACAAAGCTCAGTGCTAGTGCAAAAATCAATGGGTCATAACTGTTTGTACACCATGCTGTCCTGGTAAANATGTGGTTTGCATCCACACATGCATAACATGTATGTCATGAGTGTGGGTGACAGGCTTTCAGATGTTTACCTGCAAGTGTGCCAGCGGTGTTTGAGATGCCCATCAGTACACCTGCATACTTGGGTGCGATGTCCATGTGGTTCACGGAGAACCCACCCCTGGCAAAGCCAGCCAAAGCAAGGACACTGGTGATTGCAGCCACACCGTCTGGGACACTCTTGGCCCCAGGCAAAAACATGATGGCCATGGCAGCACCCAGGAATCCTGCAGCAAATATGGAGTGTGGGTTGGGTCAAAGCCCACCTGCAATCCACTAGGCATTGCGGTATATTGCTGCATGTACACAGGTCGTCATTGACTGGTCGAAAGCCAGTTCTGTATTGATATTCTGATCGCACATCATCTGTTAAAGACAAGATAGCATGCACAGCTGCGTGCAATGTAATGCAGCTATGTTGAACACGGATTTTTTTGTTCATGTACATGCACCATGACACACATTCAACCAAACCTGCATCTCAACAGCATGCTTGCATATTGCAGCAAACTGCACACCTGGTTGCAGTGCTCCAAACATTGCACTCTGAGCAGATCATCCTGGAAGGTTACCACAGCTGAACACTGCATTCACTTTGCAGCACAATACCAGGTGCTGCAGCAAGTGTTTCAACTTTGAGAGGCAGAGCAAGATCAAAGCTGTCTCGTCTCTGACTTGATGAAGCTGTGAGAGCATGAAGGTTTTGGCACGCTGTATATGCAGGCAAGCAAACAGGCAGGTAATGTAAACATGGCACTAGCCTTCATAACAGGCAGTTCCTCTGACATCTCATCCATGTAGCTCAGTTTCATTTGGCTTGGTCAGGCTCATTTTGTTATGCCTTGACCATTTGTTGAGGTGGTATGCATTCGAGCTTTCTTTGTGGTGAGTGTTCACTGTATATGCCTTAGAGGAAAGCTGCCTTGAAAGTCAACAACTTTTGCTGTACACACTGGCAAACAATGAACATCAATGCCATTCTGAAAACCAGCTGATTTTGCAGCAGTTGTGATGTTGGATGTGCTGCAAAGCCGGTCAGATTTCAGTGATGGCACCTCACCTTGNAGCCCCTAGCTGCAACACTTGCTGGTCAACCTTGAACTGCGGACTGTGCAAAGGATGCACTGAACCTAACTCCTCATTGCGGATGCCAATTGTGCTGAAACAAGCAGGGGCTTTCTTAGCATAAAATGCAAAGTCCTCAGCGATCATCAGCGGTTGCATCACTTCAACATTCTGATGACCCAGAACTTTGGCAGCAGTCCTGGTGACTTTATCTGCCAGCTGTGCATCATTGCTCAGCACAGGGTATCTTGGGTTACTTGCCAACCTCCAGTCTAGTCTAGCTTCACAGCGGCAAGAGGATGCTTGTGCAACAGCTATACGTTCCAGTCTGTCCCGCAGGTTCTGTTCGATTGCTGGGTCAAGTGTACGTATAGTACCAGCGATTGATGCTTGATCTGGTGTGATGCTCAAAAGCTGTCCATCTCCAGCATGGATTTGCGTGACCGCAATGACTGCAGCCTTTGTAGGCGGTACCTCCCGTGCTACAAGGGTTTGCAGAGCACCCACAAATGATGCTGCACATGGGATGCAGTCCACATTCATATGAGGCACCCCTGCATGACCTCCCCGTCCTGAAAAAGTAACTTCAAAGTTGACCTCGCTGGCCATGACTGCCCCAGAGGCTGTTGCAAACTGCCCTGAGGGCAGGGATGGGTCTACATGCATCCCAAAGACTGCAGAAGCATTGTCAAGGATGCCTTCTTGCACAACCTTGTCTGCACCTGCAAGGCAGTANGCATCTGTCACTGCAGCAATGCTGCAGCAGCGTGGGAGCCACATGCATGAGCAATCTCATATTGGAGGATGCATTTCACCCAACAAGTGCATGCATCCTGTATTCTGACTGTGTCCATTCTGTGTGCGTCTTGCCTTATGGTATATCTATGGTAATGCCGTGTTTGTGGACTGCTCAGACTAACGCTTTTTGCTACAGGTCTTCAAGTACTGGAATCTCAGAGTGTGTGCTACTTTCTAGCAATGTATGCTACTGACTCTAGCAAATGCTACAATGAGGGAGCGTGTATAGTACATCACACCGATACCAGTGACGAGTCAGCAGATCTGCAAAGCTTTCATAGCGTTGATCTTGCTTGTCATGGAAGAGGTGGAAAAATTCCCTCATAGCACAAGGCAACCGACTTTCTTTCAGCACTACAGGGGTTGCTTGATTCTTTTCTGATTGTGTTGATCATATTTCCAGATTTTGGTGTTACAGCAAAGGTTTAGAAGTCTAGATTTGCCAGACGTGAGACACCATGTCAGCACTTGTTTTTCCACTTGCGGCATCTGTTTCACATTCATTGCCCCAGCCAGCAGTCTGTCACAGAATTTGGTACTATCTGTCAGCCGTCCTGTTCTTTGCAACTCAGTCGTCTATGCAATATGATGGCTCAACTTGCTTGCTGCTTCTTGTTGCACTTCTTTACTTGAATGTCACCTTTCTGTAGTTCTTGTAGGCCTGTGTCTGTATGTAGCGACATGCTGTTGAACGTTTCACTGGCATGCCAGCCAGACTAGGTAGCTTGTAATGCATGCATTGGATGATTTGTGGAACGGCATTGATGCTTAAACTCGGCAGTAGGGCAAGCAGACAGAGCTGTGGTGGCAGGCAATCAAACCCATGTAATTTCTTGTGTGAACAACAAGCATACNAGAACTTTCAGCGAAGTCACACACTGACATAGCTGCGTGCAGTATGCCTCACAGCGAGTCAATTCCAGGGTGGTCAGCTGTATTGCAGCCGCTTGTACGTTGTGAAAATACCCATATTGCAGCGTCAAGTGCTGAAGATTGGGCACAGCCCGCAGAGGCTCCAAGTCTACAGTTTCCGTCATATGTGGGGAGCGCAACGCGCAGTGGCGGAGCATCTTGAAGGCTGTAACCAGGGCCAGTGTCAGGTGTGGGTTTGGGAGCATGATGGTATGCAAAGGGGCTTCACAAGCCAGCAATGCTGCCAGCACTGGTATGGACTGAGAGTTCCTGGGAGCGTCGTCAGTATACTGCTGATACTGCTTCACAGCATGTCCAGCATGTCGATATATGTACGCCAGTAAAGAGGGGGCATAAGTGCTTGACAGCGCTGGTAGCAAGATCCGCTTGTGCAGGCAAGCCTGATGCTGGACGATGTCACGCAAGCTTGTGCAGACTACGCTCAGCCTGTGCATCTCATCCGAGCCGCGTTCACACCGCTTACTGGTGTTCAGCACTTGCAGCATGATGGTACTCCAGATGTCACTGGATAGTTGAGCCCACTGGCTGCGAAAACCAGAGCTTTCCATGCCGTGAACAAGAGGCCTACAACACAGACATTTTGACAATGTTGTTTGCAGCAATCTCACGGATAAGTGGGGGGCAAGTTCCGCAACGACGCAAACTNTGAGTTGTTCACAGGGCAGCTGTGCAAAAACCGCGGCATGCTGCCATTCAACGCTAGCTGCTCTGCCCTCCGACTGTTGTCAGTGAGTTGCAGTGTTTGAGCAGGATGCTCTGATCAGTTGCAATGCATTGTACAACGAGAACACCACAAGGCAGTGGCTGCTTGCACATGTTGTGCAACCCATCACACCCTTGCTTTGACCTAGTTGCAGGTCTGGGCTTGAAGATAAGCACTGCAACCAATTACAGGTTGACATCGCACATGTTGCTGCTCTTTCAGGCAGGAAGGTCAGCAGCAGAAGGAACATAGCTGCTCGCAGAATACTCATACGTCGCAAGCCCAACCAAGCCCAGCAGGGCCAGGCCAACCCCTCTGCTACCCAGCCAGCCTCAGTGAGGGGGCCTCACCCTGCCAAGGCCTCCTGCTTCACACAGACTGCAGCTGCTCCAGTAGAGTCCAAGTCAGGTATGTTTCATTGTGTATCATGGTGGTTGTGCAGCTTGCTTGCATGCCTTTCCTCGCTTCCTTTTACGATGGCTTTGCAGCTGCCGCTGAACAAGCACTGCCACTTATGTGTGATATTCACAGCAACAGCTTACTTGTGATCAGTCATGGTCACCAGTCAATCGTCTCATAGGAAAGGTGTGCATGTATAATACTGCTGTGCTCTCACAGGTGCGAGCAGCCCGGATGGCAATGCTCCAGTGAAGCTTCCAAGTGGGAACCATGCTGAATCTTCTGGCACCGAGAGTGAGGCTGTGCCACCCAGCAGATCAGCTGAAGATGCTGCTGCAGCAGTCACTGGCAGGGCAAGACAGGAGCAAAGGAGTGTCCCCGTCAGTCATCTCCATGCAGCAAAACACCCGACTAGCGGTGCTGACATTGCAGGCAAGGCTCAGCTTATGGTTTGGAACGTTGCTTAGCAGCAAGTCCGCCTCAACTCAGTTCACGGGTTTTTTGGGTCACTTACCTACAGCATTTCTGTGTTTCTCAATCCGTTGAATTTTTTTCGTGTTCTTTCTCGCAGTCACAACTTGTGAATAAGCAGCTTCAGGTCCACCGCGACCTAAGAGCGGCCATTATGGAAAACCTACCAGTGGCCCTCACATCTTGAAATCATTGGCAGGCTTGACTGACTTGTATGCGGTCATGCGGATGTGCCTTGCATCCAATTTGCATATGTTGGCCTTACTTGCATGTATGCTTCCATCGCCATGTCTAATGCTGCTTGCTCTCTACAACTGTACCTGCCCTGCTATTGCTGGTCACACTGCAGTGTAGCCCTTCTGCAAGTGGGGTTCCCTTTTCTGAGTCTGTCCACCTAAACAAACTGCATTCAAGTCTGTTCCAACTCAACTGGGCCTCAGTTTCCTACCATGGTTCTGACACCCTTATGGCAGTGCACTCTTTTACAAAGCATCACTGCAGCAAGGGTCAAGCATGCCGAGTCAACCTCCAACACAACTCTGTTGCTGTGCTGCGANTCCAGCAGTGATTCAGAGTCAGGTAGCTCGTCTAGTGATTCAGAGTCCTCCAAGAGCACAGACAGTGACGAGGAGCAAGACCATGATGAGCNCCTTGCTCTCGCAGCAGGAGCTTGACTTGTTGACAGCACGCTGTGGAATCATCATGCTGGCTTTGCAAGATGTTGGATGTGATCTATACCCTGGGGTAAGTCCTCTTGCTGTCTTGCCTAACACATCAATGCACCCAACTGTATGTGCTCACCAGCAATGNCTGCACAGCTTCTTCTGCTGCTGGTTGCAGACGAAGTGCGGGAATGTAGCTTAGCCATTGGCTCAAGAATGGTCTGGCGTAGGGACTGCCTGAAAAGGTTTGGTGCCATGGGCTCCTGCTTGTTTGCTCTCATAGCTGCAGGCATGTGAGAATTGTCAGATCGGGCTGGGGTCTGCACCCCCCAAACATGAATCAAAATAGCAAATTTAACACATGTGACACATAGCCTAGCATACATAGCGCCATGCAGCAAGTGCAGTGCACCTTGTATCCCCTACGATAGACCATAAGCCATGTGACTGTACAGGATGCTCTGCAAACAGTGTATACTGAGGACAGCTGTAAACCAAAAACAGGCACAAAAGGGATAGCACCCACATGGAAGTGCAGAGCGCTCAAGCTTGTGGCTAGTCTTGCGTGCAGCATGCAGCGGGGAGGATGGAGCTTCCACATCAGCTGGGGCTGTAGGTAGCTTGCCCCCAAGAGCAGCATGCCTCTTGCGCTCAGCGCGACGCCTTTTCCAGAGCCACCCACCAAGCAGCGCTGCAGGTCATAGGCTCAGTGTAAGCATAACCATACCTGTAGTGCTGTGATGCACGTGTACAGCAGTGTATGGTTCAGGTGCTTTGCTCCTTTGTTTGGCCATACCAGTCAAACAACAGCTTGGCAGGACTTACCTAGGAGAATAGCAATGATGCCCCCAGCTGCAGCACCCGCAATTGCTCCAATGGGAATGCCTGCTTCATGGCTGCTGTCATCTTCAGCACTACTTTGTTGCTGACCAGCAGCAAATATGCCATTCGTGAGCGTCCTGCCGTCCGACAGCCAAAGGCGCTGCTATTGCATCAGCCTATTGGCAGTTTCAGTTCTAGCCAGGTGATGCCTAGTATATAGCCAATGATAAGACCAAGCAGGGCTCCAAAAGCAACCTGCAGGTGCAGATTACAACAGCGTAATATACACTACTGCCGTGCTGATGCAGCTGATTGCCTGGCTTTGCTCACTGCAATGTTCCCCGTGTCAGTATATCTTAGGTCAAGTGCACTCACCCAGACAGGGCAGGAAGATGTGCAGGCAAGGAGTTGAGCTGCNTGCTGTAACAGCTGTTGCTGTTTGCAGCGCATCAACTGCTGCAGGCAGGGTTTGCTGGCGTCCAATGCTGTATAGCTGCCTCACGTGATTCTATAACCCTGTAGAATGCTGTGTGCTCTCACAAGGAAGCCAAGGTGATTATTTGTATTTGCTTGCGGTAGGAAGCATCGACTGGCTGGTTGAGCATGTGACTTAGTATACTTTATTTTGTTTAATTGCAGGTGCCACTTGGCATCTAAGCCATGTGTGATGCCAGGTGTCATAGCTTTACACCTAGCTTATCTGTGATCCCGCCCTGTTTGCACAACGACTGTCTTGCACTGTGGCACACCCATGGTGAGTGTTGTCGTGGAACTGTTGATGAGCTATCTGGTCAGAGTCTAGTTACATCTAGAGGTTCAACCGCTGCCTTTGCATCATTCATCAAGTAGCATTCTGAAATCTTACGTGCAGTACCTCATGTAAAGATCTACGAGCTGTGTCTGTGCACTTCGAGTTCGTTCTGTGGAACTCTGTTGCAATACTTGTTGCTCACACCTGTCGAGCCGATGAAATTTCTCAACTATATATGTGTATTAGTACAGGGCAGGCTGCAATATCAGCTCAGATCAGGCTGCAATATCAGCTCAGATAACATGACACTGCGCACGATCATCTGCTCACATTTCTGTAATCAAGGGTGGCTTGCGGTAGGGCTAAGCTACTCCGTTGGCTTCCGGATTAAGTAATCGTAGCGTCCACGCCATCCCAAAGCTAACGGGATTATATTGATGTCGTGACAAGGCCGTCCTTGGTATGAGCTTGCGACCAAGGGACACGACAACGGTTAGGGCGCCAGGCTCTCGCCGCAGACTCGCAGGTGTTTTCGCGGCCTTCATGAAGCTTGGCTTATACATGCATACCTGGCTGTGTACTGCTTTACTAGTCGCTGGCGTTGCAGGCACACCAGCTCACGCCTTCGGACAGGTGGAGCACAATTAGCTGTCATATATGTACAACTTTACAGATACTGCCGAAAAGTTGCAGACAAGCTTGACCGGAAACGTGATGCGAGCGCTTGTCAANGGATCGGACCAGGCTTGGAGGGAGACAAGAGGCATTGTAAGCACCAACAACGGGCATAGGGAATGNTTCAGGACAGTGTGCAAGCACTGCACTTAGGTTTCCCATGGTACCAGTGGGAACGAAGATGGCAGCCTCTTTGCCCATAAGTTCCGCTGCGTGTTGTTGCAGACGATTGACTGCGGGATCTTCACCGTATACGTCATCTCCCACGTCAGCCTGTTAGGGACACCGTCTGAATCAGTGAGGCAGCATGCGCTGAAGTAAGTACACTCGGACCTTAGGTGTCTACCTCCAGTGCTGCTTGACGCATTGCATTAGTCGGTCGTGTGACAGTGTCGCTCCGCATATCAATCAGCCTGCCGGTCGTGCGTGGGGTAGGCGGAGCCATGTCGGTCTCTGTTTGCCAGTAGACTCTGTCTTGTCTCAGCAAAAGGTGGCTGACATGACGACGTGAAGCAGCCTCAACCTGGCAAAACTGACCAAAGCGAGGCCCGTGGCACGTATCGGAGGCTTGCGTATCATCTGCAAAGTCTTGCAAGTTGTGGGTTACGTGAACTCTGCATGCAATGCNCCTGTCAAACAGGACATAACTCAGGCATGGCGAGCTTGATGTTGCATGCCATCGGACGCATTGTGCATACAGGGTTTGACCTCGTATTGAGCAGACCCGGATTTAGCCTTTGTTGGCGACTTTGGGGCAGTGCTGGGTTCAGCAGCGATTAGGTCATGCTGTTTTCTGTAGTCTTGCACACGTCCTCGAGCAACTTTGGTAGCTACAGGCGCATCGACTGCAAGTAGACCTGGTTCACTGAAGGGTCCAACTGGAGTTCTGGACCTGTCGTCCATTGCTGCAGGCGTTGAACAGGTTGNCCTGGCAACACATGCATGGGTGGCAGCCACAATGTCAGAGAGAGCAACATATCAGCATGCCTTTACCACACAATATCAACACACCCTGAGACCTGATATGCCATGTGCTAGCATGACTCATGGCACAGAGCATGATAGCAGTAAACAAAGTAGCAGAGACAGTCTCACCCAGGCAGCGTGAAGCGAATAAAGCAGGTTCCAGTCAACATCCTCATTTTCAGCTGAAGCCTCAGGAACAAAGCATGCTCTGTGACTTGGGACATACAGCCAGACGGTGCCCAAGGTATACCAGATCATGGGCACAGCCACTGACATAATGGAGGTGATTCTTGGACTCAGCAACCACCACTTCAAAGCTGGTAAAGGCAGGATTGGTCTCAATGTGTGCTGATCTCGCATCCCATGAACCTACAGGCCCCAAAGCTTTGAAGCTTGCTCAATATGGCTGCATGGCCTGCTCTCAAGGTCTCACAAGGCAAATAGCCTGGGCGCTGCAACACAGACGCCAAGGTTCCATGCTGCTACGCAAGGGCTTTTTAGCTAGCTTGATGCAACATTGCATACAGCTGAGGGCGTGAACAAGTTGACCGCCGCTTTCGATTCGCATGCACACATGATGGGCTTGCTGGCAAAAGCCGAGTTGCAAAAATTGCAAGCCAGAGCTGTGCTGACTGAGCGGCACTAAGATACCGCAACTATGGTCCGCACCTCACCTTTGTGTGCTGCACAACCTCCCAGATCTGTAACTGTACATTCCACACGTCAAGTCTTGCCATTGTTTAAACACACCATGATGTTGTCCCTCTTGACATCAAATATACTCAGGCCCTGCTTGTGCATGCCCTTTAGTGCCTGCAGCATTCCAAGAATGGTCTGATGCAACCTCGCATTGCAAATAAAGCATGCGAAGTTGCATGCAAATTCGCATGCGAACTTGCACACTCAATGACACAGCAAGCTTTGTCAGCATGCAAACTTGCAAGCTTATCAACACAACAAGCTTCATCAGCATGCAAACTTGGCAGATAACAATATTGTGAAGAAACCTGCTGTTACCCAAACAGAGCTATATCTCTGACAGCATGGCATAAAAGAGCACGTTCCCTTAACGATNGTTCGATGCAGATTGCAGACTGTGAGCAGGCATCTTGTCAAATGTCGAGCGAGTTTACAAAGGCTTCAACAGTTGGTGAGGTACCGCAGCAGCTACTGCAGGCATTTCAGAGGTGCTGACGAATCACACTCTCCAGGCATGCACTGCTATCCAAGCTGTCTGTATGGGTCAATACATTACTCAGTGGGCTGTACAGATGCAGACCTGCCAGCGAAACACAAAGCTTCTGCTTCAGTCACATTTCTTCCAGTACATGTTATGGCAGAGATGTGCTTCAGCTTTTGACAAGCACCACTGGTCACCAGCAGCCTCAGCTGCATCATGCTCGTTCCTTAAGTGGTGCTGCACAACAACAAGTATTGACAGCTGCAATCTCTTTGGGTTGTATGGACTCAGCAAAGACTGCAGCGTTCCTGCCTTCNCCTGACTTGGCACACCCGAGCAGCAGCTTACTGCCAGCTACAACAGAGCCAACAACCATGCCAACACCAGCTGATGTTGGTGCACCAACATCTAATATACAAAATGAAGTCTTGATGAAGCCACAGGCAAAACGCACTCGCAGAAAGACGNATGCTCATGCATGCTGCAGGACGCACGACATATCTTGAGCAGTAATAAGGTGTGGTGTCTCCCCCCAAATGGCATGTGCATAAGAACTATCATGTGTGTTAGTATCTCTGTATGCCGAGTGGCATTCTCACAGCTGGTCAGCAACTGACTTGCTGGAGCTGGTGCTGCCCACAACCAATCAATAAGTTGTCTGGCAGCCCTGAAAAGGGGGCATGGAGTTTCTGCTGGCCTGCATGCTTGCATGTATGCACCGGCAAGATCCAAAAGCAGAATGCAAATCTTGGTGGCATAGAGGGCTTTCGAGCTCGCTGTGTCATGGGCTGAAGAGGTCATGTGCACGAGCAAGCTTGCACCTGATAGGTTGCTTCCCGGGAGTTGATGAGGCCCCTGCCGTCCATACGCTCGTTGTCATTGGCCAGCTGCTCGCAAATGGCCTTTTGTAGAAGTGTTCCCCAAGCCCACTCTATATCTGTCTGGTTGGCACAGCCACTACCCCTAACCCTGTTGACCTGCAGTGCAATGACAGGTGAGGCCCCCTATGCTGATGCTGTATAGGTAAGCTTCACGGACAGCTTCCTGACGAGGACTACCATTGGGGGATGAATTACGATAGAAGCAAGCTATTTGTTTTGTGTCTGTTGCAAATCCTGATTTTGCAGCACGAGTCTGGTCACTTTAGCTATACAAGTAATGGCAATCCTTTAGGTTGCATGTCATGGACATGCAATAGGTATACATAATGGTTTGCAGCCCATCCCATAGCGACGGGCTGAGTGTACATGCATGCGGGCTCATGATCACAGCATCTGAAACAGTATGTCTCAGTCGTTAGATAAATATGCCCTGCTGGTGCCAGGGTGGAGAAGGCCTTGGTACTACCTCAAACACACAGCTTCTTGACACAGCGCAGGCAGGCATGCAGCGGGGTGTCCTGTATGCTGACGGCAGCTTTGCCAACAAGAAACGCAAGCTGGTAGAGCCTGGGGCTGAGGTCAGTGTTGCTTACGTGCGTCGAAAGGTTCACACACTTTCATGTTGCCTTCTGCTGCTGAGTGAACAAGGCACGTGATTTTTAGGAATGATGCCGTGCTGCCAGCATCTATCACATCCATGTGATCTGACACAACTTTCTCAACTTGCAGGACAGTGCTGCAGTCCGGTCTTGGCCAGTCACAAATGGCAACTTGCACACCACAAGGCCGCTCAGCGCCAACACAGCAAGGCTGTATCCTGAGTGGGGCTTGCCTGAGCCAGTGGCTGTGCCACAAGCTGCTGAGGATGACTCAACCCCAGAGCCACCGCCCACAGAGGCAGCGGATGTGCAGAGCCCTGAGTCTGGCAGCACATCAACACAGGGCTCTAACCCCGACCNGATTGTTAGTCTGAAGGCCATGTGCAAGCTAGGCAGGACTTGCGGGATGTTGTATTGTAATTACATTGCATGACGCACAGCAGCATCTAGAACTACAACTGCAGCTCACTGTCTGAAACAATCCATACCATAGTGCAATCCACACATTGTGCAGTGCCACAAGCTGTGCAACTGAACTGGCTTTGGTGCGTCATTGCAAGATGTGTGCGGTTCACCTGGGCAGCGGCATCAAGTTTGCTGTGTTGGCGTCGCAGGCTGCGCCAGGCAGGGGATATGCTCTTCTGCAGTGCATTCAGGGGCACCCCGCTTGTGGATGTCACATGCGCTTGCAAGGCTGTGATGCTCCGCTGACTGCCCACCATCTGCATTCAGCAGCACTTGTCTACATCCACTCAATAACGCTCGTCTTGATAAATTGCCGTGCACCTTGAAGACATGTAGCACACGTTACACAAGGCGCCTGCATGTTGAGTGCTGCATATGTACAGAGCGGGCACCAAGCCCACCGCTCAATGCATTGATGACATGGCATCTGTAAACACATGGCAAGTCATAGCCCAGAAGCCCAGCAGTGTTGAGCGGGCGCTTTGTTGCAACTGGAGCATGAACAGGCACATGCCAAGCTGGATGACAGAAAGAATCACGCTCTGCAACTGCATCTGATGCTAGTTGAGCTTGGACACCACAGAAGCTTGTAANTCCGGCAGGGTGGTCGGGGCCATTGCAGGCGTAGCAGCGCTGGGGGGTGGCATTATTTCCTTCTGGTCTTACCACAAGGCAGTGAGTTGACTGCGGAATTTTCCCACGCACAGGTCCTCAACTGAACCGTCGCTGACGAACCTGACTTGCAGACTGTGCACAAAGTCGCTGAATTGGAAAGGAAACTCAAACAGTTCAGCGACAGGCCAGCAGGGAACAATGGCCAGGTGGGTATTGAATCAACAGCATGTGCTCACAACCACCACATAGGCTATTGCAACATTTTGGCATCGTCGCTCATGCAGCAATGAGCTATTGTTGCACACACGTACTGCTGGCCTTCACGTTTCAGCCGTTCAGACCATTGCCCCTCATCAACTACTTATGTTGCTGTATTGGTCATGTCAGGCCCAACTCGAACAGGCAGCAGAGGATGCCACAGACTTGCATCAAGCTCTGGGAGACCTGCGACAGCAGTTACAGGCTCAAATCGATCTTGTGCAGCAAGGAAACCAGACAAAGACTGAGCTTCAGGTACAGCAACAAGCAGCAAAGTCAACCTCTACCCATTTTTGCAAACTCAGTCATGGGGACTAGTTGTCATTGGGTGATCACATGGGATACCCTGCATGCCTGCAGGCTTCATTGAACCAGGCTCAGGCAGCCATTCAGCAGCTGCAATCCCTCAGGGAGACAGTGAACAGGCTTGAATCTGACATCAGAGAAGCAAAGGCAGCTCTGCACGTGTCTGAGGTGAGTGGGTTCAGGCACCTAGCCTGACACAAGCAATGCTGCACACTCTTGATGTTGTGTCCGTAGTAAGAAATTGTCTCCAGTAGCAGGATGTCAATTGTTTTTGCAAAGTACTCTCAGGTTGGCTTAGCCATGCCTGGCAACATGCGCATGCACACTGCTGTGTCACATGCAGTGCTTTGCAGATTTGCCAAGCAATATCTATTGTCAAGCTGCGACCACCCTTGCAAAAGCTTTGCAGTGATGCCTCAAATTAGTCTGCAGTTTTCTGCCAGTGTGCAGATTTAGCATAGCGCCTATCTCCCTCAGCTGCTGGAGCTCATACTCGCACTCATGTGTGCTCAAGGACTCACACATCATGGCTGGAATGAGTGCAATGTTGTTTGCTGCAAGACTTGAGTGGTGTTGCTGTGCAGGGGCAAGCTCAGGCAGCAACAGAAAGAGCTCAAACCGCAGAGCATAGCCTGCAGACAGTCAGGACAGAGCTTCAGGCAACATCAGGTGCAGCAGACCAACTTGCCACAATTCGCAGCCAGCTTGAAAGCGTCATTGCTGAGCGTGATGAGGTCAGGACTGCCAGGGACGCCCTGGAAGCTGATGCTGCATCATCCAGGCCTGTCCTTGAAGACGCTGCTGAAACCTCGCAGCAACTGGAAGAAGTACAGCAGCAACTATCTGNGCAGTAGCTCACCTTCAAGCCGTGCACAGTGCCGCTGCAGTGCTTGCACAGCTGCCTGAGCGTCTGCTAGGCGCTGCTGCACATCACCCAGCTGTGCATTTGCAGCTCGGCAAAAAGTCAGCATGCCATGACGATTATCTGGGGCTGCATGCAGCAGCGTCAGGACAGTATCTGGTGGTAACATGCACAAGTACTGGTGTTGCATGTCAGCAAGGTGTTTCACGGCATGGTTAAAGCGCCTCGCGGCGTAGACTTTTCTGTTTTCTTTTCTCAGCATAATGACCAACTTTCACAGCAGGGATGCACATGCTGCAGCAAGGCCATACCTGGTGGTGAGGGCTTCCCCACTGGAAAGGAAGACCTCCACAGCAGAATGGTCCACATACACCTTCACTTGGACCTCCTGCAGTTTCTGTAGCCTGACTGGCCCCCCAATGCGCTTCATGTCAGCTTGTGCATCAAAGCTCATACTCCCGTTGTCCAGGGCTGTTGGAAACACCATCTGCCATGTACACAGCGTGGTCAACATCGCAATGAAACAAAGAAGGTGCATATCCTGCATCTGCACCCACAACTGAATAATGCAGTATGCATTACAGATACACACCATGCGTGCTTGAGGTGCGTCGGAGGAAATGCTGGAGTTGCTAATGGACCAGGCTGTTGAGCCTACTGTACAGCAAGTGTACCACCAGCTGAAAGCCTTGACCCGGGTTTGCTGAAAGCAGGGACATTTGTGGTGCTTTGTGTACTTTATATTGTTGCAGCATGTACAATGGGCTTACTGTGCAGTTGAACAACAAACATTGTAAGCCTGTACGAGGCATGGCTAGGCAAGATGATTGCGTGCCTTGCACACGAGCAGACTTGAGCATGTGAAAGATGCTGACACAGCATGCAGCCTGTGTTCATGCCCATGGTGTGGAGCTATCAGTCCAAGCAAGCACATATTGTTTTGTACGCAGCAAGCACATATTGTTTCGTTCGAAGCAAGCTGCTATCAACATCCATCAGCCGAAGAACTTTTTTCCACGAATACTAGCTTCAAGCTAGTATTGTCAATGACATTCTGTAAAGATAAAGAGAGACAACGCCCACCTCAAGCTGGTTGTTGCGCCAGTCAAGAAGCAAGGCCGCTGCACAGGGCAACTCCACCTCAGGGCCCCTGTATAGCCAAGACCGCAGCAGCAGCCCTGTTGCTGCAGCCTCGCCCCTCACCACGGTGTACTCAGCATACCATGAGGGCCCACTGACTTGCTGAACCTGCACTGCCTGACTTGCAGATACCTCGACCCTGTCAGTCGACCAGCTGGGCTGTTGTCTCAGAGCTGCAAGCTCTGGTGCAACCTCCTGATGCAACCTGCCACCTGCAGCAGCAGCACAGCTATGCAGATTTCATGTAGCCTTCTGCCAATGTGCACAGATGCGGTGCAACTGTGTCTGGTTGATTCACTCCTTGTGGCCAGCATTTGTAGCATCCAGACCAATCATTGGGCACCACAGCAGCTAGCTGGTCAAGCAACAGCGAGTGCTCCTTTATCCACAACAAGCCTTACCAGACAGCCATGACAAGCAAGACAAGCGTGTGCAGGCAGGTGGCCTGAACAGAGTACCTTTGTAGGTGAGGATGCGGGGCAAAGAGATGCAGCCAGCGTAGTCAAAGCCTCCGCCTTTGCGCAGCTCCTGCAGCCAAGCCAGCATGACATTGCGGCCCTGGGCATCTCGGAAGCAGTTGGGGGCATACAAGCAGTCCCCAAGGTCCAGCAGGTGGGGCCCTGCACAAAATCTGAATTCTTCTTTCTCATCATTGGCAACACAGATATTGGCTTGAGTGTTTGTTGCACTATCCAATGCAGGTGTGGCCCAAACCGCTGTTTCAGTCTTGATGACCACCCCCAGATGTGTCACTAAAGAAACATGCCTGGACTGTCTGTCAAACCGTGATCTGGCGTTGTGAATGCCATGTGTCTTAGCAGACTTATGCTTGACATGTATTGGAGGAGTAGTTCAACATAAGGCTGAATGTAAGCTGCATCACAACACAGGGACAAACAGAGCAATGTGGACTGCATCAGTAGCAGCTTTGCACAATATGGCATGAACTGTGAAAGCAAAGTAGTATGTGAAACCGGTTTGTCCGGAATACAGGCTTCTTTCCAGTTCAAGTTGCCTGGTTGGCACTCAATAAAAAATGCCCGCAAGGCACATTGAGCAAACTACTTACCATCAGCATCTTCAATTTGGAACAGCTCCTGCTTGATGTGCCCAAGCCAATATAGGCAAGGGTTGGTCAACCGGTCCTTCAAGAAGTGTGGGTAGGGTGAAACACACATCACATACAGCTCATCCTCCTTGAGTTGTAGAGACTCGAGGGCTGAGTGGCTGGAGGTACTGCCATTGCTGCTTGTACTGAGAGCTGTAAAGAAGGGGCATTCCCACATGGCCCCTAGATCATGATCCCCAAAGGCCTTGGACTTGCCCTTGATGAATGAGCCTTTGTACTGCCAATCTGCAAGAATGCAGCCTTTGAGCATTGCATGATGCTCTATCTAGACAATTTGCTGTGCAGTCCTGTGCTATCGTGCTCAGCGGCCATGGTGTTGCTCTGTGCTGTGCTGCCATGCTGAACTACAAACACAGGTATGTGCATCCTGTACAAGCATGCAGCAGCAGCAACCCAATATCACATGATTTTGGACATGACTGCAAGCATAATATGTACGGTGGGTAAGCAATGACTCAGGCGTGGTCAGCATACACGAGCCCCAAAAATACCAGCCGACAAAATGCACAGATAAGCATTGATGCTGATACACATCAACAAACCAGCACAGTTAGTTTACAACATGCATGGACTATGATCAAGAGTATGCATGATCTACATCACATCCTGTCTTACGATTTTTCATGCTTTAGAATAATGATAGCCTCACCATCACAATTCCGGCAATGACAAGCTGCTGCATGCAGCAAAGCAGCATGCTTGGCGTCCCAGCAGTCTGTGACCAACCTGAGCTTAGCTCAGAGGCTTCATACACAAGCAGTGTGCCTCCCTGCCCTTCAATGCCACTCCCAAGCAACATTTTCCACTTCTTGTGCCTGTCACCTTTCTGAATAATGTATGGATCCCTGAAGCCTGTCAGCTTCATGTTCTCAGGCGGATGCGGGATGATGGGCTGCTCTTGCTTGTGCCACTTGATGAGCTGCGCATCATCTGCAGCATGATGAAGGTGCTTGGAGCAGCAGACTCTTGACATGGCCAGTTGCAGCAGGCGCTGCTGGTGTCAAAAATGCGGCTGTTCATGCCCTGCAGCGTTGTATATAGCATGATTGTGATGAAATCTGGACTATACAGTCAACCTTCGTCATCTCAAACAATCAAGCATGGGTTATGCACTGCTGGGCAATCATAGGCAGATGTGCAAGTTGACATTGTCCAATGAGAAAGATGCAGAATGGACCATGCCTTGGCCGGCGATGTTGCAAGCCTGGACCCACACACATGAACAGGTGCTAAGACTACTGTTCCGTGGGTTGTTAGGCAACCTTGCTGGGGGGAAATTGCGGGACCCTCACAGCAGCTTTCAATGGAAGTGGGCGGGCAGCAGAAAGGGAGCTTGCCTCACCATCTTGGCATCTGGCCATCATTTGGCACTCTATCATATCCAGCCCAAGATCCACAGCTGCATGGGGCAGGGGGCCACAGTCCTTGTTGTCCCTCCTCCTGCAAGCCTATCAGACTCAAGCTGCTTGAAATGCACAAGAAATGTCAGATCGGGGTACCGTTGCACCGTGCCTGAGTACAGTACAAGCAGCAAAAGTGGCTTCACACGTCATTCTGCAAAGGTTTTGAACATGAGCATGGCTTGGAGTTGAGGTGCAGTGCATGTTGGGGGCACAGATTGTTCACCTCACTCCTGTGTAAATCATTGTTGGTGTGCCGTCTTTGTCAAGCACAGTGGTGCCTGACCAGCAGCCAGATGCATCTGCTCCACCCTTTGTGGGGTTCAAAGCTATTGGCTCGTGCTCCCAGAACACCAGGTCTGGGCTTGAAGCATGACCCCAGCTCATGCGCCACTCCCACTGGCTGGTCCCTTCAATATGCTGATAAAATCTGAAGATTAGCAATGGCTTGGTGGAGATTGAGTCCCTTTCAGCAAACTAGATGCAGCTGCAGACTGCAATGACAGCTCTAGACCAAAAGTGCAGTAGAATGGGGTTCGTCTTACACATGATATTTGCCCTGGTAATAGATTGGGCCATTTGGGTCATTCAGCCAGCCAGATCTTGGCATAACATGGTACCAGGGCTTGTCAGCGTCTAGCTGCCATGACTTCTCAAGTCCCTGTCTCTGCCTTTGATGCAATGTGCTGTTCTCAGGCATGGCAGCGCAAGTTTGGAAGTGCTTTCTTGTGACTGATCTGCAGCATCAACACAGTGATCATAGGCATCGCTTCACCCATCTGGCTTGCTTTGGTCCGACTACTACGTGCAAAGCTCGCGTTTGCATACCTTATGCGAGTGTGTTGGCCTAGCGCGTTCGTCAGTTGTAGGCCCGAAGCTCTCGCACTTTGCAAGTGCCGGGATGGCCAGCACAGACTTGTCTTCATACACTGCACAACCCAGTACTGCCGCGACGGACGCAGACGGAAGATTGTGTCATCACATGCAGGAGTGAATCATTTGCGTATCAGTGGCAGTCCTGCCGCAACATCCGGTGATACAGCGCATTAACGACGACCTCAACGAGTCAAACAAGGTCAACGGGACAAACCTTGGTGCAAGCGCACCGACGCTGCGCGCGATCACGCACAGGGGGCCTCCGACACTGCGCAACATTGCCAGCACGTATCGCAGCCTTGTCGTGAGGGAACGGTCAAGCGTCTCAAGCAGCTCGTTTTCAATAACCTGTCGCAATTGGTGACGACATATTCCGGCATGAGCTGGGCACTGTACAGCCATCTGACCTAACATACGAGACATCAATGCAAAGGCCAAGTCGCTAGGCACTTTACCGACATGAGCAATATCAGAGCTGGACCCGGCTGGTTGTCCCAATGTGCGACATTCGTGGGAGGAGTATTTGGCTTGAATGCACACCAAAGCCCAAGATATCAAGACTCAGTCAAGTGAGGATTGCACATGTACATGCATAAAAACTGCGCCTCTACATGCATGCCAGACATGAGCTCGCCGACCTGGCTTCACACCAAATCCACGCTCATGCTCCGTGCACTTGGCTGTGAAAGCTGATGTGGAACTGCCATGCAGGCTGTTCACCAGAGAGGAGATTGCCAGCCTGCAAGCAGGCTTTGAGAAACTTGCAGGAACCAACATGACCCTTGACAAAGCAGCTTTTCTGGTACAGCTGTGCCATTTACTGACCTTGCGCACACCTTGCTCAAATTTGCTGACTACGGCATGCTGTACAGTCCATGAGTATGCACTGAGCTGTATCTCTGTTGGCAGGCTCTGCTGGGTCTACAGCATCTGGACGCCAAGTTGGCTGACAGGCTCTTTACTGTTGTTGCTGAGGGTCAAGACAGAGTCACCCTGGAGCAGCTGGTCATTGCCAAAGCAAGATGCCTGAAGGCATGTGCCCCTAGCATTATCCTGCTTGATCCAATCTTGACTGTCACCTTGGCAGCGTTCTCTATGCTTTCCAAACAGTAAAGCGCTGGGGCAGTGTTAGCATACACAAGACCGCCCCAGCTGCTGGTGGCAAACACACCCTTTCAAAATGCAGTGTGCTGCTGTGTCTGTGCTTGCCTGGCACGCTTGTCTGGAAAGCTCTGCTGCAATACTGGACCTGGTGCTGTTCCTGCAGCTGAGCTGTGGCTTGCAGGGCACACCTGATGAGGCTGCATCCTTCTGCTTCAATATGCTGGACAGTGGTCGGCGGGGCATGGTGTCCAAGGAGGACTTCATGGCTGCAGCAAAGGGCTGTGCAGCTGTGGCATTGCAGGAGCAGGCCACGCATGATGAGCAATGGCTGCATGCCGTAGCTACAGGTCAGCACATGCAGATCCCATCTGAGTGTGAGTCCTGTGGTGCATACGGGCACAACTAGTAACAACTGAGCAATGTTGCATTGGGCCTAGCACATGTGACATGCGCACTGAAGCATCAGTACCCTGTGCTGTGCTGTGCTGTGCTGCGCTGCGCTGTGCTGTGCTGTGCTGTGCTGCGCTGCGCTGTGCCGTGCTGTGCTGTGCTGTGCTGTGCTGTGCTGTGCTGTGCCAGCACATCTACACACAGGTCAAGCAATGATCCGGTTCAGGGGCTGACAGTGGCACGGCAGACATGCTGACTGGCGCTATTTAGCGTTGCAATGTTGTGCTGTTGCAGGTGCATTTGGGCAGAGCACTGCACAGGGCCTCAGCTTCAACGCCTTCACACAGTGGAGCAAGAAACTACCAGCACTGCTAAGAACCCTGCGATCCTTGCTGGCAGCAGGCACACCAGAGACTGGCAGTGCAGCCACATCCAGCACAGTTCATGTGAGCACGCACTCCCACACAACACTCAAGATGCTCCCTATGTGCTTCACTCACTGCTCTAGCAGGTCTTTCCGCTTCTAGCAGGCGTTTATTCTGGACAATTAAGTCAATACTTTGCGACAAACGCCCTGACTCATCAGAGATGCTATGTTGGTGAATTTAATAAGTCTTTGTCTGCAAGTGGTGAGAGCAAGCCCCCACACTGCACAGCATCCTTACAGCCTTGCTGTCAATATACCATGCAAAAGCAGTATACAGTACTATACAACTCCCAGGTGCTGCATTCTCAGCTTGCAAACAAAGACTGGGCTGCAGCTGCATGATTGCTGGCTGCTGGCTACAGGTGACAGTGCCTCGGCTAGTGCTGCCAGCTGGCATAACTCAGGGCAGCTGCATGCTGCTGCCAGAGCATGCCTGGCTACTCAGCTCCCGCCTTCCTGCCAAAGAGGTATGAGCCCTACTTGCATTGCATACACCTTGTCGCCCCCTTCGTGCTGCTGCTCAGCTACGTACCCTGCAAGTGCCATGCAGCTGCTATTACAACAAGCAACAGGTAGCGGCACTTTCCCTCAGCAATGCATAATCCTGATACTCTTGCTACTTTTGTGGACACTAAGCATTAGGGTGAAATGTCACGGGCCATTGGGCCAAGGCAATACAAAGTGGTGGTGTGTGCAATGCAGAGTGAAGTGTGGCAGCTGCTGTTCCACAGCAGCAAGCACGGTCAGAGCTTCAATACATTCATGGGCCAAGTTGGTAAGTTCAGGCCGGCCTGCATGCTTTGTAGCAACCTTTCAGGGGTTAGCTCAAATCAACAGCAGCAATTTGGCAAGAAGACGTCAGAGGCTGATGTCGTGTAACAGCCAGTTTCTAAATGTGTTGTGACAACAATCTGGTGTTTTGTTCCTGTGGGCCGTTGCTGAGTATTCATGCAGAAACAATTCCAGCTAGTTCATTAAACAACCTCTCAAAGACACCCTCACCTCACATATGGAGCAAAGGCATTTCCGGTCGTGACTGAGTATGCTTGGGCTTTGCATTGCAGCTGAGAAGGGCCCTACCATCCTGGTGGTACGGGACAAGCAGGGGCATGTTTTTGGTGGGTATGCATCTGAGTCCTGGACCAAGAATGGCAAATTCTTTGGTGAGGTGATTGTCTTCCCACACAGATCATGATTATGAATCTGCCGCTTTGCTGCATACCACATTTGCTGTGAGACAATGCTGGTGCATAGTAGACAAGCATGTGTGTGCTGCTTGTTCATGCAAATAGGCAGATGCCGGATCTGCCGCATGCCGTTGATGGTGCATTGAATGCTTAGGCATGGAGCAAGTGTTTTGTTTGCCTGCAAGCAAACACACAAGACCAGCAGTCATAGCTCATTGCAACCGTAGGCCATGCAGTCAAATAAAACATGCATGCTTGCCTATCATCACAGGGACCCTACATGTGACCAATTGAGGTCCGGTTTCAACACATGACCTGGCTGTATCTGCAAGCGCTGCACCTGTGTAGGGAACTTCGACAACTTCCTGTTCCAGCTGTTTCCACAACTCGCGGTCTTTCCACCCAGTGGTGCCAACCAGAATTTCCAGTACTGTGGGCACAACTTTGCTTCCCTTCCCAATGGGCTTGGCTTTGGCGGGCAAGTCAACTACTGGAGCCTCTTCATTGACGGCTTGTTTGAACATGGCATGAGCCATAAGGGGGCTACATACACTAATTCAACCTCACTGTCTGCTGAAACCAACTTTCAGGTGGGTTTCACAGTCTGTCAGGGAGCGATATGTGCAGGGCTCACCCTGTTGGTGTNAAGACGTCAGAGGCTGATGTCGTGTAACAGCCAGTTTCTAAATGTGTTGTGACAACAATCTGGTGTTTTGTTCCTGTGGGCCGTTGCTGAGTATTCATGCAGAAACAATTCCAGCTAGTTCATTNACTCCTCACATGAAGCACAGAGCGAGGCAGCGCAAAGCATCCATAGATCAATAACACTACTGTCAAGCNCAACTCTGCAATGCAGGTCTGGCAGATGCTTACCTCTCTTGTGTGCCAGGCCTATCGCCACTGCTGACTCCTGGAGGTTTTGCACTACTTGCCTTTGTCACCTGCTTGTCTGTCTTGTCAGCTNGCTTGACGCCCTGCATGTCATACAGGCAGCAATGTCAGGTACAGACTGACAATATGCTTCGTCATGTTCCAAACACATTGAAATCGTACAGAAGTAGCTTGCCAGCACAGCCAGGATCGTGTAGCTGGAGTCAGCTGTGAGGTCTGGGAGCATGGCAAAATAGAGACATTTCCCGGCCAGGTCAAGGAGCANGACACCCTTCTCTGTTGGGTCGTTGCCGTGTCGATCCCGCTGTCCGCAGCGCAGGTACTGCATTGCTGTTGTCATCANTACAGTTCACCAGCTGCATCTTATGCAATACAGAGCCTTGTGTTGGCAGAAATCGAGATCATGCACCGCAAATGCACAGAAGGATTCCAACNCGCTCCTCCCTGGCCGCTTTTGCAGCATCGAGCTGCACTTGCTGTTGTCTAGACTCCTTGAGTGAGTTGATCTGTTGTTGCAGCAGTTCCAACACTTCCGTCTCAGGCCCCATATTGGCCAAGCAATTGTAAGCAAGCAGGCTGTGTGGTGAATGGTGCCGCAGTGCTAGTCTGGTGGGTAGGGCCTTACCGTGTCCTCATTAGGTAATCCGACTCGCATTGCAGCTGACAGTTATCGTTTGTGCCAGCAGCCATGTGTGTAACATGCAATGTTGGGCAAAGTCTGTAGTATAGCACAACCTGCTTGCCATATGTGGCTAATGTGTAGCAGTGTTATTGTGTATGCGCTCGACCCAAACGGCATTAAACACAACTCAGCAGCAGTACCAAACCGTCATATCAGCAGTCTGCGAGTATTTCAGCTGAAGTGCTTACGTTGNACCTAGCGGACTGCTTCAGCAGCAGCATGGCCAGCAGAAGCTGACACATGGGCTACTAGTAGACGTAACGTTACACATTTCACCACTCTGCGTGCGCAACTGCTTTCTCTTTGGAAAGTAGCGCGGCGTGACATTGCAGCCGCTTGCATGCCGCCTCCTTGCAGCCACGAATACAATGGCCTTCAGCTTTACGCGCTTAGGCTTGNGATGCAGTGTCTGGTAGGCACCTTCAGCAGACATGCCTTGGCATTGTACACAAGACAGAGTGTTGATCAACAATCAGCTTTATGAGCTGGAACTGCCATTTCTCTACAGATGTACAGCAAAGGCTACATAGTCCTTAAAAGCAGAATTCTAACAAAGCAAACCCTAACTTCTAATGCACAAGACTCTAACACAGCACACCAAAATAATCCTCGCCACTCCTGATCGGCTGTTGTGGCTGCATTACAAAGACTTTGAACTTAGCTTGTGCACACAAAACCAGTCCTGGATATGTCACTGCCCCCCNCATGCACATGCTGCTGCACATTGAGGTATTACCATACCCAGAGTCCTCACGACAGAAGTTGACTGTGCAAGTCGACTGGAAAGGCAGCGGCAGGTTGCAAGTGGATGGCATGNGCAGGGTTTGTGCAGTGCACAGTTGTGCAATGCCGCTTATGAAGCAGCAAGACCTGCTAGCCATGGGACAAAGAGTTACATGCAAGTTGCTGTGACTGATGTGTTGAGCTGGGAGGCAGGCAGCAGTGTCTGCACTCTCGGTGGCCTNATTTCATCTGCCAAAGAACCAGGACCACACTGTGAAGAGATCCTATCAGCACTCGCAAAATGCTGACTGAACCCCCGCGAAACAACCCACTGCGATGCGTAGGGAATGTGCAGCCAGCCTAAACTGCGAAAAGCGCTGCATGCGCCTACCAGAGACAAGCAGTTGACAATAACGTCTATGCTTGCTATAAGGCCTGATCTTGGCTTGTCCCTCTCATGTAGGTTGGGTTGTTCGTCTGTGCATGTTTGCGTAGCGAGGTTTGCAGATGCNTCTGACTCCTCACCTAGCTCTTCCCATGTGGAGCGGAAGTCTGAGACACCTTCCTGCTTCACATAATCAGCAGCACCAATGTCAAGATCTTCCAACTGGTACTCATCTGGATAGCCATCCTCCTCTTCCTCACCTGAACAGACGAGTCAGGAAGTTCAAGCTTGCCAGGGGGCTGCNTGCAATGCACCCAGTCAACAGTCCTGATACTTTGCAGTGAGTCTGGCAACATACTTGATGCACAGCTGCCGTTCAGTGTCAGACAAACAACAAACACCACTGTCTCAATAGTCCTTGCCCTGCTGCAATTCTTTCAATGCCAGCATGCAGTCAGTCTGCTGTATTATCCTATGGCCACATTACAATAGGCGTTATGTACCATCACCTGGATGTACATAGGTGACATGTACACCTATCATTTGGTGTACATGATCCGGTGCATCATGTACAGGGTACACCACCTGTTGGGAGAAAGGCTAGAAGCCGCCATGGCAGGGTCCTCAGCCAAGTAGGGGTCAGCAATGGTGGACGCCAACTCAGCCTCGCTCCTCGCCAGCTCAGCCTGGCGGTCTGCCTCATCGCGGGCAGCTCGGACCTGAGCCAGCTGCATGTTGGCTACCAGAGTGGCCCTGTAGTTGTCAGCCTTGATCTGCCTCTCAGCTGCTGCTGCAGCTGCCTGCACTGAATCCTGAAGCCTGATCTGCAAGCCAGCAGAAGAAGGTTGGACAAGCACAAGGACAAGGACAAATACAAGGACAAGGACAAAAGCGAGGACAAAGATAAGAATGAGGACAACAAGTGCAGAGGTGCATGTGATCATGCGCTCTCTGCTAACAGGTATGACAGTCGCATGCTGGTTACTGAGGTGGCCATGTAGGTGTCAGCGCTGATCAGTGACCAGATCCAGCCTTGATCTTGACAAGTACTGGAGGAAGGGAGCTTGAAGTAAGTGGGTGTCAAGCCCAGAATGGGCTGAACTAGGCAGAGCTACGCACAGGCAAGTGCACAGTGTGGAACTGCGTGTATCCATGCTGAAATGCACAGCACGTCAGCTCACCGCCTCCTGTTCTCGCAGAGTTGCCTCAGCCTGGGCAGCTTTCTGGGCCTCATGCTGAGCACGCTGCATCTCCCACCAGTCATAGCACTGCTGATGCTGAGCCTGAGCTCTCTCAGCGGCTGTCAAGTCTTCCCCATCAAATCTTTGCAGTGAGGAGGGGCCGCACCGAGCATCATTGTCACCAATCCTACAGCCAAAAGTAGCATTAGACAGCAGCCAAAGGAATACATAACAGATTGCGGTGCAGCAGACCAAAAGCATGTTCAGGTGTTGAGTGGAGTGATGGTGAAGATTTTGACACGTCTCTGTAGACTTTGCTGTGGTGCGTGATACCACGTTTGAGAGCTGCAAATGCCACATGCATAGTCAATGGTTCATTCAGCACTGCTTTTGGCAGCTCACATGGCATGGCCTCACCAGCACCATTTCATTGCATGCTGTGCTGACATGTTTGCAAGGGCAAAACAAACATTCAGGACTTGTGCCACCTTGCAGGCCTGTCCAGCAAAAAGCGGTCTGGCCGGTTCAGGTCCCATTCCGATCCTGTGTGCAGACCCTGCTGTGTTTGCTGAAAGTCCAGCACCTGCCGCTCAACTTCCCGCCTTGCAGCATCTGCAGCTTGCTTCTGGCTGCAAACCAGGTCATCATAGTGCTGTGCAAGTGCAGCCCAGTCCCTGCATACACTGATATAGTAAATACTTGACTCGTACAGTATGTGCCTGGAGAAGCAATGCTCCCACGCCAGAACAAGGGTAACCATAGTGCTTGCTTCTCAGCAGCTAGGAGCGCGGCGACAAGCGTAAAACACCTGTCTCTCTGGGCGTCAAAAACCTCTTGGGCTTGTCGCTCGCCCCACTGTCTTTCCAAAGCGCCACGGTCAACCTGTACAGCGCTGAGGTCTCCGTGAGCGGCAGTGCCGGGGACTTTAGGTCGGGCATGGGCAAAGTGTGCGAAAGTGCGCGCGCTATTACACACACTTACCCCAATAGTACGCCATTTCGCGTCTTGCACCCGAGCGAGTCTGGCGGGGTCTTCGTTTGGTATTTGCGCAACAAGTCTCCCCATCCTTGGACTAGGGTAGCAAGGTGAAACTGGGGAACGAGACTATAGCCTGCAGCTCAGCCGCGGTTCGAGCAGCAGTTCCACTCGCCCAGCACTGCTTGCGTCCACAGTCGCTGAAACCGCGGTGCAAGGGCAAGGCTTCCTGCTATTACTTAGTCTCGCATGACTAATTTGAAACTTGGGCAAAGATGCTAGCATTCATGCAAGACTAGCAAGCCAGACCTGGGCTGCATTCGGGCTGCAGACGCGGCGCGGAGCCTCCGCGCTGCAACTCGTTAGGCTCGTCCAGGTGCTTGTATTCCGTATTGTGACTTCTGGCATTGACCGGCACCTGAACAACCAGAACAGGCACTTGAAGCATTGCTCAGGAAGGTATGCGCCAGCCACACGGCTCACAAGTTCGCCTGTATCAGCGCCATCAATCGATGCCAATATAGCGGGCAAGATTTTCCAGAGCAACTCGTCGCAGACGGCTGACATTGACAAGCCCAAGGTGCGATGCTCCCCTAAGCACGTGCTTCATCGGTCCGGCTGTTTGTACGGTCCTCACCTACATGCAACGCGATGCATATTGCACGGATCTATGTTCCGCTTGACAATGACTGCATTGTGTTCTTCAACTGCTGTTCTTCAACTGAGATGGCTTAAGCCAAAGTCGTCCTGCGCTAGTCAAGGGTGGTCAAGCAAGCTAAATCGCAGAACTGTGCTCGCAGGCCGGCATGAATAGTCACGAAACAAGCCAATCCCACTTTGCCAATAAGGTCGGTTCTGAGGCACCTGTTGCCTCCTGCTATCAAGGACAATATGCAATCAACACATAGTGTATTGCAGGGTGGCACACACACGAAAAGCATGCAATGGCCAGGTGGAGAATCAGCCTCAAGCATAGCAGCACATAGGTCAGCCTCCAAGGATGTCAACATGTAAATCTGAATCCATGCACAGTTGAGCATCGCACTCTGAACTTTGCTGTAAAGCCCATGTTCTGACAGTCCAACAGCATCAACCAGGGCAGGTATACTCTCTTGATGAAAAGCCCGTGCTGGAGTTTGCAAGTAGGCCAAGTCACCAACCGTGTTGTATAGCAGTGCTAAAAGTCCATACAAGTGACACAGCTGCTGCAGTGTTTGATCATATGCTGCAGCAAAGACAGCAGCCTGTGCACGGCTTGATGCACATTTATGATTTTCATCAATGGTGCCATCACAGCAGCTTTTCCTTATGTGGCACAGAGTGTGTAAGACGTTGAATGTCACTTGTGCAGGCCAGGCAGAGCCCGCCCTGCTAGTGCTGCCAAGACCCGGTCAGCCTACAACCCACCCACACTGCCACTTCACAAGGTACCTACACCCTCCAACACGCCAATCCAACCCTCAAGCGATCTGTTGTCAACCCCGACACATGATCCCCAGCCAGTGCCAGGGGCCCACATTGTCCCCACAAAGTCCCCCAAGCCATCCCCAAGGCCCTCTGCAAGGCGCATCAAGCATGCTTGGGATGCCGAGCCATCCCTGGTCAACATCCTGTCTCAGTCCACCCCGGAAAGGTCTGCTGTCTGACTGTGCACTATCAAATGCAGGGCATTGCACATGACAATCATTTGATAGTGCTGTTCAGCTGCTGACAACTGGGCAGACGCATGCCTGCGCGTCTACATTGTGAAGTTGTCCTCTTTGACTATGCTTTTGTGTTTGTCAAAGAGCAGATTGAAGCTGGTGTGCCGTCTGCTTTGCGGTCATGCAGATGGAATTCAGCAGAAGTACAGTTTTCCTCTGCCTGACTGACCATGTCTTTCTGTGAGGGAGTTTCCAGCATCATGCACAACAGAAGTATGTACTCTTGTCAGTCATGGATTGCATCTTGCACTTCGCCGAAGGTATGACAAGACTGATTACCTGTGTGCATAGTGTGAATGGCATGTGCACCAGCAGAAAGGCCGGTCTTGTGTAGCTATCACCGATGCCGGTCTTGTGTAGCTATCACCGATGCCGGTCTTGTGTAGCTATCACCAATGCATGCACACTCGCATGGCATGCAGCCACCTTGGTATGCAAACACCAAAAGGCCTTCAGGGGGAAAACCCTAAAACCCTAAAATGCCTTTTGAACTTCCCTGTAGGCCATGGAGCAGGGGCGGCTACACAGGCCCCACTGAGCTTGAAACAGCCCTATCAGAGGGCCAGTTGCTGCCTGGCACTGTGAGCTGGTACAGCCCCAGAAACCACATTGGGGTACATCCAGAGTCCCTATTGTATAACCGGGATCCCGAGCAGCTGGCTGAGGATGTAATTGGGCTGGCCAGCAGAAACGCTAACTTGCTTCAAGAGAATGTAAGGCCTTGTCTCAGTCAGCCACCCATTTGCTTTGTGTGGGATGCTTGCAATTTGTGCAAGCAATGTTGCCACATGCTGCATCTCTGAGAACCAGCACAAACTGCTGTGACCCCCAGATGCTTTTTGGGTGATGCTTGGTTCCATGTTGGGGTCAACTTCGCAATCGCGTGTATGAATGATTGCAAACAACACCGCTGTGGCTTTCAGCAAGTGCAACAATAGCAGCGCTGGTTGCTGTAATTTAAATCTTGATATGATTACATTGTCGGCTGTCATCTGACCTGCACTGACTGCTGTGCACATTACACTTTGTACACTGGCATCTGCACCATATTGCACCAGATTGGCATTGTCAATGGTACACAGTGAGGCACATGAATTTTTCCAATGATGCACAATGATGGCATCAGACTGAACATTGCACTCTTGCTGCACATGCCTACTTGATCCAGCTTACTTTTTGATGCTGGGTCTGTGCCTCTGCTGACGCCGGTAATGCATGAAAGCTGTCTGCTATGCAGAGATTGGCCAAGGTCCAGATCAACAAGCTGTCTACAAGCCTGGAACATGAGAGGGCAGACGCTGATCAAATGAGTGAGGCCCTAGGCATCGCATCCCCTAGGCGGCCCTACACTCCGACTGCAAGATCTCGTCCAACAAGTCCCAGGCAGCGCTCCTCCCCAAGAAGACCATCTTCTGCTGTGCCATTAAGCTCCAGGTCACTTTCAATCTGGTCGTAAACCCTCATTCAGTCCATATGGTCCTGCACTGTTCTGCTGCGTACTTTGTGCACGTGCGTACTGTGCACCATGGCATTAAACTGCATATAAGCAGCCCAATTTCATCTCCCCTCTCCCCCAGGGTACCGTGCCCTTCTCTCATCCTCCTGCTGTTGTTCCTTACCTCTGGGTTGTGCTTCATTGTTTGCTGTGTTGCTGTTTGAGTGCAATGCAGCGCTGCGCTCAGCTGTTGCCAGTATGCACTGCCTGCGCATGTTTGGAATGCATCAGTGCTTGTGCCAACTGCCTCCATACATTGCTGCTCAGCTCAGATATGTCCAAATTGATGTTTGAGTCCCACAACATGCCTGGGGTGCAACATGCGGGCAAGGCTCACTTACATGATGCATTGAAAAATATCTTCATCTTGTGACTGCAGTTGGCAAACTTTGTCCAATCCAGCCAAAGTGTATCCCATGTTGGTGCAGGCCAGGAACAGCAGCTGCCATGCCAGACTGGATGCTGTCCGACCTGCAGCAGCACTTGAACAGTGCACAGCAGATGCTGACTCAGCAAAGCATGCTGCACAGTCAGCACAGGATCACCTGGCCCCGCCCTGCCTCCCCCAGCTCTGCCCGTAAAGGTATGCATGCTTGTGCGTTTAGGGTTTTGGCAGTTAGGGTTTTCTCAGATAGGGTTTTGGCAGTTAGGGTTGTGACATCACCTACCCAGCTCTGCCTGCAAAGGTGCGCCTGCTTGTAGAGTGTAGGTTCAACAATTAGGGTTTCTAGAATCAGCCTCGCCCTGCCTCTGCCTGGCAAGAGTGTGCCTGTTTGTGGGGTTTGTGGTCAAAGGATTTAGGGATTTAGGGTTCCTTCATCATCCCAGGCCCTGCATATTGCGCCTTGCTGCTGTCTGTGAGTGTGTCAGCATGGCAGGGAGGCCCTCTCTCTCTTCTACATGTCCTCTATATGTCTGAGCATGGCATTCGCTACATTGCTTGATGCTGCTCAGAGAACTGCCTCATGTGCCTCAAACTCTGAGCATGGTTGTGATGTCTGAGGCAACCAAAACCCAGCTAGTGTTTTGTCTTGCCTGGCAGTCTTTCTCTCACCCTCAGACCAGTGTGACACATCTAGCAGTGAGTAGGTGAAGGCTCAAACTCTTGCGACTGACACTGGCAACATGCTTTCTGCTGCACAAATCAACCCATCTTCCAGAGGCTGCAGCAACCGCATATACAGCAATTTTCTGGTCTGCGTGATAATTGCTGTCTTCAGGTTCATCTTGAGTACAGACTGGACCAAGAAAACTGAACCTCTAGTGTTTATGAGATGGTGCTTGTCTGACTGTAGGCGTGAGGCCCTTGCATTCCCACATCAGCCTTCACCCTGACAGTAGGCTGGACTGAACCTCTGTTGTTTGTAAGGTGGCACTTGTCTGACTGTAGGTGCGAGGCCCTTGCATTCCCACATCAGCCTTCACCCCGACAGTAGGCTGGCAGATGCCTTTGCCATTTACGGCGTACCGCGGGGCATCACACGATACATGTCCAAGAAGTGGGGACAGAGCAGTCCCCGGGGAAAAGCAGGGAACAGTGCCAGACTTGATCCTTCGTCAATGGACATGGCTGCTGTGCTACGGGAGAAGGTGGAGGCTGTTAGTAAGGCCAGCCATGTGATCCTGCTTGAGGCAGTGCAGCTCAGGTCTGTGCTCAACTCAGGGCTCAACTTCCACTGTTAACATGCATCAAGCAGACAGGCATCATGTTAAGTTGGCAGTTGTGTCTCAGAGCAGGTGGCATCAAGTGCAAGTACAAGCCACTGCAGACATACTGCACCGCTATGCTGCTCCTGCAGGTATCTAGCATCGGCTGGCACCTTTGCAATCATTATTATTACTACTATTATTATTGTTATCATTATCATTATTTTCATTATTATCATTATTGATATTATTATTTTCATCATTATTATCGTTACTGTTATTGTCAATAATATCACCACTTTCATTACTACTATTGTTGTCGTAGTAATAGTTATTATTATGCTGCTCCTGTATGGGCCACATGTACCATGACACTGGCAGCTTGACAATGGGACACTGCTTTTGTGCAGGGCACACTTCCCACCAGTGTGCAGTCCCGAGGAGAGTGCCAAGATGCAGCCACACTTGGACGCCCTGATTGAGATCCTACACAACCATTGCGTTCAGTAAGCCTGTTGCAAAGCCTTTAAGCTTGTGATAGGGCAAAACCCTAAACCCTAAAATATAGATATAAACCCTAAAACCCTGACTGAGCATGCTTTAAGGCTAGCAGGCACCAAGCATACCGCCTGATGTGTGCATACTCGCACCATCCATGTTTTGTGCTGTTGTAATAATCAGCTAGCAGTAAGTATGTGCGTAAGTGGAAAGGGTAGTTGGTTGCGGGTTGTGTGAAGATGAGCTTGACTTGTCACATACAGCCCGAGGTTTCAAGTGCATGGCACTTGTATTGAGTGATGTATTACACTACTGCAACAGTGGCGTTGTGTGCAATGTGTGTGTGCATGCTGCAATGATCTCAGTTGGCATGACTACCATGCAGCATGTTGCCTGAAGCACGCACAGTACTGTAGACTGCCATCGTACTGGCTTGCCACACAGGACAATACCTCGCCAGGATGCTGGCCTGTTGCACAGTCCTGTAGCTTGCCATCATGCTGGCTTGCTTCAAGGTGCTGTAGCTTGTCATCATACTGGCGTGCTCCTCAGTCCTATAGCCTGCCAATGTGCTGGCCTGCTCCATAGTGCTGTAACTTGCCAACATGCTGGCTTGCTGCAGGTTGCATTAGGCTGCACTCCCACTCACATCTCCTACACGAGTCACCTGTATAGTGAAGAAGTCACACGGCTTTGTGAATGATAGACTGCTTGTCTGCAGGGTGCAGACGGAGCTGGGAATGCTGCCAGAGGAACCTCTGAGGAAGCTGGTCGCATCGCATCATCGCATGCACCAAGCTCTGGACCAAGCAACCGCAACTCCTCCACCCCAGCAGTCACAAGATTTTGTTGTAGACCCTCATGAAGAATCTGTGGCTAGTCCCGCTGCACCTTCCTCTGCTGGTTCAAGCCAGCAGGATGATGAACTGGTGGTGACTNCAGCAGCATCTGCAATGCTGTTTCTAGCAGGCGCTGCCGCCAACCTGGTGTTCCTGTCATTGCATCGATGGCTGGGGTCGGCAAGCTTTCTGGTGTTCGGAGCTGTCGCCGCTTCGGGCGCTGTGTACTGCTACTTGAATGTGCCTGAGACGATGGGTAAGACCTTAGCAGAGGTGCAAGTGTTGTTGGGCAGTGAGTTGAGGCCAGGTGATGCTGCTGTGACTTCAGTGGAAGGCTTGCCTAGACCACTGACTGCGGGTCAGGCAGCTTCGNCGGCTGGCCAGGTGCTGCTGCACATGCTGGCACACCACTGCTGTGTAGGCCTCCTCACACGTTCCCTGACCACAGACATAAGCCAGTATCTTGTCAGCCTCAGGATTACACCTCTTGTGCAACGCTAATCAGACACAGTCAGACCTCACAGGAGGAAGTGTTCTATGCACTCACGCTTTGCATGAAGTCATTCATACAAGCAATGCTCACTGACGCAGAAAGCAACCTTCCCAGAGACAAGCTGNTCATATGCAGAGCATGCAGCTGGGTGACACAGCCAGGAGGCTTTACACTACGAAGCTGTTAGGCATGGCTTGACAGCCATGTTTGCTACTTATTGTGAGCACGGGCAAATTGATTGNGACAACAAGCCAAGCTGATTTGTTGTTCTGCAGGATCAAGGGGGGCCATGCAGCAGCCTTCCATTCACAGGGCCATGCTGCAGCCGCAGCTGCATCACTCTACGANTATTGCACTGTCCTCACAGGCTTCAAAACAGCAGCTTCTGTGTCTGGTCTCCTCAAGGTGAGGCTGTGAGTTTTGAGGTTGTACTTGTGCATGCTTGCTGAAAGGCAGGCTACTCGGGTAGATCCTTGGTTGCGGAGGTGTATNCAGGACTCGCTAGCACCATCAGTGATGCTCACCAAGCCCAATGTGTTGCGCAGTGTAGCCGCCCATCAGCACCAAGCAGCTGCGGTGACTTTGTTTAGATGATGCATGTGCATGCAACAGTTGCAAGCCTTAGGCTGCTGTGCAGGTGTGCTGAGCGTGTAGTGACAGTTGTTGAAGAGGATTCTGGCCACTATGGCTCCCCATATGCATACGGCAGCGTGCCGGCATGGCAAAGAAACCGGCGCTGACCAGCTGCAAGGCATACACACGAAGTTTCTGCTCATTTGAGCTTTTAGCTGTCCTTACTGAATGGCTGCCCCAATGCTTGACTACAAAATACAGACCTATCTGCAAATGTGGATGTTTCTAGAGTCTTGCCAATGATGCTATGTACAGCTCACCTATTGACCCTTTTGACTGTCTGGCTTAAACTTTCCCGAGCATGGCGACATCTTCCAACATCATTACTGAATTTGAAATATATCCAGAGCAGTGCAGGAAAGTGGATGCTACTCGATGTCCAAACTGCAATACCTCCAGACATCTCAAGAACAGCTGCGCAGTGTGTCTCAGCTGAACCTGTCTGAGTTACATCTGGTTGATCAGACCGGTCTGAAACCTGCTTCAGGTTGCTAGACCTATCTGAAGGCAGTCAGACCCATTTCAGACACCCACTTCGTTTCCATAGTGTGCATGCACCTAGCACCGGTTGACAAGCATGTCAACTGATTCTGCCAGAAACATGGGCTGTCCTCAGCATTTGCCCTCAGGTTATGCACTCAGGGTGACACACGTGTGCACAGTACTTTTACAGCATATGCCATACCAATGACAGGGCTGTTGGTGGATGCCACATCACTGCTAGTGGCGCCACTTGCACTGCTATATTCCTGGTAATGTTCTTGTTGTACTTGCCGCGCTGCATACCATTACCTGCGCTGCTTCAGCCCATATTGTTGCTTTGTGCTGTGTTGAAGCTCTCAACCTGCCCCTAACCTTGCCATTGCTATAAATTCATGCCGTTGCATGCAGGTTTGCTGTGTGCATTACGATGCTGTTGACTTGTGTTATCACATAGTGGTTGCTCACATTGATGATCACTCACCTTCTTGCCCCCTGCCAAGCTTGCTTCAGCAGCTGGCCAGCTTGAATCAACATAGAGCTTAGTGCTCAATTTGCGACTCATGGGCTCAAACACCNTGGTCAACAATGGTGCAGGACCTGGTGCAGGCAAGGGGGCATTAAGTCCTAGCAGTTGGCATTACAAGCTGTTACAAAACNGCAATGGCACATCAGAAAGTTGTGAATCAGTTTGGTTTGCCTGGCATCAGCATGACACAGGTGCAAATGCTGCATGCGGGTATAAACCAAGTCAAACCAGCTGAGCACCCCTAGCTGGCTCTTTTCCCCTTCTCTTGATCATACATCAGCTTCAAGTACTGCTCAATGGCTGCGCCTTCCATTGACACATCGACATCATAAGCAGACAAGGGATCATCTTTCAAGTTAGCGGCAAGCTCATCTTCCATTTCATGGTCATGCTGCAGGCCTTCAGGTTCAGCTGCCTGTTCCAAATCTGCTGGGGCTGTGTCTGCTGTATCAGGCTGTGGCTTGCAGTACTCTGTACACAGCACACGAGGGGTGATGTCACGACAGCACGATTGGCAGGAAGTAAGGCATCATCAACAATCACAGGCCAGCCAGCCAGTGCAGCAAAGTCTGTGCTGCCGCACTCAGCATAGACAGCCTCAAAGCCTGTACGTTGATGTGANTGTGTGTGTGTGTGTGTGTGTGTGTGTGTGTGTGTGTGTGTGTGTGTGTGTGTGTGTGTGTGTGAGTGATACAGTGGTGCCTTTTCATGCAGCCCTGCTGGGCTGCAGTCCCTTTGCATGCTATGCAGGCCGCTGTCACATGTGCAACAACATCATGTGTTACAGAGTTCGTTCAGCCATCTCAGCATACCATCTGCATTGCAGGAGCTTGAAGATCTGGAGCGCCGGGGCCAGGGGATCAAAACGAAGATGGAAACGCAAGCTAAATATGGGTGGTGACAGGCCTTGTGGCAGTGTATTTTAAATTGTCTTTGCAGCTTTCAGTCTAGGGTGCAGTTGCCAGTAGCTGCCTGGCCCAGTGTTACCAGCACGTTTCATTAGCCGGCAATCCTCCGACTGGCGCCTATGTCATTTGTGAGTGTAATGTGATGAACGTAAAAGCAGAAGTAGGACAGACCTGTCACGCGTGAACGTGTTCAAGCATAGAACAACATGTGGTAGCATACCTGGTCACACGCACCAGATAGTGCGATTGAAGGACAGCAGTTGCGGGTATGGTCATGCACCTGGTCTTGCCCAGTGGGTGAAAAACAAACCGTCTGTGCACTGGTCTATGCACAAGTAGGGGAGGTAATGTACAGTCCCAGGTGCAGTGTACCTCGTCGTAGAAAGTAAGCAAAATCGTGAACAACGGCCAGACCTGCAGAAACAGATACGAATGAGGTTGAAAAACGCCACTGCGGTCTGCCGTTTCAAATATGTTCAAATGCATAGCTCATGTCGGTAGGCATCACTGCACGACTGTCACGTCGGTCCCAGAAGCTACAGTCCCGATGGCAGGCGGCCTGGCCGCGTTGTTTGCGGCCGACAAGCCGGCCGCCGTGGCAACGGAGATTGGCCCGACATCTACAGTATCGCCTCCACCAGCGACACTAGGCGAAGTGCTAGACGCCCTGCGTGCCACTAGAGATGCAAGCACTGTCCTCAGAGGTACATATGTCGTCGCAGCTTGTCGTTTTGTACATACAAGGTCTGACACGTAACGCGTGGTGCTGTGCACAAGCAGGTCTGCAGACACTGCGAATCTGGCTGAAACAGGCGGAGGCAGCAGCGTTCGCAGAGGCGTACACTGAGCTGCCGTCAGTGCTGAACGTCATCTGGGATGCTCAAGGCTTGGTATGCGTTGTCTGCAAAACTAATTGCCATCATTATGCATGGCAAGATAGCGCTACGGTGAATGCGTGACTGCATATGTGCAACCAATAGTTAGCCTACATTAGGTTGGCAGCATCGACGTCTGTCCTGCTGCAGATGCGCCAAGATGATCTAGCTTCATGCTTGCTAATGGCATCATCAAGCTTGCTCAGCTCTGACCAAGCACAAGCAAGCCTTGAGAAACAAGACAGCACTGCCGCCTCAGGCACTCAACACTCTCAAGCACTGTCCGGTTACGCTGATGACATTCTTGCAAGGCGCAGCAGAATGCTTCACCTGCAGCTTGGGTCCACTGTGAGGCACAGAGTCAATGCAGCACTGTCCTTGCTGGTTGCAATTGCTAGACGAGGCAGCGCTGCAACTGCTCACCTTGTTCGCAGCCTTGACATGTCCTCAGACGCCTTCAGCAAGCTGTCTCATCCGCCAAAGTAAGTTCTGTGACTGTCATGCGTTGTCCACGTATCCAGCTGAGCTGAGGCTGAAGTATGCAAGTCGGTAAAGCCTGAGGAGACATTGCAGATAGGGCAGAGGATCTCACTTTAGTCAGCAGCTCATTTCACGTGTGCAGGACCAAGTCGGAGGCATACAGTGCAGGCATGAGCCCAATGCTCAGGCTTTGGTATGACAAGGATGCCATGAAAAGACCAACATGTGCCATCTTTGTTGAGCTTGCCCATGCTGTCCTTGAGCATGCAGATGGGACCATGCTGCTCACTGCCATCGCATCCAGGTAAGCCTTTTTGCCTGAATTTCTTTTGTATCATCAAATTTGGTCACCGAGAAAGGTACACATCCATTTCCTGCTGAACACCACCATATTTAAGCACTTCCCACACATGTGTAACTGGCCAACTCTGATGGCAATTTGGTAGCTAAGCTGTGCTGGCTTGAGCGTGGCTGGTCTAGCTGCAGCATTGTTTTGGGTCATGCCCTCTATGTGATTCAGCTTACATTGCTTGCTGCTGAGACTGTAGCTTCCTCTGTATCATTCCACCCCAGACCTGTAGCCTGACATTTCCTGCCTGTTGTACACGCATCTGCAGACAGAAGGTGCGGCGGCTTACATTGTAGTGCACTCCTTGGACATGACCTGGGCACTATGCTACACCCTGCTTTGCAATGCCATGCTGAGACATTGCCTTTTGCATATGACCAATATATATCACAATGTCTGCCCTTGCAGGCCTTTCATGGCAGGGCTGCTGCACCATCTGTCTGTTCATCCACATGCTGTTGTGCTCGAGACATTGCGCCTGGTCCAGTGCTGCATTCTAGGCGCACACCAGAGCTTGCCAGACTCAGCACAGGCTGAAGCATTCAGTGACACCGCCCTATTGCAGGTGATTGTCTCAGCAATCTGCGCCTGCCTGCCTTGCCTGCCTGCCTAGGTTGCGCGTGGTCGCTGTTGCATAAAGTTGCTATTGCACATGACTGCTGTTACATGTGATTGCTGTTGCGTGTGATAGGTGTCAGACCAAAACACCCAAAACATTTACGCAAGCTGCCCAAAGCATTGCAATGCTGTGCTGGGATGCAATGGCTGGCTGTGCTGTAATGGGGAGGAATCTGTGGTCCGCATCTATCTATGCATTCATTCATTAGTTGCGACACTTTGCAGGCATGCAGCCTTTCTGGGTCATCTGACCCATCTGTGTTCAGAATGACTTGTTACCAAGAGCTTGACAAGGCGCCTGAATGACTTATTGCCACAATCTGCAACTACCTCCACCCTCTGTCTGCAGCTGTCGTACGTGAGTGGAAGAACTACTGGAGGAGCAAAAGCTTCGCAGGCTGCTGCTGCTGGGCATGCTGTGCTTGTGGCCCTGGGCACAAACCCAGCGCATGGTATGCTGCCGGCAGCATCAGAGCAAGATGCAGGCGCTGCATACCAGCATCAGCAGCGCACTGGCAGCAGAGGTATGCTGCGGCCACGACACCATCTGCTAGCTGTACTACATGTTGAAGCCTGTTGCAGTTTATTAAAAAACCAAATACGCGGAGTGAGTGTATTGCTCTTAGGCAAAAATAATGAAATTTTTGGTTAATGGTAAAGGATTTACCATTAAATGTACATAAGCATGCTTGTGTCTTGCCCAATGGGTTGATGGGGAATCAATGTGCTGACGACTGCTGCCGTGTGACCTCACATTGCGAAATGAGTCTGCACAATACGACGCTGCAGCAGCGATGGCGGTAATCACTCAGGTATTGTTAGTCTTGCTGTGCTCAGTTGCAAATGTTGGTTTCACTTGTTTGCTTTGATGCTTTAGCTGAGCAATACTGTGGGGCTCAGGCGTACACTGCGCTCAGTTGAGCCAAGTCTGGTTCAATCACTGAAAGCTCACACAAGAAGGAATTTTATTACTGACAGTAAGAGCAACCTGCATCGCGTGAGTTCAGGTCCAACACAGCCTTTCACTCCTTCTACACAAACACGGTCTGACACAGACAGGTCAATGCTGCTGCTGCTCAGCTCATTCGGCTTGACAAGTATTGTATCGTCTGCCTGAACACACTATGCAAGGTGGTGCAACTGCCAAGCAGGCAGGCGCGTTTAGTTTGCTGCAACATATGCAGGTCCAGCGCGATTGCTAAGGCTCATGCACAAACTGAGAGTGACAGAGATAGATCAGCATGCTGAGCTGCTGCTGCTGATTGGGGCTGCATCACCTGCTTTGGCAGCTGGTTACCTCAGCAGTTGCTCACTCAGCCTTGAGCCAAAAGAGGCATCTGCCAGATGTTTTGTCAGCATGACATTAGTCAGGCAGATGATTGAGCATGCAGCCAAGCTACAAACAAACTTCTTACACCAGGCTTCCAGGTGCAGTCCACTCTGTTACATCTTGTCTTTCACATTGCAATGTTGCTATTGCATGCACTGAGTCAGACCATGATATCAACTTTGCATGCTGTGCATCATGCTGCGCTTGCACCTATGTCTGTCTGGCAGTACAGCTGTCAACACTTTCATGTGAGGGCCAAATGTGAAAGGTCTCGGGGCAGAGAAGGTCATTCTGACAAGACTACACAGGCAGTCGCAAACAATGCTGGCCGCCTGTATGCAGAAACTTGCTCTGTTGGTGAGATGGACAGTCGCCACGTCTGGCTTGATGATGCTTCAATCATGATAAGACATTTTGCACACAGGTGTTGCGGGCTGCTCAGTTAAGCTGTCGAAACGCGTCTTCTGTGTCCAAGCTTTAGTCATACGTTTTTGTCCATCTGTATACAGGTGCGAGAGGCCACCATCCAACGCCAGCTCAAGCATTCAGGCCATCCTGAACAGGCTTGCATCAGCACCACTTTCCCGCTCAGTTGTGGTCAAAGGCCTGCAGCATCCCTCACCCTTGGTGCAACACACCACCCTTCACGCTCTGTTCAAAGTGCTGCAGTCCATGAACCCAGTCCTGCGTGACCTGGAAGCAGCAGTGGAGCTGGCATCTGAACAGACCAGCGCGTCAACAGATGCACTCACACATGCAAAGACAAGTGCACAACTACACTCTGGGATGACTTTACCTGAGCCTCCGCTCCGCCTGCTGTTTCTGTCAGAACAGCAGCCATCATATGACATGCCACATGTTGAGGAGCTGTTGACTACAGATGACCACTTGACACAGCACGCAGCTTCTGCAGCAGCTGCTTTTGACCAGGTCCANATGCAGAATGCTGTGTCATGCTTGAGCTGAACGAAATAGCTGTGTGCATCTTGTGCTCACGATACATGAATGAGGGGTTGAGTGCAGCTCACAGTACAGCTCCTATGGATATTTTGTTTGCGTAATTCGAGTTTGTGACTGGCACTGCAGAATCTGGGATCACTAGAGCAGATTGCACTGGAGATTGAACCTGGTAGCCTCAGCCCTGGCAGCGGCTATGGCAGTGGAGGTGGCTTTGGCAGTCAGAATCTGACCACAATTGTGTAGTCCTGACAAGTGCAGCAAGTAGTCATGCTGAGGGGTTGTGTAAAAGTGCAAACCCTGGGGCCCTTTGCAACAGGGTTCCATGCAAAATGACCATGTGACGCGAACTGTGTTGCTGTTGCCGATATGTTTGAGGTTGAGAAGATACACCAGTAGTGTGTTGTCAGTCAGGGTCAGGTCCTTCGAGCATCCTATGCAGAACAGATCGTACGGCCAGCCAGCCATCAACTACAGTAGCAAATGACACATGGTGCAACNCGACGCTGCAGCAGCGATGGCGGTAATCACTCAGGTATTGTTAGTCTTGCTGTGCTCAGTTGNCTACTGCACAGGACACAGTGTAGGGCAATGCAGGCGTTGAACTTCTGCCAGCAGGAGCACTGCACTTNTGTGAACCAGCATGCACAGCATCACACCTCACCCAACAGTGGCACGCAACTTCAGCTGCGAACACTTAGCGCAACAGCTGAATCTAGGGTGTTCAGCAGACCCAAGTCACGGTTTCTGTACACCTGGTTACTGACAGCTTTCAGGCAGGCACATGCAAGCAAGCAGCAATGCAACAAGTCTTGACATAAGCATGATCAAATACTGCTATCAAAATGCAGTGGTCAAGCATCACAGGGATAATGACATGCATCACTGACTCTGTAGTAAAACCAAGTGCAGGTATGTGATGCACATGGCAGCCTAGCAAGAGGTACGTATGCTCACATCACAGAGCTGTGCCCCATGCTATCTAGCAATACAACATATGCAAGAGCTGGCTGACCAATGGCTGCGTCTGCAATGCAGGTGCACGCAAACATGCAATGCAGGTGACTAAAGGTGACTCACCTAGCTAACAAGAAGGCCAAAGGTTGGCCTAGTGCTCCCCCAATCCAGACAGCTAACAAGCCCTTCCATAACCTGCAGAGATCAGCATGGCTTGACAGAAGCATCTCTGCTGCAGGTGGTGCAAGTACTGCAGCACACTGAGTGTCTGGAAACTGTGCAGACTGGACATTGTGTACTAGCATATTGCAAACATCAGCAGCCTTGTACTCCGAGTGGCTGAGCATGGTGCACTCTCTAGCACAGCTATCTGTGCAGTCATCAATTGCGGCTTGTCTGTACACACAACNGAAGAAGGTCACCAAGAGCTTCACAACAATACGCCGATCCACTTGCACATTGCCCTCATCGCTCAAGGTGGCTAGTCTGCCCATGCTGTCCTTGAGAGCCCTCCGTAACATTGCAGTCTCATCCTGCAGATACATGTAGGCTTGTTTGTTTGGCTGAGGAATTCAGTGAACAGCAANAGAGCTTCCTGCAATGCCAGCTTCACCTCAGCTTCAACCCGCCACCGGACCTTCTCTTCCTCGTCTTCTTGCTCACTCATCAGCTGCTGNCTCACCCAAAGCAGCCTGCAGCAGCGGCTCATGCGTGACATTCACAACATCTCACATCTTGGCCAAACTCAGCACCTGTGCCCACATAATTTGCCCCTAATCAGATCTGTAAGAATTCAATTGAATTGTTGTACCGCAACATGTGACCGTTTACAGGTACCCTGGTGGCGAGCAGCATGTCAANTAGCATATTGCAAACATCAGCAGCCTTGTACTCCGAGTGGCTGAGCATGGTGCACTCTCTAGCACAGCTATCTGTGCAGTCATCAATTGCGGCTTGTCTGTACACACAACACACTAAAACACACATAGCAAATCAAGTGCCTGCATATCGCGAGGAGGGCTTGCGACATGTGATTTAGTATAGGTACACATGCACACAGCTCATGAAGCCAGACAAAGATGAGTCATGTTGCCTGCCTGCACTGGTGGAAGTGAATGATGTGCCTGAAGAGCAAGCTTAGTCAGGGACACTCACCCAAAAACAAAACCTGCGCCCAGGATGAAGATGACCCCCGGCAAGAAAAGCGCTACATTTACAGTGTACACAGGTAGAAACAGTGCCCAGCCTTTCCAGTTGTTCTGCTTCTCAAACCACCTCAGCATGGTGCCAAAGATACTGAAACCCTATTGTGCATAAACCCATGCTCAGTTAGCAACTAAAAGCAGGGTGCAAGGAGCAATGCCCATGCATGCAAGTGGCGTAGTACTGTATAGAGGTTTTGTGTGGGGGTCATGCCAGCATGCCTTTATATGGACAAGGTGGAAATCAGTGGCATGCATGCACAATGATCAAGTGCTGCAATGTAGGAATGATTGCATCTGTTCCAAAGCCAGCTGAGGCAGGCCTACAGCAAGCTGTGCTATGCCTTTTGATTAGCAGTGCATACATTCTCGCTAGGCAGCAGACAGACATGCTGCATAAGTGTGTACCTTGACAGAGACTAACACAATGAGGGTTATGATAATGCCAAGCATCAATGCTTTCTCCCAGTTGCCAATGCAAAAATGCAAGACCTTGGTGAAGAAGCCTCGATTGTCGACTGCCTGCGTATACACACACAAGCATTTTGGTGCAGAGCCAAAACTCAAGCACAATGGCGACTTGTCACTTGCAGGTATCTCTGCAACTTTCTCATCACACACATGCTGTGGCAGCCTTGCTAGCACACATGCATGCAGTTACACAAACTTGACAACAGCGCTGTGTGTGATGCAATGACATTGGCCCTAGCGCTGCCAGGGTACAAAGTCAGACATGTTGCACATGCTGATATGTGTGCTGAACTGACACCATGTCACAAGGTCGAGGACATACTGGTTCCACTTGTCTGGGTGTGGTTGCACTCAAAGCGCTGGGGGAAGGCAAGTCATCCTCTGAGAACAGACTTGAAGCTCGTTTTCTGGCTTCCAGCATCATTGGTAACTCTAGCTCTTGTTCGTCGGGATCTCGTTCTGCCAAGCTGATGCTGGTGAGACTAGAAGTTTGCTTTTGCATGCTCTGCAGGTGCTACTGTATGGCTTTCATGGCCTTCGGCACATACGACTTCAGGTTTGTCGTCAGCGGAACTCTCGCGTGGACTACCAAAATTAAAGGCGGGCTTTGTTGCGACGAGCTTGTGCGTGTCGAACAAGCTACGACCAGAGTGCCGGAGCCTGATCTCTCGAGAGTCAGCAGCGAGTACTTCTGTGGTACGCGAGAGCGCTTGCACGCATGCCTTGCAGCAAGCTTGAGTTATTAGCGAACTTTACTGAGTGGCGATGGGCAATAACGTGCGAGTTGGCAACGTCTATATGGTACTTCGAGTGAGGTCAACAGTCAGCTTCTCTTGTCGCCCTGCGTTCTGGCGTTTGAATAGGTCGCAAGCCGTGTGTGTGCTGGACTCCGCGTAGATTCCTCTCGGTCAAGCCTGCGCTGTGCAATGCCGCATTGAGCACACAGCAAACCCCCCGCGCAGCGTTCTGTGTCAAGACAGTATACGTGTCGTCAAGCGTACAGCTTTGCTGTGAGTCGTAGCCACCGCGTTCTGATCCTTCTTGACCTGCATTGGCTTGAGGTTGACTTCAAGTCGCGGCCTACCTGGCGACAATATGCAGCTGCAGTACTTTTCCAGGTGAGCATACAAGTCGCCCAGGTCGTTAGGTGCTTGAAGCACGCGTCGGTATCGACTTGCAACAACAACGCTCGATTTGCACCTGAACTCAGGAGCGGACTGGAAAGCCTAAGAGGTGCAAACATCTCCTCGCATGCGTCCAACGTCGCTGTAGCCATGAACCGGCAAAGGGGCAAACGGAGACTTGCTCGAGCAAGGCAAAGGGTACCCCAAGCAGCTGTGCAGGATCAGGGCCAGAAAACCCCTTACCTGTCAGATGTCATTGCATTTGAGGTCTGCTTGTGCGCTCTTTGCCGTACTGCTGCAAACAGCAAGCACTCATCGTCATTGTGTTATTGTTGCCCAAAACAGACCTACAAGGACAACTTATGACTGCACCTGGCTAAGTATACATAAATACAAGGCGATGCCTGTTCATATCTGTGCAGTCTGAGACATCAGCAGACAAAGCAAATGCCAGGAGAAACAGCGCAGCGGGCAAGGCTGATGGAGCAGAGCTGGTGAGCCGGGCGGTGAGACTCTGACCGGTTGCAGCAAATCCTGCACTGTTCACACTCACTGCTTCGGCCAATCCTGGTATTGTGGCTGACATGAAGCCAACACTGTCAACTCTGCATACAGATGCCACTTTTGAACACAATGCTTTGATTGCTCTTGACCAAATGACTGTTATTTATATTGCACAGGGTGTCATAATGGGATCTGATGCACACATTGTTGGCATTGTGACGTATCTAGAAGTGTGGGCACTTCGCAATTTGCTACATCTCTTCTGTCACATCTTGAAGCATCCTGTCAATGCTTTTGAACACTGCACTGTGACGTGAGTAAGCATGTTATGCTTAGCTCACAGAGTTTGCCCTCCTGCATGGTGTGGTCATGACATGTAGTGTGGCAAAAATATGTTAAGTGACAAGTGACAGATCACAAAGGTGAAAGCACAAAGTACCAATGTTGGCATGAAGTCAAGGCCTCTCGTCCTGCTTGCTGGAAATCTGCAACTTAGTGCATAGTTGGCGACACAGTTTCACGGCTCTGTCAGAGTTTCATGACACTGACAGCAGGTTTCATGACTGTGGCCAAACACACATGAAGCCAAGCACACAAGAAGGCAGAATTTTCACTGCTTGCAACTGTACAGACACCCAGCATACTGATGGTACATACTGCAATCCAACTTGCCAGCACTGTGGATGAAATGATGTAGTGCTCATGGTTGCTAAGCAGAATCTTGTTGCTTGCCAGGAAGCAGCGCTGGCTGCAGCCAAGAAAGCTTTGGAGAACGCTCGAGAAAGAGCACCTGTGAGACCATCCTATGGAGAGTTTGTCTTTCAGAGCAGGTATGACTGGTCACTGATGACTCCTTGGGTGTAATCATTCACTGGCTGACCACAATGACATGCATGCTTGACATCCACTGCACATGCATGTCCAGATCCGTGCTGCGCGTGTACATAGAGACAAGCTGTCTCTATGTAAGCCAGCTTTGGCTTGCGACTTTGAAGGTGACAAGGTGCTGTCACCTGCAGTGGTCCTGTGCAGTAAAGGTGGCTTACATGTAAGGTTGCGCCTTACTCACTGCTTGCAGTTTGCCAATCTGGTGTAGGTATAACTCCATAAACTTGAGATGAGTTGGCTCATGCTGCCAGTTGCAGCTGGGATGGTTGTGAATGACACTTGATGATTGAGATGATTGAGATGATGATTGAGACAATACTACCATTAGTATTGTGTGCATTCCATGCATTCCTGCATATTATGCATTGATGTCAACAGTTAACAGGCTGACATATGCAAGGTCAATGCAAGGTGTGTTGTGTTGATGAACTGCCTGCATCAGGCTCTGTACGAGTAGCAGTCCGGCTGTTGCTGCTGATGTGCGCTGAAGTGGAGCCTCATCAGAGCGTTGTCATAGTCCGCATCAGATAGCACAGACAGCTTCATTGCAGTCATGCTGTAGTTTCAACAGACAGCAGCCTGTGCATCAAGGAGGTGCACTCTGCACTACAAACGTGCTTCCGACAAGCATGCTTCAGGGTTCTGGGCATGTTTCAGGTCTGCAAGCTGCATCATGTTGAGATACAATGAGCTGCATCTTGGAGGCTGGTATAGCAAAAGACGGAGAGCATCGTGATCATGCAGGACTGACTGGGCAAAGGTGTCAACAGATGAAGACAGCATGGATTTGCCACCAGACACCACTGAAAGTGTCCTGCATGATGCCCTGACTAACATGCACCGCAGCGGCAACAACCAGCAGCCCAATAGCCCTTCTGTACAGGACAGCAGCTACAGTGCAAGCAGTGCTGAGCAAGGTGAGCTTCAAAGCTGCTGTGTTGGGCACTCTCAGAATAATCGGCTTGTTCAACCACTGTGTGCTGAACTGCTGTCACAGACGCTGCTAGAAGCAGCGAGACTTCTTCATTCAGCGCCAGTGTTAATCACATGTACAGGCAACATGCCAATGACGTAGCATGCTGGTGTGAAGTGACAAGCAATTTGTCAATCACATATAGCTGTATGCTCAAAGCTGAGGGTTACATCTTGGGTAATGTTGCCATGCACACATGCATGTGAGTGGCATTGCAAAGCTTGCATTTGTCTGACCATGATAGATACTTGGCAAGTATAGTTTGCCTAGCAAGAAAGCGAGCACTCACAGTCTGCATGAGCATGATTGCAGGCTCGATGCCAAGCTGGGCATCTGGCCTGAGCTCAAACCGCACCCCCAGCATGCCTCAGATCTGGACTCCTCAGCAGCAGAGAGCTGAGCCTCAGACGCAGCCTCAGCGTGAGCTGGACTTTGCTGAGCCATCTTTTGCCACCTTTGAGTTCAGCCAGACGCAGTCAGCACAGGATGCAGAAAGGGCGCGCCATGCTGTGCTGCCTCCACTGCAAAGCGTGCTGGAGTTGACCGATGCTGTGAGGCCCCCTCAACGAGGGGAGGAACCGCAGATGGCCAGCACGTCTGCTGCAGGTGACAGTCACAATCTGACATACTTAATACAGGCCTATGGAATGCTCATAATCCAGGGTTGAGCCCCCAAACAACATTGATAGAATGGTCGTGCACATGGAAGCATACAACACGCGTGTCACCGAGTGATGTAGCACACACTGGTGGGCATGCTGTTACATGTCTGCTATACCTGGACAGCTGCTGCTGACATTATCAGCACAACATGTCAGCAGCAGCAGACAACAACCACTCTTGATGCAAGCAAGCAAATCTTCTTGGTCTAGAATTTCCACCAACGCATGACAGTGAGCTCGATTTGCATGATCACTGTCTGCCTCCTGAGGCAGTGCATAATCTGTCCCACATCAATCACTTTGCCTGATGTTGCAAAAGTTCTGGGTGAACTGCTGTGGCTTCCCACAGAGCAGACAACAGCGTGCAATTGAATGTGAATGACGATGATGTCGCTTCACAGGCAGAGCAATGGAGAACGGTCAAGGTGTTTTGGCAGATGGAACGTCCTTTGACAGGCAGTCAGGGGAAGAGCATGGGCCCAACGGCTACTGGTTCCGATGGCATCGCCTCAAGGGCAAGAGTGGCAAGGTCAGTCTGATTATTGTCGTGTTGCGGGGTCAGAATTTGCTTGTTGTGCTGCGAGCACAATCAAGGGAAGGCAAACCCTGCTGAGGATACAGGCAGAACTTTTGGTAGTGTTCAGGACCTGTTGGCATTGTAATGTGTAATGTGTCACGTTGACACCTATGCTCGCCGGATAAAAGTGTGGTTACTGTTGAGAGGCATCTGACTGTACAGGCATGCCGATCTCTTTCAGAAGTTGGCACTGTAAGGGCAGGCTGCTTGTGCAGACAAGCCTTGCCAGCAACAGCTAACAAGCTATTTCGCAGTGTACTTGCATAGTAATCAGGCTGCATTGCAGGCAGATCTTGCGTGCAGACAGTCTAGCTTGAGCAGCTTCTGCTACAACAGCAGTAGAATGTTGTGCTCTCTTATTGGCATTACAGGTGGAGTGAGAGGGGACTGGTGGAAGGCTTCCCACTAGGCAGGCATGAAAGAGATGAGCGCAGAGCAACCAGGCTGCAGTGCAGACAAATGTTGCATGCAGGATAGCACCAAGTCACTGTGAGAAGCTCTTTTAAACTGTTTTGTTGGCGTTACAGGTGGAGTGGGAGGAGTACTGGTGGGAGGCGTCTGACTGGGCAGGCATGAAGGAAATGGGCGCGGAGAAATCAGGCTGCAGTGCAGATGGGTCTGCTTGGAGGGAAACATGGAGGGAGGCCATTGCCTTTGACCCTTTCACTGGGGAGCCCACCGTGGAGAGGACCGCTCACAAGTGGGCTCATGATGCTAAGGTCTGAAGCCACACACTGCATAGTCCTGCTGCAGATGTATACTGCAAAAGCACTCTGCACAAACAGCAGTTTTGGAAGTGACAACAAGTGCTTGTGGCCTAGTAATGGCACAGCCCAGGCAAAGAGCCTTGCCTGCAAATGGCTCTTGGTGCCAACATGCACCATGGCACCATGCATAACAACATTGCATGGCCAAATTGCACATTCATGTGGGCGAGTAAAACTGCAAAGCTACCTGCATAAGGTGCAGCTTGAGGACTGATGTCACCTGGCTTTGGTCCGTCCACCACAATGACTGCTTGCAAGTGAGCCCTTGATGCCAAGAGCAAGAGCTCAGCACTCCTGCGCTATAGCCTACAATGATAGCATATGCCCTTCAACTGCACAGTCCTGTTTGTTGTCAGTGAGTGCAAGCAGTGCAGCTGCAGTCAGCACTTGTGCTTGCAAGGTGTTGGCAAAAACAGGCCGGAATCAAACAAGCACATCAAGAGATCAAGTCTAAAATTTCACGTCGACAAACTTGAAGCACAATGTCCAAGACAACAACATAGTCATGGCAACCTTCATCCAAATAATCTTGCATCATAGCCAGCACTCTGTTGACCTGTGGAGCTTCATTAGTACTATCACGTATCATAACAGCAGCCATTTATGGGAATCAAATTGTCTAATAAACAAGGTCATTCTAACCTGACATAATCAGACGATGCATGTTGACATGTGCTTTGGATGACAGAGAAAATCAATTAAACTGCACATGGTGCAGGGTGATGAGTGGGAGGAGAAGTGGGGTGAGTGGTGGGCTTCCCTGGGGCGGGCAAATAAGTGGGCTGAGAAGTGGGCCAAAGATGGCACCAATGTCTGGCATGAGAAGTGGGGCGAGGAGTATGATGGGGACGGCGGCTGTGTGAAATACACAGACAAGGTGTGTCTAGTTTGAAAACACCCACTGCCATGTGTTGGCACTCCTAAACAATTCTTTGCAGTTTGCATGTAGTTGGTAGTGCTGCACTTTAGCAACGCAGCGCATGCAGCAAAATAATGATTATACCAGCTACAAGGTGCACGAAAGCTAAATTGCTAAACTCCGTGACTCCATGTAGGATGCGCAGACAAGCTCAACACATGTATATATGTGTGTGACAGTTGGCTGTTGTCAGGGATTCTGGTGTGTGCAAAGACCTCTTCTCCTCAGTGCTGCAACAGGAGAACAGCAGGTCCTCCTCCAGATGCAGCCGCTGCAGAGACAGCTCTACAACACAGATACTAGGCTTGTGTCCTCAACAATGGCAAGCGTACTTTGCATGACCCTTTTGCCAGCTCAGAAGTCCATCAGTCACACAGCGGGATTGTCAGATGCCTGCCCATTGACACATATGTCAGACATGTTGGCTGAGGAGTTTCATACTTTTGAACTCTGAGTGCATATTCTTTTGCTGAGGCCAGGATCTACAGAATGTGTGTTGGCTGCAGTGGGCTGAGAGATTGCTACTTGAGGGCCAAACAGAGCAGTGGGGTGACAAGTGGGAGGAGCGCTTCAAAGATGGCTCCGGCACCAAGAANCTACACCTGCAGGGGCTCTTCGCCAAGCCATTGAAGCAGACCTGGTCGAGAACAACCTGCAGGTGCAGCACAGATGTGCACAGTTCTGTTGCATGCGTCACGCAGAGCACAGTGTTGCGCAACAGCCACTGATATGTTTGCTGTGCACAACACATCTCACCATCTGAAGATGATTTGCAATGAGCATGAATCTGTCTGGCATGCAATTCGTCATCAAGCAAGAATGTTGTGGACTGCATGCAGGCAGTGCCTGAGTTTGTGACCAAGATCATCCAGATCTTTGACTGTAAGGTGGCACGCCATGGAAACATGATTGTGGGCAAGACAGGTGCTGGCAAGAGTGTGGCCTGGCAGACCCTTCAGAGAGCAATGGCGCGTCTCCGCAAGAGCAACCATGAAAGCGAGCAATTCCAGAAGGTTAGCTGAAGTAGTGTTTGCACTGTGTTGCCACAATCACATAGTGCAAGACTGAGTAGCATCAGCATTGCGTATTGCCTGGTGGCAAAACAAGCAGCTAGCAGTCTGCATGCTAAGCTTGTGGTCTTGCGTGGTCAGACAACTATGCTTGCTGTTGACATGTGCATATTTGCTTGCCCAGGTTCAAGTCCATGTGATCAATCCTTTAGCCTTGTCCAACAACGAGCTGTATGGCTCATTTGACGAGGGCACTCATGAGTGGCAAGATGGTGTGCTGGCCCGCATCATGCGCACAGTCTGCAAGGATGACAGCCCTGACCAGAAGTGGATCCTGTTTGATGGCCCTGTGGACACACTGTGGATTGAGAGCATGAACACATTGCTCGATGACAACAAATTGCTCACTTTGCTGAGCGGCGAGCGTATCTCCATGAGCCCCCAGGTACCCCATTCTCTCACTGCTCATGCCTGGGAGTACAGGACAGCACACACTGGTGTTGGCAAGAAGCATCTCAAAGTGACTGTTGTGTATACAAAGCGTTCCTGATATACAAAGCTTTCCCTATATACAAAGGCCTTTTCCTTACCAGATTCTTTGAGGTTGCCCCATCATGCCTGTCAGATCATCAAGATGTTCTAGCTACATGCATCCACATGCAAAGTGATGTATGTCACAGTGAACATGCTGCCACTTTGCCATATAAGACCGTCATTCACATGCAAACATAGCTCATACATTTGAGCTATTGTGGCATGCTCATGCCTCTGATTGATTGCATGACCAGGCGCTGAAGCAGCAGTGCTTGTTGCAAAGTGTTGGTAAAATTCCCAGTTTAGGCGCAGGTGGGAAGCACTTCAGCCTATGCTGTCATTGTGCAGGTGTCTATTCTGTTTGAGGTGGAAGACCTGTCTCAGGCTTCACCAGCTACTGTCAGTCGAGCTGGTATGATCTATCTGAATGTAGAGGACCTGGGCTGGCAGCCATTCATCACATCATGGCTTGCCACCAAGCAGAACCCTGTCCTGGTTGCTGCCTTGACCAAGCTCATTGAGAGGTCAGTTTCAGAGCACTGTACTATNGACAAGTGACTGGCTGCTGATCATAAACTGTGCCAACTCCTGCAGGCATTGTTCACTGACTTTGACAATGTCTAGCCTCAAATGGCATATGCATGATGCCACATCATCCAGCTGGTTTGACAAGCAGGTGACGCAAGCAGAAACAGAACCGTTGGTCTGAGGCTGGGAAAGGGCGAGAAGCTTGAAGACATCATCAAGAGCACCAATGCAGTTGCTGAGGGTGTCCTCACCAGCAAGTAGGCCTCCTTACTCAGCAGCCATTGTCCTGAGGCTGAGTGCCCAGCCAATGCGCATTGCTGCAAGTCTCAGTGCTCACATGCCTCATCAAAAATTGTCAGTTTACCAAGACCAAGCTGTCTTGCCGCTGTTGAGTGTGACGAGGGTGAGCTACAGCTGTGCACCTCCAGCTCAATGTCTTGACGCAGCAATTGTAGGGATTTGCGGTGCTCAGTCTGCTGAATGTGATTGCATTTTGAGAAGTCATTTGCGTGCGCAATTATTGCTGTGCAATGCTTGTACTCACTTCGTGAGCATCACACATACCTCTGACGCTTTCCTGTCACGGGATATAGGTCAGCTGCCAACCTAGCAAAGAAGCTAAATGTGGACTGCCCCATTATCGACGGCATCTTCAAGGTTATTCACCAGAGCGCAGATCCTATGGCGGTGAGTTTTTTGTAGATGTAAGCAGTATGTGATGTTGCATTCACTATCCCAAGTGCGTGCAAGCAAAGAAACGGGCTGCAAGCAAGCAGCCTCAGTATCATCATGCCTCGCTTGGTGTGCAGCTGTTTTCAAATTGCCAATCTGTCAGTGCACACGGCTGTCAGTTGCTAGCGCAATGCATGAGCGGAGGGGTCACATGCATCTTGTTTGCAGATGGTGTCTGAGGTCATGAGTAGAGATCTCAGAGTTGAGGTAGACCAAGAGCTGCTTGAAGCTGCCAAGCTGTAAGAGGATAATGCGGCAGAGGTGTCCCAATATCAAAATTGTCATCACTAATGGTGTCTGGCAGTTTGACGCAGGTGTGCGAGAGTCATGATAAGGAGTGTAGATTGTTTAAACAGTCAGCTGACTAGATTGTGAGAGTTAGTGAGGGCATTAGCTTAGAGTGAGAGTGACTGTCCATGCATGCATCGGCTGCATGTGTGAGATACTGTGCATAAGGAAGTAGGCTGTGCCACTGTGTGGGGCACGAACATGTACACTAATACTGCGCTTCGTCTGCGGCCTTGCTGGCTGACTGACTTTCGACAAGGTCCAGCAACGCCCTGGGCATAGAACACGCAGGTAGCATTCAAGAACACTGCAAAAGTCAAAAGTCAGCCTGGTTTTGACTGGCTTTTGACTGTGGCCTCTGTGCGCACCAGTCACGCAAGTCCGCCGTGTCTGCCAGTGCAAGTTGATTTCCAAAGTGTGTTGCAAGCTGCTTGTCAATTCGTACCCCTGCCTCAGGCCAAAGCGAAGCACGACCAGGGTGATCTCTCACTGTCAGCGCCTGTTCAGCTAGCGCGGTTGCCTTACACACAATCAGCTGCGCTTGTGTGCTTTTGCACAGTGGCAGGTCAGGTAGCGGCTTCGTTGCAATCGCGATTAGGAAAGTGCGCTGCAACAGAGCGAACTCCGTTGGATCAACCTCAACTTAGGTCAACAACTGACAAGGCTGCACCACCGTACGTTGCGCAAACAAACTTTGACAGACGACCGCACCACGGCTATCACTGCGTGGTGTTACACTACCGTGTCGTGAAGTGCAGCCAGCTGCAGCTGCTGGCGGACCAAGTCGTTGACAGCCGAGGCTGCAGCCCAGTCGCTTGATCCGTCCGGCAGCTTTGAGCTGTAATGCATGACACTCATCTATGCTAGTGCTGTATATGAGCAACAGCTAGCTCTTGCTTTGCTGAGGTAGGCTACCAGTCACAAAATACTACAACCTAAGTATTCTGTGCAAAGCAGCGCACAGTTGCAGCTGTGTCTGAACTTTCTATCAGCCGCTGCTATCACACTGTCAGTGCAACGATCATGCAAGCCAAAATCTGAGCTGAATGGCACACTTGCATGCAGACAGCGTGTGCTTTATGGGAGATCTTAACACGAAACACTTGTAGCAGGACATGGCAAGGCTGCAAAGGCTGCCGCCTCCATCGCCTGGATTCAGACAGCTGGGCACGTGCCTTGCAGCAGTCACAGCAGTGACAGCACTTATCTACTGGGTATTCTGGATATCATAGCAATAACCATGCAGCATGTCCTGATATGTGTTTTGGTCCGGCACTACTGTCTGTAGTAGCACAAACAGTCCTCATGGTTTTGCCGGTGGCAGCATCATACACATGCGCACTCTGCATGTTGGACCAACAATCCACCATCACCAAGCCCTAAGTTTCTTGCCACTGCTCACATGAGCTTCAGTGCTCACAGCAACACCCTGTGGCTGCTTCATACTTACGCAGACTGACGCATCTTCAGATGCTTTTGATATTTATGTACACTCAGTTCTGTTAAGAGTCTACACTCTAGGACACTTGTGCAACTGTGAACCTGTCACAAAACACTGTTGTCGAGAACAAATACACAGACAGCTACAGACAGATGTCAGTACTTGCCTATCATAGTCCACAAAATCCTACTTGCCTGTGCAGGTTGCAGAGTTCCAGGCTTGCCGCAATGCCTTGCCAGAGCCTGCACATCCAGAGGCCACTGTCATACACTCACATCAACCAGGTGTGATTTGGTGTGAGAAAGACAAAAATTTGTTGTGCAAGGCTTTCCCGCAACATAGCTGCTCGTTGGCAAATCGCAGTCAGCCGCCAGTGTAAGTTGTCTGCTGAGTGTATGTATGACACGCCTGCAGGCAATGCATTTCTGTGTATAGGAGATTGCCAAATCAGGGGTCTAGGGATGCTGCTGTGATTATGCAGGGCCTGGCAATAGGACCAATCTGGTCATTGCGGTTGTGGGAGATGTATCTATGCATCCCAGGTATGTTTAGAGTCACACCGTTGCAGGTGCTATGCATCACATATGCGTCTCACATGCACAGACATATTGCTGCATGGATGTGACTGTTGCAATGATGAGGTATTGTGTGAAAGAGACTACTACGCCTGACTGCAATGCAGGCCTGGCTCTGTTCTTACCTGCATACAGCGTGCTCATGCATCGTATTGCATGTGCACTTGAGGCTTGACAGCCAACTGTAGCAGTCGGCACGTGTGGAGGTTTGTGCACTGCAAATGCATCTGCAAGCAAATATGTAGTAGCTGGGCAGCATAGATTGGAAGTGCTGCTTTGCAAGGCCTGACCTCCAGCATGTACATTGCAATGCATCACATTGACAAAATGCACATCAATGTACCACACTCACGCTACACACTGCAGGTGGATGGAAGGATTTGAAAGCGCGACCTGGGACATAGCTTGCATCTACACTGGCAGTGCAATCAACTTCACCTGTGATAATTGTGTCCACCTTGAACACAATCAAGGAGTCAAGTGGCAACTTGTATACTCGTTCACACAATCCTCAGCCTGGATAGACACATATCAGCATCACTACCAGACAGTATACATACCAGATGACGATATCATTCAGACAGCACCCATCATTGACCGTGCTTTCAACATACATCAGCAACATAATCTGCTAGTTTCCCAGCCAGTGTTGTGCTCTTGGATGGAATCAACTTCTGCTTCTTGGGACATTGTGAAGTCTCCAACCACGGTGCTACGCTACACCAACTTTGTGGAGATCATGGTACCGCTTTTTAGCATGGGGCCCTTCAGGGACATGGTCATCCCCACCCTAGCCTTTGCAGAGACTGGTAACCAAGTGCAGCTTTCTATTTTGAGCAGTCAAGCCATATGTTGCACTGCCCATCAGCGTGCAGCAAACCCACAATGGTCCGCTGACACCTACGCTTCTGTTTCATCCAAACGGGGCCTGCAAGGCTTGCTATATCTGTATGTGCTTGTCCAATATGCACCATGCAAATCTGCCTTGAAACCCACGATACTGTATACACATTCATAGATGTTTAGCTATCAGGCCTGACCAGCATCTAAGCTGGTGTGCAGCAACACATGTATGCTCAAATAGAGGGTCAACATTGTGAAGTCAGCATACACATATGATCAACATCGCCAAGTCAACATCATTTGGTTTCCGTGCAGGCTGGGGCCTGGATTGGCTGTGGCCCTTCCTGCTTGGGTACCCCTCTCGGCAAGTGGCATTCATTGATGACATATGTGTCATTCACCCAAGAAAGGAGCTGCAGGACCCCAGAAAAGTCAGCATGTACTCACGCATGCAGCGGCCTTATGGCGAAGAATATGAGCAGTTTGACAGGTCTGAGCCTGCCGTCATACCAGCTGGTTTGCAGCCTTGTAGCACCTGCTTGATAAAGCCAAAAGACACTGCTTTGGCCAGTAGGGACAGTTGTGGTCCTTGTTGATTAGACATTTGCCAACCTGTATGTTTTTGCCAACCTGTCATTCATACACCTTTGCCAACCTGTCATTTATATGCCTTTGCCAACCTGTCGTCTATGTACCTTTGCCAACATGACACTAAGGGTTGAGTCTGCAGCCAGAATGTGCGCACATGTTGTGTGCATGCAACACCGACGTGCTCCCGTCAGCTGGGGTAGACAATGGAGGGACTGTCACACACGTCACCTGTACTCATTCTGATACATGCCCAGCATCTATCTGCCTCTTGTGGCATTGACATGCATGCTTTCTGATCAGGTGGGGTTATGATGTTGATAGCGCCTTGAGCCTTGGCATGCCTATGAAGGTGCAGAAGACCATGGGCCACGTCTGGCATCCTTGGTATGCACAGCTACTGCAGGCAGCTGGACTACAGGGTAAGCCCTCCTGCATTGAGCCAACACACTTCTTTTGCTTGCAAGGTACAACCTGACATTGAGGCGCACAAGAGTCTTCACCCTAGACTCGCCCGCTCGGAGTGCCAGCTGTGAGCGTACACAAGTAAGCTTGGCATTTGCCATGGCACATTGCTGTGACAAGTGCAAACAGGCAATCACAGGATGCATTGAAAGCAAAATTGAGGCTTGCGCAGCAGCTGTTGGGAGACTAGTAGTTCCTGTGGCAGCACTTCACTGCTGAAGACCTATGCATGTTTTCCAGAACACTACCTTGTCACCACCTGTGCTGTTACTGTGGAAGCTGCTGCATAGACAAGCAATGGCTGAAGTCAAGCTCAGGGACCAACCCATCAAATCAATCAGGGTATTCCTCCGCCGAGCTGAACTGGTCCTACTGCATAGCTGTTGTGCAGAGGGCAAGTTGAAACTCAAGGAGCAAGAGGTGGGGCTGGTTGTGAATGCCACGATGCATCACGAGCGGCTTGTTGCAAGTCACAGTGCAGTAGCCAGAGCGGATGCTAACAGTACAGCACGTGTAAACTTGGTCGTGGTCACTGGACAGCCTATGTGGTCAGTTCGCTACACCACATGTCTTTGCTGCTCACCGTCATGAGTGAATGCTGCAAGTAGCATGTCTGTTTGCAAGCCAACACATAGCCGCATCAGGTGCTTGCTGTGGTACACCCTATGTGTGTTTCTGTGCATGGGAGGTGATGCGCCACACTAGTGTCACAAGCTTGCCTTACTTTCATGATGACCCAGATGTTGTCATGCAAGGCCATGCCAACCCCCGCCAATCACAACACACTCAAATGCAGCTCAGGAGCCTACTGTGTCCCTCGTCAATGCTGCAGTCTTTGTCACAATGCAAGCATCTACTTTCATACATTGTCACACACTGTAATTTGTACTGTCATTTATACTGTCAACTATACTGTCAATTACACCGTCGTCTCATGCTACAGGTTGCCCGCCAATGAAAATGCCAGCTGGGACCTGGTTGCAGTGCAGGGGCCAAACACTCCAGTAATCTGTCCTGCATGCCTCTTTGTCTTCAACAGCACCGCTGCAGGGCGGTATTTGCAGCTCAGGCAGCTGGTGCACAGCGACCAGTGGAAGACACTGCAGATAAGCAGATACCAGTACATCTATCTGCCGGAAGGGGATGTATTCCAAGCTGTGGATGACATTGACAGGTGCTTGCAGTTTGAGAGTGTTTGTTGCATGAGTCATGGCCAATGAGACGGCACCTGCAAGTTGCAGTCCTGAGGCCACATTGTACAAATGTTGTGTACAATAAAGCCTGCATGAGTCACTTTGGTTCATTCTGATGCACAGACCTTACATTGCCAGCCACAAGTATGTCCAGATTTCTGACTTGTTAACTCCATCTTCTTCCAAGTTTGAGTTGATGGCATGTTTTGTGAAGGTCTTCAGCCGCTTTGTATAGCTTATGGTTGATATGATATCTGTCACTGTGCTGCAGCTTTGACCTACTGCTGGCTCATATCTTGCATCATAACAAGCCATGCTGTGCTGCAATGCGTCATGCTGTGCTGCGCTGCAATGTTTGAGCTGCTTCACAGCATGCTACCAAACCTGCAGGATGTTTGATTTGATGCTAGATTACAACCTCCTACTGGCACATCCCTCCATCTGCTCAGAGAAGGAGTCTTTGTCACACATCAATGCTCTGCTGAAGTGCCAGCCTCATAATGTGCTGAGGTACACCACAGCTGTGGACATCATAGCCCCTGCCTTTGACATGGCTTTCTTCCAGGACTCTGTTCTGCTTACACTTGACAATGCCACCTACGGTATGTTTACCTCTCCAATGCTGATGTAACAGCACAAAGGCAGCTTCCCAGCATGCAATGCACCCAATTTGACCCCAATTGCTGAGTGCTGTGCAAAACCAGCTGTGCTAGCCACTGCTAGCTTGTCTACAATGTAGATTGTCACCGATACTGCCCTGCACACGTTACCTCAGTTGTGAAAAGTGTGCTTGATTGACAGGTTGCCAGCGCTGCTCAGGAACGTGGGCTTGGCTTGAACGCTCTTGGCAATGCAGTGACTATGCAATAGCATGCTCAAGAAGGACTTGTGAGTTGCACATGAGTCTTCCTTTAGCAACAGTGCTGTCTGCAGGTCATGGACTGCAGTGGCTATGGCCCTTCATGCTGGCCTATGAGCCTGGCAGAACCGCCATTCTGGATGACATTTGCATTGTTCATCCTCAAGATGAACTGCAGCAAGCCCTGGAGACGGCTCTCAACACCCCACCAGGCGCCCCCAGCATACGCACGTCCTCAGCCTCAAGGCTGCGGGGCTGGTCACAGGACACAGCACAACATAAGCAAGCTCAGGTATGTCTTTGCACCATACTACATGAAACGTGTTTAGGTGTTCTATCAAAGACCCCCACAGACCTGCCACAGTTTGCAAAACATAGACACTTCGTGTAGGTCGTGACAATAGCCCAGGGCAGCATAGACGCTACGTCGACCAGGTGGCACTTCCAGCCTATGCGAGCTCCTGGGCATCAGCCTTCTGAAGATGAGATCCGTGCACAGCTAAGCAGATTTGGGTACAAGCCTGAGCTGTATGGCATTGCTTGGCGCTCATCAGCACTTGTTGAGTATGTATTCCAGCCCTGGTATCAAGAACTGTTGACTATGGGTAAAATTCAGGTATGCACCCAAGCTGCCCTGCGTGCTCGTTACCATGTGCAAGCACCTCATGAAGCTATGCACTATATATGGAACATCATGCAGTGCTGTGTCTCACACCCAAGCGTTCAATTTTGCATCATTCACCCCCCCCTCAATCCTTGTCAGCATGACTGGTGGACTGTAGCAAGTACCTTTTTCAGCATTATTGCCTGTGACACCATCTGCTGAGGATGCATCCTCGTGCTGTGCTTGACAGGGTAGACAACTGTGATCAGGTGGCTGTGCTGGGCTGCTGCAGGTGAGAACATTCCATACGCTGAAGCACATAGCGGTCAGACAGTCATCGGAGCTGCATGTGTCTACAGCTGTCACCCACAAGTTTGCAGACCTCGCATTTCTCCAGCGGTAGTTGGCTGCATAAGTATGTTGGGCACTGCCCTCACAATGCTGCGCTAGCATGCTATGACGGTTTGTAACAAAGTGACTGCAGCAACTGGAGCATGCAGAATGAGCATGGTCAGCGCTTTTTAGTCATGCATTTGTTGCTTGTTGCTAATGCCTTAGTTCAGTTTGCTTTGCGCGTTTTGTGTGGTTCTTGCAGTGCTGCCTCAAGACACAGCCAATGATGTTGTGTTGCCGTTACATTGTCATAGCATGCTCGTAGTGCATTTGTACGTTGTTCAGCATGTTTTAGATGTACAGTCTCTTCTCGTATATGACAGACGCGCATCTGCCCGTGTGAGACCATTAGCTACCGGTGTTGAGGGTATCTGCACACCCATTTTGTCAAGCAGCAGCTTGCGGTGCATGTGTTCAACTATTGCGAGACCATTAGGGCCAATCATTCAGCTTAGTCTCAGCGGGGAAGTCATGCATGGTGCATGTAGAGGGAACATTTGCAGGTGTTGCATCTGCAAATGTTAGCTCTTCTTCTGATGCCTTATGCAATTTGGCACCATGTTGCAATGGCGCAAAGTCACGGTGTGCAAAATGCCGAGACCGCGATGCGCTCGTAAAGCAAATCTATTGCGTGCAGCGCACTACAAATGACACCTGACACACAGCCCTACGTTAGCGGCCACGACAAGGCCTGCTGGCGGGATCGTGCGATCATACGACATGCTGCTGACGGATGTCGTGGCTCACATAAACCACTGCACAAGCTGTCAAACAGCGATACTGTACAGCAGCAAGCATCCTAGGCGCACGCCAATCCATAGCTTTTTCAGTGAAGCAGCAGCGCCATGTATGGGTTCGGGCGCAGTCGCTTTCTCGGTCAACCCGACAGCTTCCGGATGTCGCTCGCTTATCAAGTCAGCTGCTCCGGCGTCCCGTTGTCGTCAGCATATCCAGGCTCGCCGATCGCTCCTCGGCTGCAGCGTGCACTGTCTATGCAACCAAGCATTGACTTACCACCACTGGAGCTTGCACCAGTTGCCGGCCATCGCTATGAGCTAGCAGAGGTAGACTGGACGTCAGATGACTCAGACTCCGCTGTTCAAAAGAAGCTTCACAAAGCCAGTGTCAACCCAGATTTAGTGAATGAATATGTGCACATCAGCATCAAGAGCATAGATGCTGACACTCCAGGCGGCATCGTGAAAGCTTCTGCTCCTCAAGACATTGTTGAGGTCCAGCTGGCAGTCCAAAGGACTCCACCTCAGCTCAGAAGGCTGGAGCTAACCAGAGTCAGCACATCAGGCAGCGTCAGCGCAGCTTTGCTGTCTGACATGCTGCACTACTGTGACTTGGAAGGCTTGACAAGGCTGCGTTTTTCCGACGGCATGTTGCAGCTCTGGGACGAGTCACTACTCAGCCGCCTGGAGGCTTTGAGGTCCCTCAATCTGAGCAGCTGTGGCTTGTCGGTAATACCGTCAGACATAGGACGCCTGAGCAGCCTGAGAGAGCTCAGGATGAGTGAGAACACTATAGCTCAGCTGCCAAAGGACATCAGTAAGCTTGTGCACCTGAAGCGACTGGTGGCAGACCACAACCTGCTCACCGCAATACCAGGCATGTCTTACTAAACCTCTTTGACATGATCCTTGAGAAATTGGCATGGACATGCTCAGTGCCATTCACACAAGTTCATAACCTCAGCTTGGTGACAGATCTATGGGCTTGCTTGACCAGCGAGCAGTTTCTCTGATATTCATGCTGTAGATAGTGTCACCTGTGAAACACCAAGCATCAATCAAAAGGCACTTGCCGGCTGGAGTTTTCAATATTCGCTCCAGTGTCCTGCTATGAATGCTGTGTGCATGCATGTGCTTCTCTTGCTGAAACAAAGCTGCCTTGACCGTCATTTCCAGGCTTCCTGACGGTGCCAAATGCTGCAGTTGATCTCAAGCGCTGCACAGACCTGCGGGAGATTTCCTTGGAGACAAACCGGCTCACAACGCCTGTCATGGACCTCAGAGCACTCTCACGCCTCGAGTCCCTACAGCTCTACGGCAATCCCCTGGAGTTCCTGCCTGAGTTGTCCCCTTGCACGAACCTACGACACTTATCGCTTGCCAATGTAAGGATAGCAGCAGATTCAGCCTTCACTCACTGGGATGTTGAGGTGACAGCAACAAGCTACATATCGCGAGGCAACAAGCTGGCCCAATTGTTTGCCCTCATCTTCAGGCGCAGCAGCTGCCAGCAACCTCTTCTGGCTGGTGCACTTGGTGAGAATACGTCACCCGAAACCGCTTTCACGGCGGCAGATGGTCTTACGCTACTTGAAGCTGTATCACTTAGCACCCAGCCTGCAAAAGAGACTGTCGCAATCGCAACAACACCTGACAGACAGCCTGAAATGACTTTGAACAAACTCTGCATGATTGTGTTGCGATAGTCCCTCAGCAATGAGCGTTTATTGGTTTTGCCGTTGCGCCTGCAGATTGTGTTTCAGGCATGTCTCAAAAGCAGGTTTTGGTGCACCAACATACATTGACAGGCTGACCACATGCACGAACATTACATGGCAATTGCAGTAGATGCATAGGCACAGCTGCTACGTTTTGTAGCACCTCAACTCTGATTAGTACAATAGGAGGCCCACATACACTGCTGTGGCAATGTGTACAATCACGTCTTGATAGCTTGATTCTGCAGCTACATGACCTGGAATCCATCTTATATATGCAGTCAGCAATGTTACATGTTACTCTGCATTGACTTTGTACTGGCATGTGCAGGCTCCATCGCCGAAGACCCGTTCAATTGTGAAGTGATCAGCCATGAGGAGGGTGCCATTCAGCAGCTCATCCTCATGGCCCTTTCTGACAATGAGATCGTAGTGGAGCAGGCGTGCAAGACAATAGGTGCCAATCCTACCCTGCTGCCTTCCCAATCACAAATCAGTTAGTCAAGACAAGACATTGTCACCCATTGTGTCAAAACAGCATTCACTGCAATCATTACACGCACGCTGACCACCACAGCCTTATGCAGACTTGTGTAACTCAGCACTGCCTGCCTGACTTGTAGCCCTGGGCGTCGTGTAGTAGCAGTACCGGCAGATGTGCTTATAGTGTTGTGACCGCCATCGGAAGTGCACACATGCTTTGCAAAAAACACCGCCAACTTGCACAACGCTAGGTTGCATGAAAGCAGCGTGCACCGTTTAGCCGATGCTGCAAAGCCCCAGGAGGCTTGCTTGCTTCTTGATACAGGCAGACGTTGTTTGCCACAGCACAGTGGCACAACATCACATGCTTGTGCCATCATGAATACCTTTTAGCACTCTGGTATCTTGCGTGTCATGTATTTGCCCTGATGTTAGGCAACACATGCCCATGGCCCCAAGCACCAGCATATGCTTGCAACTGTGTATGTGTTTTGAGCCCTGCAGGCCTTGACATTTTTGACCTGAAGCTTCAGTGTGCTGAAACCACCGTGCAAGTGATGCAGGCACGTAGTCTACACACAGTCCAAGTGCAGAGTTGCATGCACAGTTGAACACTGCTGCTGTGTCACTGCAAGATATGCAAGGTGTCGTACTGTGTGGCAAAGTTCATTCCGCTGAGGTATGTAGCTGCATTGCAGGATTGCTTGGCCAGCATAACACCATTGCCAGTGAAGAGATCATCCAAGGCGGCGTCCTGGCTGCCATGCTGAGCCTCATCTGCAGTGCCAAGCACAAGAGCCAGCTGGCAGGCTTGCAAGTCCTGTCCAACCTTGCTCTGGTGTCCAACACAGCTGCCAAGAAGCTGCTGAGTCACCGCTTGCTGGCAGCACTTGAAGTGGGTCATACTGTCACAAATGACTGATGCATAGCCTTTGCTCACTTGTATGGTCTAACGCGTGCTCATGACTTGCTAAATCTATACACACATAAGGAGAGGTGACGCCAGATGAGGTATGTGAAAATACACTGCTTGCACACCATAATGTCCCTTCTGGACAGGTGTGAGCTGGTTGTGTTCACTTTCCAGATAGCACACTTCTAAGCAACCCTATTGACCGCAGCTCAGGCGTCAACATCTGTGCTTGCTCAAAGCTTATGCTTTGACTGGCATTCCAACATGCCAAGCTTTCCCATACGAGATGGAATGCTGCGCTGCACTGCACTGCGCTGCGCTGCACTGTGCTGTGCTGTGCCGTGCCGTGCGCTATGCTCTCACGACTTACCGTGCTGTGCAGTCATTATGTGTCATTCTGTAACATGATGCCTCGTCATGCTATACGGTGCTGCCATGCGTTGCTGCTGGCAGAGCATAGACAAACACAAGCAGCGATGTTTTGGTTGGACACAACAAACCAATAAACAACATACGCGATTGTGCGAAAGTAGTGCTGAAAGCAAATCTGTTTGTTCACTGAACCTTCTACATGCATGTAGCTACAGCCAAACCAACATCTCAGCACAGGACCATACAGTGCAGGAACTCATACGCAGTGGCGCAGACGATGTCAAGAGCAAAGCACTGCAAACCGTTGGCAACCTGGCCTTCTGTGCTGAGAACCGTATCCTGCTGAGACAGTCTGAAGGCATGAGGGAGATCATGCTGAGGTTAGCAGACTACACTGCTGCCACGGTGAAGCATGAAGTGCGCGCCAGTGCTATAAGGGCGCTTGCCATTCTAGGTGAGGCGAGTGATCCTTGGCACCAAGGACATGCGCTAGCATTGGACACAGTGTGTCTCATGCCACAAAACTATGTGCATGAGGTGTGAGTCAATGTGCACCTTGTAGTCCAAGCTGTAGTGCATGATAACTGCCCAGAGCCCCAGGCCCCCTGTCGTGGTAACAGGTCACGACAAGTTGATGATGAGTTTTTTGTCATTGACCAGGCTGCCAATGCATCACGACAGATCACAAGGCTTCTCAGTAAGCCAAATACTCAAGGCAACGCCAGAAGGACCTGATTGCTGCTGCACGCACCTAGCACTGGCTGGCAAGCGCGTACATTATTCTTATCATGAACACCGGCAATGTGTACTAACCAAAGCTCTGCCCATATCTGACTGTGATCTCATACAAACATAGGAGAGAATGAAGAGGTGAGGAAGGCTGTAGGGCGAAAGCCCATAACTGGCAGAGGCGTTAGGATACTGTGCATGGATGGCGGAGGCATGAAAGTCAGTCAAGGCTGTGTGATACACAACAAAATGCTGCTTCTGCTCACCTTTGCCTGCCTCTGTTCACCTTTGTGATCATGATGCTGTCATTGCCCAAGGAATGCGTGATCATGATGCTGTCATTGCCCAAGGAATGCGTGATCATGATGCTGTCATTGCCCAAGGAATGCGTGAAGCAGCTTGGCAGGTAGCTGTACTCTTGATACAGGTCTTGTGCGACATTTGAAGAGTTCCATTCCCAAACGACACTCAACAGCCAAAGCATTGCTGCAGTCCTGCATGGTCCAGAACAGTCAATGATGCCACCAATGATGGGCTTTTCACTAAGGCGCACTGCATGTCAGCGCTTGCACCCGCTCAACAGCAAGGGTTGACATGCATGCAGGGACTGGCGACAATCAGAATGCTGCACAAGCTGGAGGAGAGCACTGGCAAGCGCATTCACGAGCTTTTTGACCTCATTTGTGGCACCTCTACTGGAGGCATTTTGGCTGCCTCTTTGGCGCTACAGCAGTTCACGTTGTCTGATGTACAAGATATCTACAGGTACAGAAGTCACAATGTGTGATCCAATGCCTTGTAACCTCTTTTGCATTATTACCTGCTACAGTGTGTAGGACACACAAAAACAACACTGTGGCACATCTCTATCAGGTAGAACTGCATGCAAATAGCTGAATGAGTCGGAATGTGTACTGCAGCGTTTGTGCCTCTGACACAGTGCCTTAGGGGTCGCCATATCTGTGCATTGACAGCTGTAACTGCTGGCATGTCACACATGTGAGAACGATGAAGTGCAGGCTTTATAGCTAGACATGTGATGCAATGTCGCTGCGACCAGTTGAGTATACTGTCAACACGTGCTGCCATATCACATCCTGCTTGAATTGGGCGTTGATAAAACGTGTAGGCAAACTATGCTCATAGGGGCACGATGTTGTTGCAAATGTTCTGCTACGCATGCAGGAACCTGGGCACCCAGGTGTTTTCTCGGCCTGTAGTGAACAAGGACCAGGTGGAAAGCTGGCGAGAAAGTCTGTACAGAGTGTACAAATCTGGGCAGCAGTCCATGCGGGTGGCTGTGTATGGCACTAAGCATGATGCCTCCTTGTTTGAGGAGCTGCTGAAAGAGGCGTGTCATTTTCAGGCCCTGGGCACCATTGGGGACACCATGATTGACACTGCTTGCCTCAACATACCAAAGGTGGGCTGCCTCTGTTGCCGTGTCCTTTGCTGCCAGTGTCATGGTCTGCATACAGTCCAAGACAATATGTCTGACACTGCTGTCTGAATATACCAGTAGTGAGCCTTGAACAATGGTTGGCTCTGTTGTGATGTTTGCTTTGAAAGCCCAAAACACAAACAGACACAATGCACCTGCGTCACAATGAATGATAGTGAAGGTGGCATACAAGTGCGAATTGCCAGAACTTCAGTACTTTTTCTGGCTTGACTGGCTGCAATGCCAGTGTATTTGCCATGCCTAAGCCATATAGCATAGCAGGTCACCACCAAGGAGCAGCGTTGTTGCACCCCATGCCTGTTTGGTCCAAGTGATGACACACACTGTGTAGTAGCAGTTGCTGCAAACATGCAATGGCGATGGCAGTGCCTCCCACTGACAGCAGTTGTCGCCAGATCAGAGCATGTAGCCTGCAGTGCTTTGGAGAGACCGCGTTAGCAACCATCGCACCTGCTGTGTCACATATGCATTTGATGCAATTCAAGCAGAGCTGGGACTGATAGCCAGAAAGCAAACCAGTACATGTCCCTGTTCCATCGCTGTGTACTCAGCGTCTAGCAGCCTGTAGTGCTTTCCAGTAGCTGCACTGGTATGTGGTATGCCACCTGTAGCCTACATGCTGCACAATCAAGAATGCAGTTCAAGCCAACGCTGAAGAAGGGCTCTGGCTCCTTGCGCTGCATGAATCATTGTCCCCTGAACTGCAGTGCTTTGTGGTGGCTACACTGGCAAGCATGGCTCCAGCTGTGCCATACATCTTCCGCAACTACGAGTACAGCCTGGACTACCAGCCAATAAGAGCACCAGCAAACGATGAAGCTAGCTTGTATGAGACCCCCGGGAGCAGCAAGCATTTGGTGTGGCAGGCAGTCAGAGCATCCTCAGCTGCGCCTTACTACCTGGATGACTTCATTTGTGGCGGCGACAGGTGGAGGCTGTCTCTGCTGTGTACATTGCTGTCTTGATGTGCGTACTATGGTGTCAAGCCAGCTTGTGCAAGACAGCCTGGACTGCAGTGAGCAAAGTTGGTCTGGGGTTCAGTCAGAGCATTGTATGCTGCGCGTTGCGCTTTGCCCCTCAGACTACTTCATTTGTGGCAATAATAGACATATATAGAACCTATCAGATTTAGCAGGTTTCACATGTGGGCCGCATCAGGTCAGGCACAACATCAGTTGCTGGTTGTTGGATTGTCTGCAGTGCTATTTCATGTTGCAGTATTTTACCAGCCCCTTTAAGAGACCAAACTTGCCCTGGACCTGATCAACAGCCCCTGCAGACTGCCTTCACAGATGTCTGGCTTGCTGTCAACATCATCACTGCCGCATCACTGCCGCAAACCTATAATTCTTCTTAATCTTCTTCTTCTTCTGCAGTGCAAGCTGTGTGTTGGGTACAGGTTCCAAGATGGGGCCTCCACAGCAAACAACCCCTCAGGGCTAGCCCTGCAAGAAGCCCTTCGCCTGTGGCCCAACACTCCCATTGACTGCCTTGTATCCCTGTCATCAGGTGCTGGCCCTGCAGATTGTGACTCATCAAGCAACAGCTTCAGCATGCAGGCATATGCCTGCACGCCTGCCAACCATGCTGTGACACTATTTGGAAAGAGCCTGTGTGCGCTGCACATCATGCGTGCTGCTGTCAAATGCCATCAGCATTGTGCATCAGCATGTGGACACATACCCCTGTACAAGTCCACACACTTCTGCTTGCGGCTTCCCTTGCTCAAATTTCAAGCAACTTGCTCCTGTGCGGAAGGCAGAAACATGCCTCTGAGCTAAAGAAGAAGATGTTTCCAGCTAATGCCTTTCTCATCCTGACTGACATGTTCGTTAATGACAGGCAGTGTGCCTGTCACTAAGCGGGAGAAGAGCATGTCATCATACCTGGACACAGGGAGTGTGCTGATCGAGAGCGCCTGTAACGTGGAGCGCATTGCTGCAGTGTTGCACACCCTGACACCATTCATTCCTGGCTTCAAGTACTACAGGTGAGGGATCAGCGGCTTTTGCTGTTGAGTTGCTCTCACATGCTTGAGTTGATAAGGTACCTTTCAGATTAAACGCACTAGTGAAGAGAGATGACATTTTCTGAACGTCAAATAGGTGTGTCATTTTTGCTTTGCTTAGGTTACAAGAGATTGCGCTGTCTTATGAGAATGCTCTACTTTGAGGCACAAATAAGTATCAGGCATGACATGGTGTGATGCATGCTCTTGTTGAGAGCCACAGCTGACTGGCACAGTAAGCCAGCAGACCTGTGTCATGGTTTCTGCAAAGAGGCGTAGTGGCGCCAATGGCAACTGCATGCTTTTCACAGCTGCATTGGCATCTGGCCATGGCTTAGAATGTTCAGTGAAAGACTTAAGGCTTGCTATCAGCATCAGCCCCTTCACATATGCACAGAATTCAGGCAGACACAGCTATTTTAATGCAGCATACAGATAGACGTCCTTGCGGTGGCCATCAGTATTGTGACCTTGCGATGTACTAATCAGGAGCCCATGAACCAATGCCTGTGCCTGACTGCAAATACAGACCGCCGCACCAATAATGTGTAACATACACCACATTTTCTTGGGCAGAAAGCCAGTTATTGTACGTAGAAATTTGTAGGCTCTGCTGCATGAGTCTCAACAGCACCTCAGCAGTGGCATTGTTAACAACTTGTTGATGTATCACCCGCAGATTCAATCCGCTGGACCAGCGTTGCGGCATCAATCTTGACGAAATAGATCCTGCTCAGTGGAAGATTTTGGAAGATGCAACCGATGACTACATTGAGGCCAGCAGAGATCGCTTTCAGGAGNAAAAAAAAACCTGCAGGAAACAGCAAGCGAGCCAACATATAGCGGAATGCTGCACATGCGGCGATACATCAAGTCAATTCTGAACTTACCTGTATGGTGCATCATCACTTACCATCACAACTGGGTGCCAAGTATTGTTGCATCACAGGGTTGCTGATCAACACATACAGGAGTGATGGCATCGCTATCGCATCCAACATCCTGATCAATATGCAGGACAGCTCGTGCAGGAAGCAGAAACGAGCATCACAGCAGGGCAGCATGCTTTTACAGCTTGACCGCTGCCTGAGCTATTGCCAGCACAGATTGAAAAGTGGCTTTGACAAAAGATGCTTACTGTGTATCCGTAAGTGCCTGCGCTGCCAAAATTGCCCTGGTCTGCAAACTGGTAGGTGGCACCAACAGTGGCACCTGTTGACATTGTCTTCTGGCGCTTTGCTGCTGGTAAGTGTTCAACATAAGTATGTGCAACTGGCATGGCCTGCATGAGCATTGCAGAGATATGTGTCCCTCACATGCTTTAGGCACACAATGCTTTGCGTCTCAGGTGTACCACTCTACCTACACTAATAACTGATTATTGTTCTTTGGTTCGGAGTTCCATAACATAGCATGAAGGACAGCTGATGAATGTAGGTTCAGGTTGCTGCTATTGTTTGGCAGAGCAGTCATGTTCCGCAGCCCATATGATCAATCTTGTATGACTAGCAACTAGCACTGCAGGCATGATGTGATGCATGGGCAAAGATTTCAGCTACACTGTCAAGGTGACCAACAATAATGCTCAGCCACAAGGCCCCTCCCCTCATGCCCCGACCTGGTTTGCAGATGATAGGGCTATGCTGAAGGGCACCTGGATGCTGTTGTGCCTACAAGGCCACTCACCTGCGCACTGTAACCGTTACACACCAGGCGTGGCGCTGACTGCTCAATTGCCTTTTCAGACCACTGGCTTATAACATGCCTCAACATCTGCATGGAGGTGCCTTCTCCTGCAAACTCGGGTGCGCCTTCTAGCGCAAGTCCTCTGGAAGCATATGATACGCTAGCTGCTGAGAAGCTGTATTGCTGCCAGTTGCGCAACTGCAAACCACTTGCACCATGACAGATACACAGCCAAGCGTAGGCATGAAGCAAGCAAGAGCGATCATTCAAAATTTGTNTGGCATCCCATTTTACTTAGTGTCTAGACTGTGAGTACATGCTGGCGCTCAGAACTAGGATGGGACACGCCTAGTAGGTATCTAGCATCGGCTGACGCATCTTCAAACTATTATGATCCCTTTTTAAGTGGTCTGTAACGCTTTATCAGTGAGCGTGGTCACCATAATCTGCACACAATGATGTACATGCAACCACCTACATTGCAAGGCTCTGGCACATTCATCGATTTTGTTGGCAAGCAAATCACCGTTAGCATTAAGCAAGCACATGTTCACCCACACAGAGCAGGTGAAACACAGCCTATCTGTCCTTTAACATGCATTTGTTGTGCATATGTCATTGACATTCTTGCAGACGCCTTATTGCGTAACTATTGATATATTTGCTGTACAAGCTGTTGACACTTGTAGAAGCAAAACAGAAGCTAGCAGTATGGCATGCTGACTCATTGAGCAGCATACGCCAGTCACCAATGCTTTCAACCTCCACCACAAGCATGCTTGAACATCAGCTCCTTCACTTTTGCCAAACACGTAGTGCAGGTTGCTTGCTGCCCTCCTCATTAAACATGAGCATCTCCAGCAAGTCAATTTTGCATATCTCACTACCGACAATGATGCTGTACCACCTGCATTACCGCAATGGCGTTCACAGCATGTCTTGCAGCAATGCTGCAGACAGACCTTCTGCTCACTTGAGCTGCTGCAGCATGGCTGTTGAGCTTGCTAAACTGCAGTATACATGCACTGTGCTGATGCAGTAGGTAAACGGATATTGCCCAAACATAAGTACACAAGGCTGGGCACATACCCCAGATCAGAATTGGCCTGGTCCACATGATCCAAACATTGCAAGCTATGGCTTTGCTCCTGCAGCAGCTGACATTGGTCTGCTGGGAAGCTTTCATCTATGTCAAACACAGTTTGGAAGCCCCACTGTGTCTGCCCCNTCCGTTTCTGTGCCATCAGGCAAGACAAAGCGGGTCTGCAGATGTCCAAGAGGAGCAGCATCTTGCCAAATACGTTGAATGTTTCCCATCTTACGACTAGTCAACCGGCCATACTCATACGTATCATTGGTTTCGAAGCTTCCTCCGACTGTGTCAGTACCGTTCGCAGTTGCTGGGAAGAAATTCTGCACAGCTAGCTGTCCTGTTTGAGCCACAAAAATAGCTTGGAGCATTGCGAGCGGTTCACAAATGTCGGTCCATTTTGAACGACCCCAGNTAGCGTTATGTGCCTGTCAGCACATTGCAAACCTGGTTGTCATGGAAACTTGGGATACCTCTGATCCCGTTGTCATGCCATGGCATCATTGCATACTGCAACAGTGACAACTGCAACAGTGACAACGGCAACATTCCATTCACTCATCTACAAGCATTGAGCACTTGACAAAGAATGCTGTCCAGCCCCTGTTCAGGGCTCCACCTTTCCTGAGGATGTTTGCCGTCCTACAAATCCTGCATCGTGCCTTTGCCNTGGCGTGCAGCGTACTGAGCAACGTGTGTCTTACCGTAGACGCTCGTTACTGCAAATAGCAGAACTGCAACGCGAAGATACATGACGCTAGTTTGGCGGAACGTCTAGGCAAAGGATCACAGGCAGTAGTGAACAAGCAGGCTGCGAGTTTTGAGGTCTAGGCGNTGACATTCTCAAGGACTTGTCTGGGACCATCAAACCAGTAAGTAGCTGCTTCACGACCACGTCCTTTGTGTGCCACATACTTGGTACCAGTCCTGTCGGTCTTGGTGATAGTCGGACTGATTGGGACTCCAAGCCGAAGCTTGACATTCCCAAGGACTTGTCTGGGACCACTTGACCTGTAAATGGCTGACTCACAGCCTGGACCTGTTACCAAAACTGTATGCAGTGGATAGCACCTGTGGCTGTCAGTCTTGGTAACAGTCAGGCTGATTGAAATTCCAAGCAGGATTTTGTCATTCTAAGCCGAGGCAGCAACTGTGAAGCCTCTGCTGTCATCTGCCGCTGTTGCCATACATGCTGCTGTGGTTTACAAATGCTTCTACTGTAAGGTTACGCTAATGCTGACGCTGATGACCTCCTGGAGGTCCTCTTTGCTGCAGCTGCAGATCCCTGACACTGATCCCTCAACTCATTTGGTAATCGTTAAACCAGGCAACTAACACTGCGCCANTTGCACACACGCTGCTGTGTTGATGACGCCAATCAAGAGTGCCTGCATTCTGAATCAGTGCTTTCTTAACAGGAGTGCTTACATACCAGCATGGCACCATTGCACTGCACACATACTGACTTAACCTGATCATGCTAGGCTTATTGCTGTTGTAAGGTCTGCTTGGGGAGGTTTGGATGTATGTGTGTCTGTAGTTGTTGCCAGAGGACGTTCCGGGCAAATGTGGGGGCCCACCTGGTGATGCTTTTGAGCTTGTGTATGGCAACGTCTCACCAGCAATGCACACCGCTCTGCGTGAGATTGACCCTGTCCTAGCAGACTGGATCAGGTGACTCAGCTCGGCTTTATTGCTATTTGGCCTTTGCTCAGCTGCCCAGGCCTTGCCTGAAATGTCTTGTTCAGATGTAGATATGGATGACTGTATTGACAGCGAGCATGCAGCAAGTTGCCGACTTCCACTGTAGTGCACCGGCCTGCAGTTGTGATGTCAGCATGATGACTTGTAGCCCAAGGTGCAAGCGCGTGCAGCACTGCTTCACATTTTTGTGACAAACTCCTGCACAAGCATCATGAGTACTTGCCAGCATCCAGTCAATGCTGCCATGTAGGAGACACTTGTTTGGCGACATATACAGCAGCCCAGGGCTTGATATGCAGCAGAAGCAGCTACTGACTATAGCATTCTTAGCCCAGGCAGACATGCAAGATGAGCTTTCTATGCATGCAATCGCGGTAGANTAGGTGCACAGCATACAATGTTGCTTGCATCAGCAGGTGTGACATTGAAGGCAAGTTGTGACGCCACGAAACTTGTGGCAAGCTTGTCAAGACTGCTGATGCATGTCTGGTGATCAGATGTTAGCAAAGCGTGGGTTCTTGTGGTGACAACAACATGCTATGAAGGTATTTACATAGCTTTCGATGCTGCAGTGGGGCATACACACCGGAATGCCTTCCTCCTTCAAGATGGTGGTCAAANGTAGCCAGGTATGTCTGCATCACACAATGTGTTGGTTGTGTGCCTGGTAGTGTATTCCCGCATGCATCTTCTAGTGTTGCAGTGGCGCCTTTTCTGTCTANGTGGCAATTGTTGTGGACCTTTCAGTACCTTCCCAAGCTCTGCAGCAAGCAGCTACATGGCTGCAAATGATACAAGCCAAAGTGCAAGCAAGTTGTGCATGGCTCAGCGAGCATGGCTCAACTTTGCCTGAGCAGCTTGCACAGCGTGCCAAGAGATACCTAGGCAGCAGCCACGAAGACAGAAATGTCATCCAACATATTGGTAAGGTACGTGCCTGCTGCATAGCAGTGTTGCACATGCCACCCTCTTACACTTGACCTATGTATGATGCAGGCATCTCTATTGTGTTGGTCGCAGCCAAAGATGACGCATTTGGTGATGCAACTATGGAGGTAGTTGTTCCTGCTTAATAGCAGCTGTAAGCGCCAGAGTCCAGATTATGCAGCGGTACAGCTTGCATCTGGCCTGCTTGAGCGCATTCTGCCTCATGGACTCGATTGCTTACTCACCACTTGCAGGCCCGCAGCACTATGGCTCAAGCACTACGGTATGTAGCACATATGTATGGGGCATCCCTCGTGTACATGGGAGATCTCAACGCTGCATCAGGATCNGGCCGCCTGTCTGCTGCTGCTTGCTGCAAAGCACCATTGCCACTAGCTGGTGCAGACCCAGGCCTGACTCCTGCAAGCAACCATGNAGCAAGCTTATGTTTGGAAGTGCTGATATGCGCAGCCTCTGTCGGTATTCGCTCACGCATTGTCAAAGCTTCGCAGAAGTCAGTCCTCTCGTGACAGCATAGCCTTTGTGTTGTCGATTGTACTATGTGCCCGGATTGGCCAAACCAACGCCGAGTGAAGGTGTGGAAGCATTAGGTCTCGAGCGGGCGAAACCACCAAGGGCGAAAAAGGCGGAAGTGCACTGCACCTGTAAGGCTTCAGCAAGCTGATCATCAGTCCTTTGCGCACTTAGCAGTTGCGGCAGGGACTCGGCATGGCCCAGCTTTCGCAGAGCGAGGTCGACGCCTATCAAAAGCTTTTCACACGTTACGANCAAGGAGGCGTGTCTTCCCCATCCCAGGCTCGCCTTCAATGACAATGATCCCCCCTTCGTTCTTCTGCACAAGCCTGGTCAACCGTTCTGTTACCTGCAGAGGCACGCAGCATTGAGTTGCAGTGAGCTTCCAGGAAGACTGTCCCCATTTGGCTCGCCTTTTGCAAGCAGTCCATCACATGCCTGACCTATCATGCTGAGGCATCCAAGTTTGGACATGCATACCTGTAGATGCTGGGGCCCTTGAGTTGACAGCCACCTGAGGCCTTGGCTTATTGATGAGATTGATTTCGCAAGAGCACAAAGCAGCCTAGCTAAAAGGCCAGTCTTACATGCTGCATCTCAATTTGAAAACTAGCAGCTTGGATGTGACCTTGCTGTCAGTTATGAGTTGAGCACTTGCATCACAGCCACAGTAGCTGAGACAGGGATTAGTGCCCACCGTCTGCTTGAGTTCGATCCTGCTGACAGTGTCAGTGCATCAAGTCGTGGACATAATTGCAAGCTTTATGCTTGGCCGCTATGCCCCGAGTACTACATGGCCATGGCTCACACAGCCATAGGGAGGCTTGGCTTTACCCTCAGCTTCTGTGNGTATGTTGTATTGGTACAGCTTGACAGACGTTGAACGAAGGTGATCAGCTGAGGTCGCCAATGCAATTACGGGACTTGGAGACTGTTGAGCANGCAGGATGACCTGGCACAGCAGCGGGAGCAGCGGCCCAGCAGCGACTCTGTAGCAGACGCTGGTAAGCCATGCCTGCTGACGTTTGTTTCATGATAGCTTTGTTGCAAGGCTCAGCAGGGTGACAGCATGCGCACGTGACAGGGAAGCTGTGTTTTCATTGGCAGCTGNTAGCTTGATTGCTGTTGCTGTTGCTGGTGCTCATCAGGGCTGCAAAGGCTGCATCAGTTATGCCCACGCTTTCGCTGTGGCCCTGAGTCATCTTGNAGGGCACTAGTCAGAAATGCAACACAGAGCTGTTCAATTGCCAGGATGCAGCTGTAAGGAGGCGGCAGACTGGCAATGCGTGTGCAACTGTGATATCGCCTGAATGGAGGGGGATCATTGGACTGAGAGCCCTGAACAAGTAAAGTTGATTCGAAATATCTTTCACACTCGCGAGCAAAGCAGATTGTGTCATGCCGTGGCCTTGAGTTTGACCAAAGCGAGCCATCAGATCTCAACAGAGTAGAGTAGGGCGGGCAAAGGTGACTCACAAGTTTTTCTGCCAGCCAGGNATCATTACATGACAGCATGGACAGCAGCTTTGATCACCATCTTATGTATAGACAAAGTTTGACGTAAAGGTTTGCAGCATACAAAGACAACTTACCTGTAGAGCTCCTGCATCGTCTAGCACTTTGATGACAGCTTGCATGTGGAAAGCAGCTGCCACAGCGACCAGCATGCTGTCAAGATCCTGGAACCTGATCAGNGTCCCCGAATCTGCACACAGTGTTGACAAGGTTAGCAAGACACTTGTGGTGGTGCTGTCAAAACACATTTGATGAACATGAAGCAATTACCTCAACAAGGACCAGCAAAANAGCCTGCCAAGAAACAAAGCTTTGTGTATTTTGACTGACGTTCATATACTGCCATGTCAACTAGACACCCAATTCGCCATACCACAGAATTCTGCATCTCNGCATGGACAGCACAGCATGTCATACACAACCAAATTTCTAGTAACAACAATGTCTAAAGACAACACCAGAGTCTTTGATGACCTGGCTATACAGTTGCTGCTGAAGCTAACATCTCCTGAGATTCATAGTGACAATCTGCACATCAATCTTCACTTGAATATGCTGGCCAACCATGTCAGAGTGTCATTAGATGTAAGAGTCGCATTGCAGTGCACATGGAGCTCATACANCAAACGGCTTTGCAAGCTTGTCACATATCTGCCGGCACGTCAGCCGCCTCCCACTGCTTCTGACAGGACTGCTGTCAGGCTGCCAATTCCTGATCAGGCTTCTCACACTTCAAACACCTGTTGTCAGTTGAGGATGTCTGCGCAATTGGGCTCTAACGCAGCACACTCAAGACGCCAAATGGGCTCTAACACAATGGGCTCTAACACACCACAGTCAGCATGCCAATCTTTGGTGTGCAGGTCGGTCTTCAGTCCCGACAGGAGGCGCGCAGTGGTGGGGTCCCCCCCCGCAGACTCAGTGCAGCCCGTGAAGGGCTTGTTAGCCCGCCTGGGCTTCTGCAGGCGGCCCTTCAGTGACGATGAGAGCGAAACTGCTGTCCTGCCCAAGCCAGCTACCCGCTCCGTAGCACCTGAACCCCATGTCAGACTCAGACTGAAGGTATGGCTGCTGCGCTGTCATGCCAATCATACACAGCTTGCAGCTCTGTACTTGCCTGTTGTGGTTATGATTGACCTGTTGCAGTTGTGAGGCAGGATCACTGCTGCTGCATGACACAGCATTGTGTTAGATCACATGTGGCTCAATCCGAACAATTGGTGCAACAAGTAGGAAAACAGTGCACATGGTGGTAGCCATACCTGTACCAGAGCATGTGCATCCGGTTCTGTTGGGAGGAAATCACAATGAATGTGCTGTGTCAAGGTGATTGGAGGTGTAGATCTCAGGCTGGGACATCGGGGTGAAGGCAAGCATCGAAGGGTACCCTCAGAAGAGGCCCTCCTCAAGATGGCTGCCCAGCAGAACACTTCCATCCCCTTCCCTGCTGCCTTCTCCCCTATCCCTGAGGATTATGAAAGCACCGTGCAGCAGCTTCAACAACAGCAGCAACAACAACAGCAGCAGCAGCAGCAGCAGCGAGCGCCCAGCAAACCCAGTGGAGCTACCACCTTTGCAGAGCGCATCAACGGCTTTTTTGCTGGAATCATCAGGACTGATGAGCCCAGCAGTGCCACAACCATCAACACCCAGCCTGTTGAANGGCCTTTAAGGCTGAGATGCGCCGAGTGTATGGTACAAGGCACAGCACCGCACCACACCTCGAACATCTGCCGTGCCAGCAATGCCTTCCTCAGCTGTAAAAATGGCTATACAGTCCTGCAGCTGCAGTTACGGGGTGTACAGCCTTGCAGCTGCAAACCTATGCAGTACAAACACTCAGCTGGAATTTTGAGCATCATCCCCCAAGTCACGCCTGAGTGAGTGTATTACCCAGCTGTGCAGCTGGGTAACAGGTCAGTACTCACTCCGCTGCATTACATACATATGTGCATAAGCCTATGTGCTAAAGCAAAGCACACAGCACAGTCCAGCACACGATGAGTTCTGCCAGTGACTGCTCGCCTGTGGCTCTATCATGAGATGCACCAGGCTGTACAGTCAGCTTTGCGAACTCTGCCCCAAGCTTGGCGTATCTGTGTATCAGATGTGCTACGACGGTGCCTCGTGACTGTGACGGGTGGCTCAGATAGAAATGTACAAGCTGACTCAGCTTGCCATCTGATGCCTGGCCCAGCCTACATGCAACAGACAGATTCAGAGTTTTACTGAATGTGCCCATGGCCACAGCTGTGCACAGCACATCATGCAGTATGAGGCACCGCAGCCGCTGCAGTAATGCAGGTTTTGACTGTGGGTGCTAATACTGTCAACTGCCACAGTTGAGTTGCAGCACCAGCTGCACGATATACAGATCGGCACGCTGCCTGTGCTGTGAAGGCTTTGCCATACCTGTCGAGGGCATGCTGCACACCAGGGTTGCCTGCTTGTAGGAGCTTGTCCAGCACAGCATCAGCTCTGCAGCCCGCTACAGCCAGCTCAATCACGTGAGACACAATAGCATCCAAGCCTGCTCGCTGCCCGCCACCTCTTTGTCCCAAGCTCTGATGCAAGTCAAGTGTTGGCTCGCACAATGCTGAGTCATGGGTGTCCGGTTGCAATTGCAGAGACGCTTCAACTGCTGCGTGCTNTACAGCCTTGTCTTGTGCACAAGAGAGACCGCTGGGGCAACGGCGCTGTGGTGAGACGTTATGTTATGGCAAGTTTGTGACCTGTCTTCGCGTAATTACAAGTCAATTGGTTTGCGGCTGCAGGCTGGCTGACNCACCCACAGGACTGCACATGAGACTATGGGACTTGATCTGCTGGCATGAGCATAGTGACAATTCTGCTCACTGTTGCTAGCAGAACACGTGCAAGCTTTGCGCCAACCAATCAGCATGGTTGCATTGGCAAGACTGTCCACAGCAACGTGAATGCTGCATGGCAAGACTGGGCCTGTGTAAATGTAGAGAGAAGCTCATACTGGTCAGTTGTCAAGGCTATACACAGCAGGGCTGGGAATAGTCTGTGTTGCAAGAAGCATGTGCATCATGGCATACCTGGTGTTGGACTGCTTTTGGCCCCTAGATTTAGTTTTTTTCAGGGACTATGGGCAGCAGCATTCCATGACAGCATCAAGGGATCAGGGCAGCCAAAAAGCTCGCCAAACTTTGACAGAGGTTACCAGAATGCGTGCCTGTCAGGTTCACCCAGATGATGGAAAAGATTCTTTCTTACCAGCTTCTTACTCATCATCAGAGTGACTCTCAACTGTACGCAGCCTGATTACCTCTGTCAAAGCTTGGCGAGCTTTTGGCTACAGCAACTGCGCCTTGTCTTGCATGTGATAGAGGCATACATGACTTGGCAGTTTGCGCGTTGTGGGAATTTTAATAAACGTCATCTGGGATGGTTCAATGCTGGAGTCAAACATGCCCACACCAGCCAAGCTGTAATGGTACTGCCAACACAGACGCAGCCTGCCAAACTTGGTGTGCCTCTAAGGGCCTGAACTAGTCCCAGGGACCAGTGCTGAATGCACGCTCAACAGCAATGTGTAACCGCATGAACGCACACGTGTACACACGCACAGACATGCTTACATGCACTGACGCATGAGCACACATGATGATGAACAAGACAAAGGTGGCAGCAAACGGTGCAACAGTGCAGTGCACCTGAGGCAGGATCTGAGACAGGTCAAAGGGCGTCCAGCCTTCGTTGCCCTCGCCTTGGGACACAGGCGCGCCATCCACCAGGAGGCGGTGTGAGAAGGCAAGCCCAGCAGTGGTGGTGAACCAATGCTTGTTGCGTACCGTCACCTTGTAGCCTGGCCTGCCTGAAGCCTGGCTTAGCTTGAAGGAAATTGGGGCCTGCAGTCACCAATGCAAGCAGACTGGGTCAGCAAGTCGCCATTGGGGCGCATGCCTTTGTGTCTGCAGCAGCATTTGGGCAGGTTTGATAAGTCAGGCATCATGCTTGAATTGGGTCAACGACATGGCTGCCGTTGTATGCATGCTGATTGGGTGTCTGTACAAACGGGCAAACAACACAGCACTTGCTGGGGTCCATATTAGCTGTACACCAATCTTGCATGTATGACAACGCCTACTGAGCATTGGGACAGGCAATACTGCCTCATGCATAATGCTGTGTAGCATTGTTTGCAGGCAGACAGAAGCAAGTCACGAGCAAAAAGCAGCAGGCACTATCGCTGGCCTCCTCTCCTATCCTGCTGAGGTGCTCTTTGACAATTTAAGGCAGTACTGTGATCAGCGCCGTTGAGATGTTTGTGCCAGCAGGTTGCCAATGCCAGGCCTGCCAAGTAGTTAGCAGTTCAAAGTATACAAGGCTATGCAGCCTAATGCTACATACAAGCAAATGAAGCCATTCCGCATGAGTGCATCTTGGTCCTCTGGCGTAGGCGCATTTCAAGAAGCAAACCTATTGAGCAGCATCACCTGCCTTTGAAAGCAAGTCAGCACTGCTGTGTTGATAGATTTGCTGGCATAGCAGGCCTGGNGACCGGCCTGTGCACCCCCCTCAGACCCTTGTTGGGGTTGCTGGGCTTGAGTGCTGCGGGGGGGTGGGGGTCTAGGCTGCCCGGGGCTCTGTGAGGTCAGTGAGACTGTGGGTGCTGGGGCTGGGGCTGCTTGTGGTNATTGTCACATGCTGCAGAGCAATGTGCGTGATATGTCTGCCTGGGGACTTTGCATCATCTCAAAGGGGCATCACTTGACTTGCTACATCTTGCAACAACCTGTTGCCAAATCATGTACATTGGCTGCTGGCAAGTACTTACTGGGATGCAGAAAGACACTGGCCGGCAGTTATGCATACCTTGAAGCCATGATCAGGCTGCCCAATGNGGATTGTGCTGCTGAACATCCTGTTGCTGCTGGCTTTTTCCCTGTTGCCAGGTAAACCCTGAACCCTAGACCCTAAGTCCTTTATCCAGGTACAGTCTAGATCTGCACACCTCTACTTCAAGCAAGCAACTGCCATTGGCTGTTTTGTGATGCACAACACTCTTGCTTTTGCTATGTCTGGACATGATTTGTGTACCTCTAGCATGACTAGCACATGTAGTGGTGGCTGGATTTGGCTTCGGAGCACCCACTTGATTCTGGTCATACCCTATGTCTGCCTGTTGTATCTGTGCACTGACGATTGTGCACTGTAGCGTAACACTTGCGGTAGTCTGTTCTGTTCTTGGATAGTGATAACAACAATAACAACAAGAATAAGCATAAAAAGAGTAACAATGATACAAAGAATAACAACAACCACAGTAACAACAATGACAATGAAATGACTAAATTCAAGTCTGTTCTGTCCTTGCAGCCCCAAGAAGGACTCATGCCACCATGCCCAAAAGCGCTGTTGAAGAAGCAGAGCAACGGGACAAAGGCGACACGGATCTAGCATCCCTTGGGGTCTCCCGTGACCATGTCAGGAAGAGCAACAGCCTCAGACGCATTGATCACGGACAGACAATAGAGCAGCCAAATGGCAAGTCGATTGGACACGATGCAGAAGCTGACACACTCGGTCCAGGTAAACAGCATGGCTCGCCGCAGCATGGCTTGCTACAGCATGATTCAGCACAGCATGACTCAGCACAGAATGGCTCAGCACAGCATGGCTCAGCACAGCATGACTCAGCAAAGGATGACTCAGCACAGCATGATCTAAGCATGTCCTTGCAGTATCCCTTGACAACAGCTCAGTCATCCCAAGGCAATAAAGCTAGCCCTCATGCTGGTGACAGCCATCCCCGCAGCGACCCAGGGCATCCCCAGGATGGTTCAGGGCATCTGCAGGGCACAGGAGGGCGTACTCAGAATGGTTCAGGGCAACTACAGGGCAAGGGACTGCATCCTCAGAACGCCCCAGGACACCTGCAGGGTAAAGAAGGGCGTTCCCAAGATGACCCAGGGCCCCTTCAGGGCATGGAAGGGCCCTCACAGCATCAGCAGCGTGGTCACAGCTTGAGACAGTCCGTAGACAGCAGAAGATCAAGAGATAGTAGGCGGTCCTTGGAAAGCAGGAGATCAATGGAGAACCAATCTGCGGGGATGTCACTCCCCTTCGAGCAGCTCAACTTCGTGTTTCATCACATCTACTACTCAGTGCCTGCTATGGTGAGTTATATGCTTCAACACTCTACAAGATATGCATGCGTAGCGTTACAGTCAGTGGCAGGTCAAGAGTCACGATCAACAACTGATTCTGCTGCCAGCAGCTGGAGCATTCACCTCTGTATAATAATAATGACTTGCAGGTGTGCCAGCCGATGCTAGATACCTAGTACGCGTGTCCTATCCTAGTTTTGGGCGCCAACATACACTCACAATGTAGACACTAAGTTGCACCCCTAGAAGTGTGTGCTGAGAGGGCGAGTGCATGGACGCGCTGGCGAGGACAGATATTCACCTCCATACACTATATGCTATATGCTCCTGTGTTTGATTGTGTGCAGACACCAGGTGTTTGCAGAGGTTGACAAGATCAGCTACCACGTATGTGTGCACATGTACCACTCTGTGTGGGACAGCGCACTATCTAAACTTCAAAAGTCAGTCTGTGTGACTGTGCGCAACACCCTGACAATCCCAGAAACGTTTGTCAGCTGATGTTACTGCAAGAANGGTGGCTTGTACGCTGTCAAGGCTTTGGCTGAGACAGCTGATGCTGCCTGTGAGTCATACGTAGTAGCCATGCTGCCCTTGGTCATGGAGAAGTATGCTGACAAGGTAAACAAGCTGTCTGCTTTGGCTTTGTCTTGCTGCTGTTTGTGTGTTGCTGCAGGGTCTGTTGCTTTTCCAGTACATAGGTGTTGCATGGTGGTCATGCATGCATCAGTGTTGCAAGCGTGTTTGTCATGTAAGACATGGCTTTCATACTTGCTCAAGCATTGCAGTGAGAGTTTGCTTTTTTCATGTGGCCACTGTTGCTTCCGTAGGCAATCAGATCTGCCATTTGGCTGTAACAGGACTGTTTGCTGCAGAGCAAGGTCATTGCTGCTCTTGCTGCTGAGACAGCCACTGCCATCCTCACCGCCATGAACCCCAATGGTGTGCGCATGGTGCTGCCCATGCTCTTTGACAGCATGAATCAGAAGCAGAAGTGGCAGGTCAAGGTTGGTGCCCTTCAGCAGTTGGGTGCTTTGACCAAGATTGCCCCAGACCAGATGAAGGCAGCTCTGCCAGACATTGTGCCAGCTGTCACTGGCTGCTTTGCTGACGCCAAGCCACAAGTCAAGGTACTAACTCTTGAGACATTTTGATGATCGTTATTGCCTGTTATCAAGTCCATGGCAGACAGGCAACTGCTATTCAGCGCCTGACTCTGGCTTTGAGCAACATGAGCATGTGGTGTCATTGGAAAGCACACACACATCCAGTACATTTACGTGTCGAGTGTACATGGAGCGCCCATGTGACTCTTGCTTCTGTGTGAACAGTGATTTTTGGCCAGATTACCATTGTTACACAGCATGATGCTAGCCCTGTCCATGCTGCATGCGGTGTTTCTGCTAAAACAGGCAAGTTGACATGCACCTTCTCAGCTCTGCTTGCTGACTGCAGACTGCAGCTATCAAGACCATGAACCAGGCCTGCGCTGCTGTGGGCAACCGTGACATTGAGAAGTTTGTGCCGGCTCTCATTGCCGCCATGGCCAACCCCAAGGAGGTGCCAGAGACTGTGCATGCCCTATCTGCCACCACCTTTGTCCAGGCTGTGGAGGCCCCAGCCCTGTCCATCATGGTGCCCCTGCTTGTCAGGGGTCTCCGTGAGAGGCAGACTGCCATCAAGAGGAAGTCAGCTGTTATCATTGACAACATGTCCAAGCTTGTGGACAACCCAGCTGATGCTGCTGTCTTCCTGCCAAGGTATGTAACCTGGCTTGCAACCTCTACACAATGCATACCTTGCCTTTTGCATGCGTACATGTTCTAGCACCATTGGCATGCTGCTTTTTAGTGCAATGTTACCTACTGCATTTAGTGCATGTTACCAACATGTCTTCTGTTGCTGCCCTCTTGTGCGATCCTCATGCACCAGCCTCGGACATGCTGTCAGGCTAGCTGGTCAGCCATTCCTTGTGTTTGTTCATTTGAGGTCAACTTAGGTCAAGCTTGTGCTTTGCAAAGCTCGACCTTTTTGCTTGATCATATGCGCATGCAGGAAGATAGCTGCCTATCATAGTTTAGGCTCCACTGCTGTGTAGTGTAAGCAGTGCAGCAGAGAAATTGTGCCTTACACAGCAGTGGTACCTCACACTTACTTTGTAAGGTACAAAACCTCTGCTGCACTGCTTACACAAGGTAAAGCAGCTTCAGGTATACTGATGCTAATGACGCTGTTGCACAGTAAAGCAACATCAGCTTTACTGAGGTCCTTGACACTGCTGCAGGCTTTTGCCTGGTGTGGAGGACGTGGCACAGAATGTTGCAGACCCAGAGTGCAGGTCAGTGGCCTCCAAGGCTCATGCTACCCTGTTGAAGGTTGGTGCTGATGGCAAGGTGACAGGCATTGTTGCCAACGAGGCTGAGGTCCTGGCTCAGCTTGGCTCAGCCATTGCCAACAGCAATGGCCAGGTTGCTGAGATCCCAACCAAGTACTCTGCCAGCCTCATCTGTGGCCTCATCAACGCCAGCCTGTACAAGGAGGAGCAGTGGTTTGAGGTAGGCTACTGTCATGGCTGCATCCTGTCTTTGCACAATGCCAGACAGCACCAGGCAGTCACTTGTGCATACCAGTGTTCATGTTGTCACACCAGCACTGCACACTTGTGGCAGACGTTACATGTCCCGGTGTGTAGTACTGTTTTGTATTGCACACAGGCACGTGTGGTGTGTGCCACACTTGTGCTCAGCATGAGTGACCACGGTTCCTCAAAAGATTTGGCATATGCTTCAGCAGTACTACGCACTGTCATAGGTGTTGCATGCATTATTTTGCTGTGTGCTTTTGATGCTCAGGCAAGTGTCTGGCTGGTGGCAGTGCAATCAGTGCTTTGGCATGCCATGTTTTTGCACTCAAGCTTGAATGCGTGTTACACAGATGAATATGGAATGTGAACATGTACCCAATGTCATTGCAGGTTGTGGTGCCATACCTTGCTGCCACCATCTCCAAGGAGAAGGCTGAAAAGGTAGCCCTGGATGTGTTGGCCCACTTCTTCAAGGAGATGCAGGAGAAGACCCGTGTCACTGAGGAGCTTGAGGAGGGAGAGGACCTCTGTGACTGCGAATTCAGCCTGGCATACGGTAAGCATGCCAAGATTATTGCATCTCCTGTCTAATCAGCCAGTGGTTCTCTGCACTCAACAGCTGCTAGCAACAAGAACTGCTGAATCAAGCGGTTCACAGGTGTAGACAAAAGTCAAATTGCATATTTACCCTCTGTCGACAAAACTTGCTGGGTTCATCTGCAGATGGGCTTTTGTCAGACCTATGACCGCTTCCTGTTGCTAGCATCTGACCTGGTGTCTGTGAGTTGCCATGTGTCTGTTGCTGTGCCAGTGTTGTGCACATCAAGGCGTTGTGAGCGTACACCAAGTATCTTTGTGCACTCACCCTGCCAGGGTGCATTTGCAAGTGGACGTGCTCATGATGCGTTTCTTGCTTGATGTACATATGCGCTGTGTGCATGGCATGAGCATCTATGCCATGACTAGTCCAGCATGGAAACTTCTATTTTTGTTCTGGAGATATAAGCTAAAGTTTGGTACACTGTGACATATCCCATAAGCTGTCAAGCGTCAATCAGCTTGGTGTGTGTCAGTTTGCAATTGTATGTTGGAAGTGTCTGCTGGCAATGCCCGCTTTTGCTTTGGGAGTGCACCTCAAGTCTGTATGTGTACAGGTCTGTGTACTGGAACCTGCATAAGCATGATGTCTCCCTGACAGCACATGGCTTCTGTAGGTGGCAAGATTCTGCTCAACAACGCCCGCCTTCACCTGAAGCGTGGCAAGCGCTACGGTCTGTGCGGCCCCAACGGTGCTGGCAAGTCCACCCTCATGAGGTCCATTGCTAATGGGCAGTTGGAGGGCTTCCCACCCAAGGACCAGCTGCGCACTGTATACGTGGAGCATGACATCGATGCCTCAGAGAGCAATGTGCCAGTTGTGGAGTACGTCTACTCTGACCCCATTCTTCAGGACGCCAGCCACCCAGCTCACCAGCAGGTTGAGGAAGTTCTGGGCAGCGTGGGCTTCACTCAGGACATGCAGAATGCACCTGTCAGCTCATTGTCTGGTGGATGGAAGATGAAGCTGGCTCTTGGTGAGCTTTGCCAGGCTTCATTTGTCAGCTGTGTGCCTTGGTGTTGTGTCTGTTATGCGTGTCTGTGATGCGTCCAAGTGGTCATGCTTTGTACTGTCCAGTCGTTGTGAGTGCAGTATGGACTTTATTCTCCGTCTCCAGTTGCGACCGCTGGGCAGTACTAATGGTGCATCACATGCATCACTTTGTGCCTTCAACTTGCTCTATGTGGCATGTTTTTACTTGAATGTTCACCCGCTTGCAACATGCCCTGTTTGCTTTGTCCAGTGTTTAAAATCACATGCCTACTGCATCTGGCACTGTACCTTTTCACATGCGGTAGCTGATGGAATGCTGTTGCCTGCAGCACGTGCCATGCTCATGAAGGCAGACATCATGCTGCTGGATGAGCCCACCAACCACTTGGATGTCAAGAATGTGGCTTGGCTAGAGCATTACCTGACACACCTGCCAGACGTGACCAGCATGGTGGTGTCCCATGACAGTGGCTTCCTGGACAATGTCTGCACAGGCATCATCCACTATGAGAACCGCAAGCTCAAGCACTACGTGGTATGTTTGTGTTTCTGATCATGACTGCTGATAGTTTTATTCAGAACTTGTCTGTTGTGTATGTTTGTTACAATAACGTGCATGCTGCTGTCAACTATACTTGCGCTGTTCGCTGGACACGATTGTTCAGCAGCACAGCAGCAGCACTCCCTAGTTTTCCACTCAGCACGGCATTGTCAACAAGGCTATTGTAACACTTTGTTCTGCTGCTGAACCATGTCTTGTGCTTCTTGCTCATTCCCAGCTGTGCTGGGCAATGCAAGCTGTCATTTTCACCACTATTGCATTGTGGTGGCATTGTTGATTGAGATGATACACTACTGCATTGATCAGTACCATTGCACCTTCCTTCTGTTGCCTGCTTGTTGATTTGTGGCTGCACTGTATAGGGCAACCTGTCAGAGTTTGTGAAGAGGGTGCCAGAGGCTCAGGCCTACTACAACCTGGAGGCAGCCTCCACCAAGTTTGCCTTCCCAGAACCCGGCTTCCTGGAGGGCATCAAGACCAAGGACAAGGCCATTCTCAAGATGGCCCGCGTCGGGTTCACCTACCCAAACACCACCCGCAAGATCATTGAGGGGGTCAGCATCGCCGTCACCCTCAACTCGCGTGTGGCTGTCATTGGTGCCAATGGTGCTGGCAAGTCCACCATGATCAAGCTGCTCACTGGTGAGCTGGAGACCAATGAGGGCACTGTCTGGAAGCACCCAAATCTGCGTGTGGCCTACGTCGCCCAGCACGCTTTCCACCACATTGAGCAGCACTTGGACAAGACCCCCAATGACTACATCGCGTGGCGGTACGCCTCTGGTGAGGACAGGGAGGCTCAGGAGAAGGCCTCTGCCCAGGTTAGTCACTGCACAGTCATGATTACAGCTTGTTGCTATGCCCATGTTGCAATGCATCCTGTCATTGCGCAGGCCCAGTTGTGTGTTTTCATACTGATGTTATATAGCTGATCATGTAGGTTTGCCGGCATACCAGTGGATCTCTGCTGGATCACGTTTCACTTTTGCTGATCATGGCTAGGTGTGTGTTGTCACAATTCTGTGCATGCTGGTCCTGTTGCCAAGGCTTGCTGCATTCATGCTATAGGTGCATGCACCATCCTTTGGCCAGGCAGGTGCTGTGTCGCCTGAGGATGCTGTGGTATATGCAAGCCCAGCTTTGCTAGACTACATATGCTAGCAAAGCTGGGCTTGCATATACCTGCTGCATCCTGACAGCACATTCTTGATTGTCAGATGCTGTTGTATGAGCTGGACTGTGCCTTCCTTTAGACACAATCGCTTGCATGTTCATGACTGCATTCACTGCACTTGTGTAATGACACCTGAAACAGTCATTATCTGACTGTACATTACTTTGTGAGGGTGATGCGGTCAACTTTTTGTGTGTGTGCGACTGTGATGACTTGACTGTTTGTGAATTATTGAATTGAGTGTCGGATATCTGTTGTGCAGATCTCTGCTGAGGAGCAGAAGAAGATGGACGAGAAGGTTCTGATTGATGGAGTCAAGAGGGTGGTGTCCAAGCTGTTGGCCAGGCGCAAGCTGAAGAGGAGCTACGAGTACGAGGTGCAGTGGGAGGGCCAGCCCTCCTCATCTGACTACACCACCTGGCTCACCAGGGACAAGTGAGTCCTTGCTGCACTGCAGCTGACATTTGTTGCCTGCATGCTGTGTGTGATTGCACCAAATAGCCTGCCAGACCCTTGGTCTGTGTGCTGCACCAGTGTTGCTCACAAATTGTTGTCCCCATGCTGCTGATGTTTTCACTGCTGATGTAGTTACTGCTGATGTAGTTACTGTGTAGTTACTATCACATGTGTTCATGTCCAATGCACCATACAGCAAATTGTTTTGATCCTATACAGCTGACAGCATTCTGGTAGTTGGGAAGCTTCTTTAGCATCAGTGGCTGCTCTGCATATGCTGATCAACCCCTACGTAGTGGGTTTCCTGCGGCATGTGTCTGTCATTGCTTGATTGTTTGCCCCCATGCTGACCTGTACTCTCCGCCTTTGCCAGGTTGGAGGAGTTGGGCTTCACCAAGATGGTGAATGAGATTGACGCAAAGGAGGCAGCCCGCCTGGGTTTGCAGACCCGCCCCCTGACCACAGCTGTCATCCAGAAGCACTTAGAAGATGTGGGCATTGAGCCCGAATTTGGAACCCACTCCCGCATGCGTGGCCTGTCTGGTGGCCAGAAGGTCAAAGTTGTCATTGCTGCTGCCATGTGGAACAACCCCCACATCCTGGTGCTGGATGAGCCCACCAACTACCTGGACAGGGAGTCCTTGGGCGCCCTGGCTGGTGCCATCAGGGGCTACGGCGGTGGCTGCCTCATGATCAGTCACAACCGAGGTGAGCCTGCAACGCTGCTTGTTGGTACCAAAATGTGTTGCACCTGCTGATGCTGCAGTCTCATCGGTGAAAGCCTGTGCCTTGGCTCTGTGATGAGTTCTGCCTCTATATTGCTATTGCGTCATTCTGTCTTGTGTGCAAATCTGCACTGTCTTGCCTGGTATTGGGTATGCTGTCACAAGCTGCACATATGTGCCACTACTTGTACTCGTTGACGATTGCTGTTTCTTGTAAATTGCATCAGGCAGCATTCAGAACGTCAGCAGTCTGTTGGACAGGCACAGCTAGTTGCATACAGCATTGCTTGATTTAGATATGCTGTATAGACAGTCTGCTTTGAATCATGACTGATTCCGTCTTTCCTGTTGCAGAGTTCACTGATGCTCTCTGCCCAACCCAGTGGGTGGTGGCTGATGGCCGGCTCTCCCTCAAGGGTGAGATTGAGGCTGCCAGCAAGGCTGAGAAGCTGGAGTGGAAGCCTCAGGAAGAGCAGATTGACGCCTTTGGCAATGTTGTCAAGATTAAGGCACCCAAGAAAAAGTTGAGCAACAAGGAGAAGAAGCAGTTGGCGAAGGTCAGGAAGGCCAGGAGGGAAAGAGGCGAGGATGTCTCTGACACTGACGAAGACGAGTAGAGATCTGAACTGCCTAAAAGCTGATTCAGGATTCTTTGTGTGTATTCCCTCGATGGGTTGTAGATTATGTTGCGCTCTCAGGTTAGGTACCACATTGGACTGATCAGTCCTTTTTTGCAGTGTCTTGATCAGTACCTTCCTAGCCCTCCCCTGTGCCTACCAGCTGTGAAGAACTCCGTAATTGTTTAGCTGTCTTAGAGGTTTGCCCATGGTGGCAGTAGTGCTTAATTTTGAAATGCATGTTGATATGAAACTCGCCATTCACCATTTGCTCATGAAACAACATGTCCTGTAAGTACATTTGTCATGAACAATGTCTTCTTGTATTGTGCTGAGTACATACAGCTGGAAATGCTCGGTTTGTGATACCACTGCGCCAGCATTTCAATGGCAAAAGCGCGCAGCATGGTGATCTCGCGCTGCTTTGCCCCTTATGAGCCAGCTTCAAGCTCTATTTTTTCTAACATCGGCACTCGCGACGCTGATGCTGTTCAGCCAAGCTGTAACATGTGTGCTATGACATCACTGGCGCACAGCCAAGCTGTAACATATGTGCTATGACATCACTGGCGCACAGCACACGGAAGGCAACGTCACGTATGCCGTGTGATGTCGTAAGGCTCAGAAAGCTCGCCAAGCATCGTTTCGGAAGCCCAGATCAGCAGGTTGCCACACAGCCACCGGCATCCACATCTAGCATATTACATCTAGCGTATCACGACTTCGCTGAGCATGCTGTGTTGCACCGTTGGCATTTGGACGTGACATGGTACATACCTCTCTTGCGGTGCTTGCGTCTAAACTTGGCAGCCGTGCTGGCTCGAGACTACGCCTGGTCAAGTCGCCAGTCACCCTCACCGACGCTGCCACTGACCGTATCAAGGAGCTCCTGCAGAAACGACAAAAGGTTAGCGGTGTTGTTGTTGACTTTTCCTGCCTGGTTGAGCACCAATACACAGGCGTGTCACGCTTTGTTGGTGCAGGAATATCTCAAGCTGGGCATAAAGCGTCGAGGCTGCAATGGCCTGGCTTACACTCTCAATTATGCTGGTATACTTTCTCCTTCTATGCACAGCAGCAGCAAGCATAACAGCAGTATGCTCACAATGTGGTGCTACCTTCAGATGAGAAGGGTAAGTTTGATGAGCTTGTGGAGCAGAACGGCGTGCAAGTGTTGATTGACTCTCCAGCACTGATGCACCTGTTTGGGACCAAGATTGACTTTGTGACTGACCGCATCAGGTGAGAAATATGTTCTCTGTGTAGGGAAGTCTAGTGCAGCAGTAGCAGCAGCAATAGCAAGTCATCACACTATCTGACCACAGCCATACTGCGTGGTGTTGCACAGGTCAGAGTTCACTTTCAGCAACCCTAACTCCAAAGGATCATGCGGCTGCGGAGAGTCATTCACGACGTGAAAACCAGCACANTGTTGGCAGGATGCAACAGAGCCTGCCTGACAGGACACACGGACCTGCTGTAGTCCAAGCAAATGCCCTTCGACCAAATCTGTCAAAGTTGTAACAGCCTGCTGCACGGTGTTCAGGTGGTCCCTGCTTGCATATTGTTGCTGGCGCCATTGCTCTAGCAGCTCCTGGTGGCCACCTTTGACAGCTNCTGACACCTTAGCAGCATGATGTTTGGCATTCCAAAATCCAGTTACCTGGCGTCACAGCACTTGAAATAGCTTACTGCAGTATAGCTGGATAGTTTGACGTGCTATACATGTTGCGTGTGGTCACATTGCAGCGCACAGCTTGCTTGAATGCAGGTCACGCCAAGCCATGTCATGGTTTTGTCGCATAAGCTGACGCTGACTGTTGTAAGGACGCAGTGGCTGTCAATCACGTTGGAACTTCGTCGGCGCTTCGATAGAGCAACGCAGCAAGCACTACAAATTACTGCGGAAACACTTTTTTCCACGATTGTGCGATGCGAGGCATGCGGCGACAGAGCCAATCATAATTACAATAAATTGTACAGATGCAGTNAGGAGTCTTGCCTGTGTCCATGCAGCCACACCCTGCTCTCCAGGAACAGCTCTCCCCAAACAGGAAGCATCGCAGCATCCATGACATAACANGCAGATCCCCACTCAACATAGCAAAGCATCAGACCCAGGCTGCTTGCTCATCCTGCTCCCGCAGTGAGAGAAGTGACTCCAGCAAAGTCACGTGAAGCCACACGAGTGCCACAGAGACAACAAATAACAAGCCAACAGTCTGGATCCCTAGTGACAGCTTATTCTACAGGTTGCTGTTAGCCGATTTGTGCGACTGACTGAAGTAGCTTGCCGCAGANGATAACACTTGACATGGCAATGCACATGCTCTCATGTCTTGGATATGCAAGCACTTGAGGCGCTTAGCCATGTGCAGGCTTACAGGTCAANGAATCTGTGCAGTGCAACATATGACCCTTGATCACTAATCAGACAAAGCATGCTCTAGTGTACTACACAGGCCTGTTTTTGCAACAGTGTTGCCAAGGTCAAGGGGACCCCACAGCGGCAGGGAAAAAACAGGAGCAAATTTGTTTGCACAGTTGCGCACCTCCTTGTCTCTATACAGCTGCAGCTGCTGAGTTAGCACATCAATGCAATCTGAGGTGAGCAAGCAGCTTTGCAGCTGCTGATGGGAGGCAACATTGGTCAGCACTGACAGGCTGTGTCTGAGGAAGTCAAGCTGAGGCTGGCTGCGGTTGCTGCTGTGCATCAAGCGCAACAGTGCGCTGACTCCTGCCTCTATATCAGCACAGCAGCGTTTGGCAGCAAGTCCGGAACAACAGTTGCTATCATTGTCAGCTTGATATCATTACCAGCTGCAGGATTGTAATGCTGGGTCGCACAGTGCGGTGAGGCTGCCCAAGCATGACACCACTGCACAACCTCCTGTTTGCATTTGGTTGCTTAGCTCAGCTTGCCATGAGTACTCAACAAGGAAATGCCTGCCAGAACCTTGTGCAGAAAAGGAGTACATGTGAGACCTATGTAAGCCAGGCTCAGGGTGGACAGCTGGCGCCAGGTCTTGTGCCCTTTGCAAAAGCTCAGCAAGGGCTTGTTCCTTAAAAAAGCATTGGATGAGCTATGACCATGACTTGTTTCTCATGGTCAAGCAGGCAAGACAGTGAAGGCATGTTGGTTACTGCCCTTTGCAATAGCTGGTCAGCGGGCACCAGAAGGACTCAACAATTGCAGTGCCAGCATGCATTTGGGATCATGCAGCTTATGGAGAATCGTGGCTCTGACCGCCTCTGGACATGTTGCTGCTCACTGCAATGCAGCCAGAGGTTTCCGAGCAGCACATAAGACGATGGCAACACTAACCTCCAAACAGTTTGCAGCAGTGCTTGCTGACGTAGGCTTGCCAGATGTTGCTCAGGCTGATGCCAGATGAGTATAGGTGCTGCCAATGCTGCCTGACAGAGAATGCTGTACTGCAGATCCAGATTGGGTGCATCTGCTCCCTGGAGGNGTAAGCGGCCATGGACGGCCTCTTTCGAAGTTGTTATGGTCTTGACATGACCATTGCTGACGCTGCTTCGACTTGTACAACGTGTACGACGACCTCATCATGAGCAATGCCTCGAGCGACCCCATCTTATGACGAATTCACAACAGCACCAACGAAGTTGTCAGAGAAGTTGACGAAACAGCCCCGGGCATTTGCCCTGTCTGGCGTTGGATCGCCCTACTTACTTGGTTCAACTGATCGCTGCTAGTCTTGAGACCCGCAAGCTTCAGAGCTGCAAGAGGTTGTGCTCGTTGCACATCAGTCGTCTGGGCTGCGCATGCTCACGCATTCACTGTATTGTTGAGTGACTGTATCTTTCGCACACATGCACATGCAAACAGCTTTTATTCCAAGCAACCGGCCCTGCCTGCCCTGTACGTCAGGGCGATGCGCTGGCGGGCCAAGTATGTTGTTGTACAGTGATATCGCTCAGCATCACACCCAGCTGCAGCTCCCGGCCCAAGGCTCAAGTCAACGGTCGACGTCACCAAGTTTTACGTTGTGTCACCGCACTTCCAGATGTCGTAGGACCGAAAGACTAGTTGTATGTGCTGGCAATCAGCCAAGCCGGCTTCGTCAGACACAGCAGCTACCGATCTTCCCGCTTGGCTTGGTAGCTATGCCACACGCGGTCACCCCCTTGAACATCTTTGAGGCTAGGTGACANGCAGTCAGCCTCCTTACCATGCAGCCTGTCAAGCATCTGTAGAGGCTACGCTTTGATCCTCTGCAACCTGGCAGGCAGGCATGCCAATGCCAAGCCTGTTAGTGCAATATACTGAGTGCCAAGATGGCAAGGAGGGTTAAGAAGCAAGAGCAATTGCAGCTGTCCACAAAAAAAGCATGGAATTTTTCTTTGCAGACAGCTAATTTTAGTCTCGCTGTTGGTCCGCCCACTGCGTTTGTCAACGTGTTGCGCCCANTATGCCTGTCAGCAACAGGCTGCTGATGAGGGAGGACGCCACCCTCTCCGTTTTCTGTGCCAGCTGCGGACTGCTCGTGTGACACCTTTGCATCTATTGCAGCAGGCTTGTTGTCATTGGCAGCTAGCTGCCATCTTTCAGGCTTGGTCGCAGGTGCGTCGACAGGGGTCTGGAGGCAAGCAGCATGGCATGAGCGTATCATGACCTGTACATATGTTGCCTTGCAACTAACATTTGCAGGTGATGGTATGGTGTATAACACAAGGTGACAGTTGCAAGTAGTGTCTAAGGNCAGACCCCCCTCCCCCCCCGAACCCTCTCCTCTGCATGTAGCCCATTTGCCCAGCCCCTGACTTCCGTTTGACCCAATTGCTAGTCTTCATGGCTGGATTACGCTTACCATTCCAGAGTTTGTAGTCACTGTGCAGTCCACTGTGCAGCACAGTCACTGTTACAGTATGTGTTACACAGCCACAGCAACAGTAACAGTAACCCATACTCTGTCAAGTTTCTGTGCTGTGAAGGTATCATCAGATCATGCCCGGCATGACACTTTCAGAAGCCAGCACTATTTCTGGCATGATCTGGACAAGGCTGCTTGGCGAAGGCAAGCAAGCAGTTCTTCCACCTCTCTTCCCAGCCTTTGCTGCAGAGTATGCTATGCAGCCTGTGAGTTGCTCTTCAGCTTTGCTGCAAACACCCCATCTCGACCACACCATGTCTATGCCTGTAGCCAACATATTGATGTGGCCAACCACAGTCACCTTTCATCGGCTGACCTCCTGCAAATGTATGACACCTACAGCATTGGCATTGTCAGGNTACAGGACGGAGGCGCAGCCACTCCTCTTCTACATCACCTGATGTGCGCCACAGGCGCCAGCAGCAGCGGTCTGACCGTAGAAGCCCTGCACCAGCTAGGCGTCGGAGGTCTCCATCACCCATAAGGCGGCATCATGCAGTCTCATCTGTAAAGCACAGAAGCCCGAGTGAAAAGGCATGTTGCAGCACGCCTGGTCATGTTGCTTGTGCTGTGTATGCTCTCAGTTGACTAGACACTCCAGCTGTCTTGCCATACCAAACAAAATCTGTGGAACGTACCCATGCTTACCTGTTTCCCTCAGGTCCTGTGCTATATATGTATATGTGTACCAAAGCAGCATGCATGCTCATGCAAGGTGCATGGACATTCTTACCCCTGATGATGCTGACTACACTGTTTACATCTCCAAACCCCTGCTGCTCAGCTGTGAGTGTCTGCAGGATGCAACAGGAACAAGGCCTCTCAGTGCGTCTAACCGCAGCAAGCCTGGTAGTCCCACCAGAGCACCCAGCAAGGCTGGCAGTCGCCCTACCAGCCAAAGGAGCAGCCCAGTACGCCAACAGGCCTCCTTAAAGCGCTACAGATCCACTAGCAAGAGCAACTCACCTCACAAGGGGAGGCAGCTTGACAGGCAGCCTGATGTCAAGCCAAAGCATACTGACGCTATCAGTGCTGCCACAGAGGCAGTCCTACCCCAGCAGAAGGGCGCATCTGGTTCAGCACAGGCCAAGACAGGACCAGCAGCGCAAAAGTCTGTACCTTCTGATGCAGTCGTTGCGAGTCCTGTGAAGGCTTCGCGCTATTCAAAAGCTGAGCCTGCAGCTGAGCCAGCTGCCCAAAGCAGTGCTATGCAGGCCAAAGGCGCATCCAGCAAGGCTGTTGTACCCGGACCTGATGCTCAGGGTGCACATGCAAGCACAGGCAGAGCTCAGGCAGATAGTGTACCACAACCTCAATCTGGTAGCCAGGGCGATGTGATCGATATCACTGCTGAGACAGACAGCTCGCAGATGAGCGTTGATGCGGACACACAAGCAGCTGCAGCAGCAGCACCCACAGCAGCAACAGTAGTACCCACAGCAGCAGCAGGTATTACTGTAGCAGCAGCAGCCATCGGTGAAGATGTCAAAATGGCAGAAGCTGCTCAAGTTGCTGATGCAGCTGTGCCAGCTGCCAATGCTGCTGAGNGCGCTGCTGCTTGCCCTGGTGTCTTGCTTATTCGACCTACCAATGACATGCTGCATGTTTGCCATTGTTTTGCAGCCAAATGTAACATGTGCATGTTGACTGCAGGTCTGTTTCCCAGTCACCACCGTCAAAGAGGTCTCGGCAGCCCAGCGGCTATACAGGACGGAGGCGCAGCCACTCCTCTTCTACATCACCTGATGTGCGCCACAGGCGCCAGCAGCAGCGGTCTGACCGTAGAAGCCCTGCACCAGCTAGGCGTCGGAGGTCTCCATCACCCATAAGGCGGCATCATGCAGTCTCATCTGTAAAGCACAGAAGCCCGAGTGAAAAGGCATGTTGCAGCACGCCTGGTCATGTNACATGCCTGCAAGCAGTCACACTGCTGCTACAAATCTGCCTCGACTGGCGCAAAGCACATCCAATAGACACCGTTACACAGGTTGCATACTGCAACATGACCCACAGCATGACCGCGCTGTGTGGCGATGAGTGTTGCACTGTACGTCATTGCTCGTTATCACNTGCAGCAGCCAGCTGGACCTGAGGCTTGGCAGCCATCTGACACAGCTGCCCTGCCGCCTGCTGCACCTTGCTCTGGAAATGCCCAAAGAAACCTCTCCTGCAGATTGCAAAACATGTTCTTACAAGCCCACAGCAGCAATGTGGCGTGAGTAGCAGCAGCATCTATGACCCTGTGTTGCAGTGCTGCAATTTGAAACAAAGCAGAAGAAAGAGGGGACCACATTTTGAGCGGCATGTGTTGTGTCTACCGACTGTGATGTTTGGTGGAAGTTTGTTTGTGACACAAAGTCGAACCAGCTGCAACCAAGCAATTGCATCAAGTGTGCTAATGTTTGCAAGAGCCTGAAGACAGCAAGACGCAAACAGCAGCAAGTTGTGCAGCACAACAACTCAAGGAACCTGAGTGCACCATAGTGCTGACTGCATCTCACTACCAAACAGATGCAGACAAGCANAATTCATATAGCACCCCTACAGGCAAGGATCTGGCAGCACCAACCTGCCAGCTGGCACTAAAGCATCCTGCTGGTGGGTGGGCATAGTTGGACTGGGGTCCTGCTCTTCCTGGAAGGCTGCTGGCGGAGTGAGTGCTGGTGGGGCAGGGCTGCTAGCAGAGGAGGCCCCGCGGGCAGGGGCAGTGGCTGCATCAGCCAGTGGGGTCAGGGAGCATGGTGGCTCTAGCCTTGAGCTGGAGCTTCTGGATCTGCTGGCTCAGTGTCCACCGCATGCAGTGTCAATACAGGAAGTGCGGTGGCTGATGCTGGACTTCTGACAGCATTTCTGACAATGCGGGGTGTGGGTGCTGGCAGGACTCGAATGCCTGCACCAGCCTGATATTTTGNGGTGCGGGGTCCAATGCTGTGCCTTCAATCTGTCTGTGTCCCAGCCTTGTAGCTTCAGCACCAGCGCTTTAGCTTGTGCGCCTTTGAAAGACAGGTAGATGCCACTGGCNCTGTAACAGCACAATTTGTGTTGTGCCCACGCATTTCCAGAGGCAGGCTGAGCTACTTGCTGTCCNAGTGAAAGTCATACAGCCTCACGCCTTAGGTGGCTGTATGAATGCCTTTGTTTGGTGGGCAGGTACATGAGCGGGAGGCAGAGACAGCAAGTAAGGAGCTGCAGCAAGCAGGCCGCAGCCTGGCACATGTCCTGCACCAGCAAGACACCTCCCTGCCAAGTGCAGCCACTAGGTGGGTCAGCAATCCACCTACCACACATTATGTGCAGTGCTTGGTGGCAACTGTGATGTGCTTGCATGTCCCTCCGCAGCCCAGTAAGCGGAATCATCTTCACTGCCATTGCATGTGTGATTGTACTTCTCTAGATGGCACCTATGCTACATTGCAGTCTTTGGCGTTACACCTGCACGCCTCGCATGTCATCTTTCCAGACTTATCCATCTGTTGCATGGCAAAGTGCTATTCTCATCCTGCAAGGCTTTACACATGCGAGCATACGCTACAAGCTTGCTGCCTGTTCAACCAAGCATGGCTGACGTATGTGGGTGGTGCTGCAGTGCATGCAGCTTGCAAGAGGCGACAGAGCAGGTGTGTGGCCTGGCAGAGGGCCTCCTGCTGCATCACACCATGCTGCAAACCCTTCCCACCCCTGCCACAGGTCAGGCCTGCACACTGGGTGGTGTTGCATTGCACAAAATATGACCATCATCATGTCCAACCACCTCACATGGACAATGTGCAATGCTTGGCGTTGTAGCATTACCTGCTTGAAGGCATGGGCGCTTGGGACCTGGTCTTCACACAATTTGCTTTAGCTGGCTCATGTAAATGTGATCTGTCAGTAGTAGGCGAGCTGCTGCATAGGTAGCACAAGGTGTTACTGCTGATGCTGTGCATCTGCACTTACCAGAATAGGACGCAGCACAGCCTGATTTGCTAGGTGCCTTGTAGACTTGTGTTCATTTGCTGTATCGTGTTGAAGAATCTGGTGTGTGAGGTGCTCCACTTGCAAAATGTACTGCTCTAGCCAATACCAGCTGCAGTAAATGGAGACCCATATCTGACTGCGCTGACAGGTACCAGTGGCCTGACACAGCCCAAGCAAGCCCTATTGAGGCCTGTCTGTGAGAAGCCTGGGGACAGCTTGTCCAGTCATGTGGCAGCTGCTCAAGCTCGCGCCAACCACATTGTGGAGGAGTTTGAGTCCATGCTGCTAGTCACTGGTGGCCATTCTGCAAAGGAGATCCAGGCAATGCAATCACAGGCAGGCCTGGGTGAAGCTGAACAGGCCAAGTCTGTGCACAGTCAGGGTCGGTTCACGAGGCTCACTGCAGTGCGATCAGAGGTGCCAGCCCAAACACTCAGTGCCACTGACAGGAAAGGCCACAGCAAGACTAGCTGTGTAGACTGTGCTTGTGGGCCAAGCTCTCATGACCACAGCAGTATGGATGTTGGGACAAAGAGTGCAGCAGGCGCTGCAAGCAGGACAAGTATTGCGTCCTGCAGTGCAAAAAGCAAGGCCAGAGCACTGAAAGAAAATAGAGCCCCTACACTGACATTTGTATCTGGGGGTCAGGTGAGGGGTGCCAGAAAGCCCCATGCTGTTGTCAGTAAGCATGCTGGGAAGTCTACAAGAACGGAGAGTATCAAAGTGACTGAGCAGATCTCTCATCAGTTTGCTGTCAGTGCCCAGCTAGCATATACAAGCAGGCTGCACAACTAGCATATGAATGCTGCTCAACTGTCTACCTTTATGTCAGAGCATGTAGCACAGTAATTGCCACCTGTTTAGCGATTTGTACCATAATGCTGGTGATGTTTGGTTGCAATGCCATAAGGCGACTTGACCCGTTCTGGCTACTTTCATATGTATGTGTTTTGATGTACTTTCAGTGTGGTCCATTCTAGTACAGGCTTGGTCGTGTTTTAGAGCTTATGCTTGCTTTGGATTGAGTGAGGATGTCGCTCGTCGCCATAAATGCAGCATAAGTAACATGTCGGTCCTGCATGCATGTCATGAACACAGTTGGAACGAATACAAAGGCTANGCAGTGCAAAAAGCAAGGCCAGAGCACTGAAAGAAAATAGAGCCCCTACACTGACATTTGTATCTGGGGGTCAGGTGAGGGGTGCCAGAAAGCCCCATNGTGGCAGCATCGCTTGTTGGTATGCGCAGCTGTCCTGTCTGAGGAACTTCTGCACCATTTCCTTGTAGCAGGTGCNCTTTGCTGTAGCTGCCCTTTCCCAGAACGATCCCTCATCAATGACAAAAGCTTTATCCTGCTATGCTGCCTTAACGCTGTGGGGTGTTGTTAGATGTGTGAACTGCGCTGCCCATCTGGGCATCATCTTGCATGTCATCAACGGCATTGCAGCCATGTACACAAGCTTAATGCAAGGAGTGCAGGGGCTGGCATGGGCCACTCCAGCTACGGCTTTACAGACAGCCCTTGAAGACCGTTTGCTTTGCAGCAGCTGCCCGTCATCCCATCAGTGCTACACCTGCCAACCACAGTCAGTCAGCAGATGCTTGTTGCACGCACATGGGATGCACACATGACATGCAGGTGCTGCCTATACCAGGCTACTACTTGAGGAAGCATCACAGCTTGATACAGGAGTTCCAGAACAGCACACATTGGCCAAAACATCTGCTGGTGCGGTACCATTGGACACACAGCAATGCCCTCAACATCAATGCAGCACTCTATACTCTGTTTGGAGTGGGTGAGTTTGCTCATGTTAACAATGTGCTGAAAGCCTTGCAAGCTGCGTTCGGCANCGATATCTGACTTGCAGCCTACCTAATCCTGTGCGGATAAGAGCAGGTGATGACTCAAACATCTAAAAATCTTCTACCATGTGGCTTGCGTGAGTCTTGATTGGCACACCGGCGCGTTTGACGGTTTGGCCCGTAGTCATGAGGGGTCCATGTGCGCAGCTTTGTCAGATTATTAGCTCCCTTGATGCAGCAAAGGGCACTTGCACTGACCTTTCCCAGGCGCGTAAAGCCTTGCCGGCGGAGTGTCAAAAGCTGCAGCGCGATCTGTGAGGTGACGTTTTGTCGGCGGCAGCTCACAGTCAATTACGCGTGCTGGTGCATTGGGTCGCTGCAAGTAGTCAGTCGTTCAACAGATCGCTACTACCAGTTCATAGGTCGTACGGCTGCGCGGACAAGCACAACCAGCCTGCAGCGAGTGTTGCACTCGTCCAGTGAGCATGGACGCGCCCGAACATGCACCGCCTTTGAAGGGGGAAAACGGTGCTAAGAATGTTCCTCGCAGTGGCGACTCTGCCTACAATATTGCAGAGTTTAACAACAAGCTGGACGTCGAGTACAACTTGCCCATCACATCAAACCGTAATGCCAAATGGTGAGTGCATGCCTAGCCCGGGCTCATGTTCGGGTACACAGACCGTACAAAGCTCATGCCTTGCACTCTCNCTTTCCCAGGCGCGTAAAGCCTTGCCGGCGGAGTGTCAAAAGCTGCAGCGCGATCTGTGAGGTGACGTTTTGTCGGCGGCAGCTCACAGTCAATTACGCGTGCTGGTGCATTGGGTCGCTGCAAGTAGTCAGTCGTTCAACAGATCGCTACTACCAGTTCATAGGTCGTACGGCTGCGCGGACAAGCACAACCAGCCTGCAGCGAGTGTTGCACTCGTCCAGTGAGCATGGACGCGCCCGAACATGCACCGCCTTTGAAGGGGGAAAACGGTGCTAAGAATGTTCCTCGCAGTGGCGACTCTGCCTACAATANCAAACACATGCTGGATGGAACTGCCCCAACTTGTGAGGACTTCTCCCTTGCATGAGATGTGCACTTGGGCGCAGTGTCTGATTGCATGTTTTATATATGCCAGAGACAGAAAGTCTGGTGGCGAGCAAGAGTGCCTGGATGCATGGCGCGACAGGTGAGTTTGCAGCACGTGTTGTTCCTCACCATTGGCGACAGCTTGGTACGACATGCATGCAACGTGTAGCATCATTGCACCATGGATATGAGATTGAGCAGCGCAAGTGTGCTAGTTGGAGCGAGGTTGCCACATACTAACATGACCAGTTGCTTTACTGATGCAACAAATGCAGCTAGTCATAGCTTTGCCGCAAACAGGGNCAGCAGAGCACAGCATGGCACAGGACAGCCCAGTGCATGGTAGCTGATTGTCTTGCCCACCTGACAGCATGCATCAGCACATACTGCCNGACACACTTTCTGCAGCCGCTGCTACTGTCAGGCGCCGGCCACACAGGCGCAGCTAGATTGGTGCTGGCAGCACAACAGCCGCAGTGATCAAGACTGGATCTGCGGATCTGTGGCAGAGGTTGAGCTGTAACCCTCAAGAGTAGGACAGGAGAGGACAGCGACGTAGCGGTGCAAGCACGCTTCAGCGCAACGCAGCCGGCAGAGAGACGGCATGTCGGGGAGTGTGCCCGCTCAGCAGTGCTGGGAATACTGCTTACGGAGTACGGCACGGCTTCACGGAGCACGCACAAGCTTGTTTACANTACACACAGAGCCTCACAAAGTGGCTTGGCGATTTGGGAGTGTCAGGTAATGCAAGATGACCAAGAGGAGGTTGACAAGGTCGACTACTTGCTCTCGAGCGCTATAGGTCAAGTTTTCTCACACGGCTGCCAGCGAGTGGGTGACGAACATGATCCCGAGTTCACGTTTGATACATCACGTCGTGCATCACTGCCTCTGGACGCGAACTTGGAGCAGCAAATGCAGCAAGCCTGCAAGGTCATGACACCAGCTTCAAAGATGTGTCTGAGCAGGTGCCAGATAAGTATACCGCAGAAGATAGCCTGGTCTGTGTCACACACATCTCAGGCATGTCACTTTCATGGACAGACTGTGCCAAAGGGTTACATACATGTGTTGTCAATCATATTCGTCCTGCTGCGCCTATTGCAAGCTCATAGCTGATGTCGCAACAGTACCCCAGCCACCCAAGTTGCGCAGCACAAGCCAGCAAAACAAGCATGCCAGTGCCTGTCTTTGAGGGCATGGTGTTGCAGTTGCCGCTCATGTAGTCTTGTGTGTCAATGTTGCTTGCATTGCGTGCAGATTGTAGCGTCGCAGTGCATGTCCATGGGGAGTCCTATGCAAGTATGCAGTACTCCCTCTACTTCCCGTCAGAGTCACCTGCAAGGTTCAAGGATCAAGCTTGGTACCTTGAGCAACTTGCCATGATTGAGGAGAATCGGCAGCACATCACTGAGCAGTGCTGGCTGTACATCTTGGATCACAAGTAAGTCCACAATGCTGTCAGCAATGCGGGATGAGGTGGTCACTGCCTGGCTGGCGTGCTGGAGTCAGAATTGGAAAATAACAGCAGAAGAATCTTGAAACTTGTTCAGCTGTGTTGGCTATGCAACAACATTAACACATTGAAGATGCCTCCCTTAAGCTGTGCATTGGTACATTAGCAGGGGTATGCGCCTTGATTGCATTGGCGCTGCTTCAGCTTGCTAGGTTACGTTGCTCACATTGTTGTCCTGTCATCACATGTAGTATGTGTGACGCTTGTCATGCTGGAAGTTCCTATGTTGCAGATCTTTGATGAATGCCTCAGGCAAGGTTCAGCCAACGGTGACTAGACTTGAAGAGGTGACTAAAGCTCTCAAGGCAGCTCACCAACAAGGGCTTCTTGAAGTCTTTGAGGCTACAGTGACCCATGTGTGTGAGGTACCAGCCAGCAACAACAGCAATGACTCTATACAGCCACTTGTGACAATTTCCATCGACAAGTGGAAGAGTTTGGCCAGCAAGGATCCAGGTTGGGGCAAAATTGCAATGACAGAGGAAGATGGCTTATTTGTACCAGGAGGCAGGATGCAGAGTGTATACAGACAAGTGAGTAAGCAAGATAGTGTTATCAAACTAACATGCAAGCCCCAGGCATTTGACCACATGACTGCAGCATATGTCCCCCACCAACCTGTAGAGCTAGCTCACGTTGTGTATGCCAACTGTCCAAGTTGAGAAGTACGTATATTGCCATGCAGAGCATCGTCCAGGGCATTTGAAATGCATTCAGCACGTATGCAAAGCCTGCTTTGATAGTGCTTGACAAGTATGCTGTGCTTGAGCAAGGTTGTGATGTTGGGGACTTGCCTTGGTGTCTAATGGCCTGATGTACAATTGTTTTGCAGGCCAGTCCTACACAGTGGTTCAAGTCCCTCGAGCTTGACTCATTCACAACGTATGAGAGCAGCAGGACAGAGACACCTGGCAAGTTAGTCAGTGGCAGGTGCGCATGCTGTATCACCTTGGTCATGCAACCAAGATCCATCTCATCTGGGAGTAACGTCCACTTGGGTAGTCCACATGGACCCCACCAAGAACGTGTGTACGTGTGCATATGTATGCGCATGTGTATGCATGCATGCATGTGCCATGACACAGGTTGAGTCATGTCAGGCTGACAAGTAGCACAAGGCGGTTAGTACTGCCTCTCTGGTCACCAGCAATCACCATGAGGGAGTTGCTGCCAATGTGCCTGTTGTGTCAAGCCTTAAAACGATTTTGTGGTTGCAGTGTGACCTCCAGGCCAGCACTTGTGGTGTGGCCAAGCAAAAGTCACTGGGCAATCTTCTGTCGGCAAGGTCTTGCCGCAGCCTCTGTTCAACTCAAGCAGATGTTGGTACATGCGGCACCGCCAATGCAGCTACAGTCCGTCACAGACTCCCATGCATCAGCTACAACACCTACTTCACCCCATCAGGCAGCACAAGCAATTACGCTGTCCACAGATGCACAGAGCATTGCAAGGCTAATATCAGCAATGTGCAACACATTCCCGCTGCGGCAGCTGAAGGACCTGGCAGTGCCTGGCTTTGAAAGCTTTCACCAAGTGGCAGCTGAATTTGGCGTATCCAAACAAATCTCGCTTGTGGTGAAAGAGCAGGAGCTTCTGGAGGAAAAGCTGATGAAACAGTTTGAGGTGAGCGTATGCATCTGAGAGATGCCTGTAAAGCAAATGCAGCTGTGCAACCTTGTTGTTCTAGTCTTTAAAGCTGCCTTTATGAAGACTGCAAAGGGCCATTGCTAGGCTGTCAAATGTACCTTGTATACTGCAAGGTGGCTACGATATCAATCTGTGATGTATGCAGACATGCTTATTGCATGCAAAAGATGTGAACGGACACAGGACACACACCACTGATGACAAGCATCATGTCTTCTCTGCTTTTTATCATATTGCTCTATCAACACTCTCTTTGTCTGTGATCTAGGACCAGAAAATGCATGAAATTGACGCAATGCATGCTTGCAGCGGAAGCGTCTGGATGTAGCGACAGCCGAAAAAATGGTTGAAGCCGCTCAGACGCACGGTTGGTAGCGTGTGACCGCTGTATATGACACTCTCACAGTAAACTGCATTGCATATGCGTCCAACCTGCGACGTGTCCTGGATGGTTTTGCAGCTCTGAAGCTGTTGCTGGGTAAGAATTGTAGTGGAGTGATTTTTATGTACTGTCATCACAGCAGATATCATGTCTGCCCTGCACTTGCCTCCCCACCTGTCACAACTTTGCAATCAGAGAGCAGGTGTGCCGGTCAAGTTGTTAGCTGCTATTATTGCCTTTTGCCTGCCAGCCTACCAGCAGAGGGCCTGGCAACTGCTGCAAGTCACTAGTCACTAGTCATGCTGGAAAACAAGCTGTAGCCTCATTACATGCTGCTGTTCACAGTGCCAAATGTTACTTCTGCCAATGCCACATGCACTGCATTCTGGCACCTGTTAATGCATCTTTTCGTACAAGACATCTGCAAGTGATGTCATGATGCACTATGCTGGTCACTGGTGAAGCTGTGTTGCAGGACAGGCTGACAAAGGCCTACAGCCAGCAATTGCTGCAAACATGTTGCAGTTGGCAAAGGCATTGCAGCAGCACTCTCTGTCTGCTAGCCTGGAGATGTATCTCCCACGGAGACCCTTCAACCCTAAAGAACCTTTTGTGATCTTTGATACACAACAGTGGATGGCATCCTCTGATGACAATTCCACTCATGTATCCTGCAAAGTGATGCAGATTGCCATGGAGATGCTTGATTCTCTGCTGTGCAACAGTCATCAGTATGGAATATCCTGCAACGGTAAGGACGTCACAGCTGCGTGGGTTCAGCATCAGTGTGCACAGGCTGATGTCATGACAAGCAATCTTGCATGCTGCTGCAATGATACCTTGTGTGTATCATGCTCATGCCTGCACCGCAAGCATGACATGCTAAATATGGGAACAGCACAGCAAATGTTTTTGCTGCCGCCAGCATTAAAAGCATGCATATTTCAGACTGCACATCTCCTGCGCCATGTCCAGATGCACAAACTTTGCCAAAAGCAGGACCATGCAAGCAACAGTCAAAACACCAGTCAGGACGAGATACCACTGACCATGAGCATGTGCACCCTGGCATGTACTAGAGTTGATGCTGTGTACATTTACTGGTGTTTGTGTATGTATTGGCACTATGACTGTCTTACGCTTGTGCTTCATATGTGTCATCGCATTTGGTAGGCACTTGCACATTTGGCATGCACAATGCAACAATGTGGTAGTGGAATAACGATCAGTACACAATTTTGCAGGGGCATCTGTTGCAGACGCCAGTCAGGATTCAGCATTTCTGGATACATTCTCGAACATCGAGATCACCTCAGCCTTTTGCAAGCAAAATTTGTTGCACACGGACCCCATACAGATATGCCACCTCCACTGCACCGTTTTGTGCGCACATTTACAAGTCTGGATGCCATGTACATCTGAACAGTAAGAAGAATTCGTGTGCAAAGTTTGTAAGACGCTTTGTCACGTGCGTGTCTACCAAAGAACCCGATGGGATGTAATGAGTGAAGCATACACTTTTTGCAGTGGTGCAAGATCATTTAGCCATTACACAGGGAAGCCAATTAGGGAGTTCACAATGCAATGCGTCTGTCAAAGCAGTGATCACGCGGCTTCTTTGAGGACCTTTAGCCTGACTGTGTAAGGGTTGCTTTTGGATGTGTTGGGACTATTCAAACTGTCCAACCATAGTGCACATATCCCCTCTCAGTTGAGGCAGTAGGCTCATGACAACTTCAGTCAAATATAAGCTCGACTAGCCATCAAAAGTTCAGCTGCTCTTGCACATGTTCGCTGCACCTTAGCAGCAGTGCATAATTCACGAAAGGCGCCCACCGGACGAATTCACGTGCTATGATGGGCATCGGGCGGCTGTGCATGTTTGTGCAGGTTGAACCTACACAGAAACATTCCTGTCTCCAGTCAGACAGCATATTCTGCAAACAATCTGTGGCTTTAGTTTGCTTCATGACCGATTGTCGGAGTACATACATCATATTGCACCATGTCAGCTGTGGTGAGGCAAGGTGGGGTGTGACATGCCGTATGAGAATATACACTGTGCTACACATGTGATGGCGATTTGTGTCAGGAACAGGTCTAGGTGTACGAAGGAGATGGCAACCTTGTCTGTATATTGATATCACACAACACAGGCACATGATCAGCAGCACTTCTTCAACACAGCTCACCCTGCAAGCCTGCATCCAGATATGCTCGCAATGCTGGGTCGTTCTGGTCTTGCTTCCAGCTAAGGATGCCAGAGTTGGTTATTGTGCCCTCAATCAAACTCTGCAGAAGATGACTTGATTGAGAAACAGCAGCACTCTTTGCAAGACCATTTCAGTACACGCTTTGCATGGTCTGTGCAGAACATCTTGCCATGCTCTGGTCGCAAACCAGAGCATAGTAAGTAATCCACAGCATGACTTAGTTTGCCTCCAAAGTGCAGCACCGCACCGTTGGCCTAAGGGACATTCGAGCATGTGATGTTGAAGTGTGCCACACCACCTTGTAACAAGTATGCTGAGTTGCTGCAGCAGGTTTCAGCAACAGTCACGACATGACACCTGTGGTTGAGGTTGTAGTATGTCACCAAAGTCTGCATGGGACCAAGGATCGATTATGCCAGTGAGCAAAGTTATGATATGCACATGAGCATAGCTAAGGCTCGGCAACAGGCTGAGTGCAACAAGCCAGTATTGTTCGCCAGTGACACCACAAGCCAGCAACATGTACGCTTGCATGACTGCCAACAGCTTGGGCACAAGCTATATGTCAGACAGGCTGCTTGACGTCAAGGTCTACATCAATGGCAAGATCACTCATGCTAGTTTGAGCTGCAATGGTTGCAACATAAGGGAATGGGCATGTTACCTCCAAGCTAATGGTGGAGAGGGGAGGCATGAAGATGCCCCAGTGGTCCTCCATTGTGGCAGCAGCTGAAGCCAAGTCCTGTCCAACAACCTTCATGGTGCTGTCTGACTGCAGAAGCTCCCGCAGTGCTTCAACAGTTGATCCCTCTTCATCCGAAACCATGCTTGGCGAACTGTCCCAGCAGCTACCTGCAGAGGCACTCAGGTCCATATTCTTGGGAGTCAGCACTCGTCTCATGAGGGCGCGAGCACACCTCAATGCTATAACACAGCTGTAGAGAAGTGAAGATGGTGAACAACTCATGGACACATAGGCTCCATCCTTCTCACTGTGTGCATGCCTGAAGCTGCATGCCGTTATGTCTAGAAAGGCAGTGCAAATTGGGGGGGTTGGTGGAATAACAAGTGCAGAGTCTCACCAAGACAATGGTAGGCTCTGATTTGGCCTCAACCAGGACGACCATCAGAAAGTTCTCAAGCCTCAGGTACCTAAGCCCATCTGCAGCCTTGTCGGCAGTGTCTATGACCTGCACACAGCCGCAACACCTTACAAGCATCACCCTACAAGCAGCACCTTACAAGCACCCTACAAAAAGCACCTGTCTCAGTCATGCTTCTGAGCTGATGTGACAGCAGATCACTCCATGCATGGCCATGCTGTGCTGTGCAACGAGAATGCCATGTCTAGCAGCATGAAGTGTGTGTATTGAACAACTGACAGGACTCTGTGAGATAGGATGTGGCACCTGTACAGGTCCAGAAGGCTCCTTCAGCGGCCAGTGACTGCCCTTGGTCATGTCAACTATTGCTGACAAGGCGACGGCAGGGCAGGTCTCCCTCATCTGTACAGCAATGTTTGCTAAAAGCACACATGCAGCAACCTGCTTGGAGTTGGTTGTGGGTAATTTTGCTCTTTAATGCAAGCAAGCTATGAAGCTATGACATGCAGTGACCATGCCATAGCGATGTGTGTCGGGTGTGTGGGCCATGCTACATGTCCCCTATCAGGCGCTTTCTCAAGACTGAAATACACATAGATTCTTGATCAAATGGCAATTTTGTGAAAGAGTGCCTTGCACTGCACTTGCGTATGTCAGGCAAGGGTCAATTTCCAAGTTGCGATATGTACCCTGACAATGGCCTGCTCGTCTGCCTTCCTTTGGACACACAAGACATGCATCCTTGCCACCTCTGCTTGCAGCTCTTTCAGCTCAGCAGCTGCCTCCTCTGCCTGCTCGTTTGCAGCCTGAAACTCCTTGGTTGCAGCCTGCAACAGTATCAAACAAGCAGTCACACTCACATTGTAGACAGTGTGTCTGATTGGCACTCCACCAGACCCCCGTTCCCCACGCCACCCTTCCCGTACAGTACAGTAGCAATTAAGAACCCCCAGTAGGGTGATGCACACATACAGTTGCACCTAGCTGTCAAGACTCGCACGTGGTGAATGGCGCAATTGGATGTCTGATTGAATGACTTCACAGGCCATGTGGACGACATAACTTGTTGCAAGTTGTGAGGACTAGCCACTAGGTGTGGCATGCGTATCTATTGAGGCACAGCAGTGCAAAACAATATGCCCATGTAAGCAAGCTGTGCAGAATGCAGCAGACAAGCTATGACTCTGCTATGTATGTAGATAGTGTGATCAGCTTTGCAGCATGGTGAACACTGGCAAGAAGTCTGCCTTGAATAGGCAGTGGGGTTGAGAATGCTAGAGCTGCTGCTTCACCTGCAGTGCTTGATCTCTGACCAAGGCAGACTGTTTCTTTGATTGCAGTTTGCTGGCTGCCCCTGCACTTGCCTCACCAGATATGCTGGCATCCTACAGCTTGCATGAAAGGCATTAGTTCTGCTGTTTTGCACAACACCAGCCTCGGATAAATGGTCCTGGCACAGATCCAGCAGATGAAGGCTGTTCTCATGTGGCAGACATCTCACTGCAAAAAGGTGTCAGACATCATCTGACCAAGCAAGCAAAGTGTAAGAACCTGATGATAAAGGTTCACCATGCACAGGCGCCCTGAGCTGACCAATGACGCTGCAAGCTCAATGCAATTAGGGTTCAGCTGACAGATTGGGCAATAGTGATGGTGCTTGTCACAGGACCCTTGTTGGTATGCTCAACCAGACCATGTCCTGCTTACTAACAATAAATCAGCACTGCTGAGCATCAAGCAATCGCATCATTGCATCACTGTACTATCAGCCATGCAGAGACATGCAACTGCTTGACATGCAGTGAAAAACAGATGCAACATAGTAAGAGCCGTGACTGACCGGCAAGGGCAGGCCTGGACTGCATGGGGTTGCAAGACCCTGTTCAGGTTGTTCATTAGACTGGTCAAAAGGGCCCTGGAAAAGACCTGGGTGTCCAGATGAAGCACTTCCTGCCTGTGGGTACTGGGTATCAGCCTGCAGAAGGAAGCCAAGCACAAGGTCAAGGTGGATTCTGCAAGGTGCGTTCTGCAAGTATGAGGGGATGCCAGCGTTCTGCAAGTATGAGGGGATGCCAGGTGAGTCGTCAGCAAAAGCCATTCGAAGAAGTCATCGCTGCCGCTCTCTGACGACGTTGGCACCACCGCCAAGCATGCACTCAAAGGTGTACTGCTACGTCACCAGCAGGTATGCACCAGCAGGCACCTCGTGCAGGCAGCCTCTCAGTGCGTGCCTGACGATGATGATAGCATGCACCGACTGGCCTAACTTGCATCGGCACGGCCATTGATGCGAAGAGGAGCGCTTCCGCTGACGCGCAAAGGAGCAGCGTCAACAGAGTCGCGCACCTCCGCAGCAATGACTGTGCCGATGGAAGCAGAGTCTGTCCGTGTTGCTGCGAAGGCGAGACGCACGGTACCTGGTTCGACTGGCTTTCTTTACAGAGCACTTTAGGAGCGAGATATGAATGGTTGCCTGTGATTGCAGTGGCGCCGGCGCCTTAAAACACACTGGGTCCATCCTCTGCGTGACCGTAGCCCGGATGTTGAGCCAGTCAAAGTTGCAAGCGGCCGCAACACTTATGTGGCACTGGCTTCGAAGCTGGGATTTGTTTGGCCACCGCGCAAAACGTGTTGTCACAGACCTGTATAGTGCAGTGAGCTGAACTTGCAAAATGTGTTGCGTGACATCACATGCGTGCGGGTCAGGGTTTGGGATTTGTGGTTTGTGACCTAGGCCTGAGGCAAATTCGGCTCCTAAGTAACTTGTACACAAAACCCGATTCAATCTTTGCACTGAATCAACCTTCACGCTAAAGAAGATTACAGGTTTAGGCCAGTCAAGACTGATTATCTATGCCACAAAGTGGCAAGAAACTGAGATGTTGATGTAATCTAGACATCGCATGATGAATTCAATACCCCATTGTGATCCTGCCTCCTTAGCTCCTTAGCTCTCTGATTGCGTAGTTATACATATTATCTTGCGGCTGCTTCTGTTTTGAAGCAACTAAGGTGGTGGTAATGCCGTGTTTCACACTTCCCAGCCCGTCGTGTCAATGTTGTCTCTGCGAGCGCGAAAATAGTGACATGAAACAGTGTCGCGTCTGAGTGCTGTGTAGACTGACTGCAAGCTGTGCTGAGGGGCTGCAGTCTGAACCAACTGTGCTGTCGCTGAGCTGTTTGCAGGCCGGCCACGAGCGCTGTCACAAACAAACACTGGCACTCCAAGTGGGGTTGAGATGTACTACCTGTAAAAGAAATTCACACGCTGCTTCAGTTTTAGTCCTAAATGATACAGTCCGGGCGCTTCGCGCTAACACGTGGTCCGTAAGCTCGCGTATAGCTTGTGTCCATGTCCTGGTCCATGCTGGCAATAGCCACTGTATTACCTATACTTGTCGCAATTCTCTGTTTCAGGAGATCAGCCTTGTCAGTTGGTCAAACCTGACATCTGCTCTAGCGACAGCTCATCGCGAGTTCACCGTGTCGTGGACAACATGCGCCTCGTGGATTTTATTCTAGGGCTGCCCAGTGAAGATCCAGATGACTGTGATCAGCCGGAGTTTTCCCTGTTCCGTCACGCCTCGAGTGACGATGATGACGCGGAGTACGGTTCATCGTACACACAGAGCTTTACAAAGTGGCTTCGCGATTTGGGAAGGCCAGGTAATACAAGGTGACCAAGAGGAGGCTGATCAAGGTCGACTGCGTGACCTCGAGCATGTTGGCTATAGGTCAAGTGTTCTCACACGGCTGCCAGCGAATGGGACGTGAGCATGATCCCGAGCTCAAGTTTGCTACACCACGTCGTGCGTCACTGCCTCTGGACACGNACAGCATCCTCTCACACATCCCCCCAATCTGTCCCTCAACAACAGCAACGTACAGTACACAGCCAGCGCTCAGCACCTAAGATTGTAGCCTGGCAAAGCTTCAAGCAGCGGCACCCTCAGCAGATTGAGTTCTGCATGCTACTCTTTCTGTGTGTGTTGCTGTCTATGCTGAGCAATGCTGGCCTGCTGCACGTCATGGTGGCGCAACTGGATCTTTGCCTGCACATCACATCCCTCGTGGCAAAGGCTCTTGACTCATTTGGCAGCAGCATCACAGCAACCTGCAGCCAGCAAGCAGCCACTATGCCTGCTCTCATGGCAGCCGCTGCCAAAGCCATGGCAAGCTGCAGCCAGCAAGCAGTCACCGTGGCTGCTAACATGGCAACGCCTGTCAATGCCATGGCAAGCAGCAGCCAGCATGCAGCAGAGCTGTGGGCACTCACCAAACCCTGCCTGCTGGTACTCTGGCAGCTGGCTACCTGGTTCATGACAGTGGTCGAGCCAAGGCTGCAGTGGATTTGGCAGCTGATTGTGAAGGCGTTGACCATGGTGACACCAGCTTTGCAATGGCTTGGGCGGCAAGGAGGCCACCTATACAGGCTGATTTTGGCTGGACTTTGGCGTAAGAAGGTATGTTTGTATCTTATGCTGTGCTCTGCTTGAGTGTCAGCACCACTAGCACTGTATGGCAACATGCGTGATGCATTGCTTGCCAACTGAGCTGCGTCCTTCAGGATTGTAGGCAATTATCACTGCAAGGTAATGTTTCCCGTGCAATTGGAGTGTGTGGGTTGCAGCTTGTTGCAGAACTGCATTCCAGCCCTCGTTGTCACAGTCGGTACCATTCGTCTTACTATCTGCACCAAAGCACACCAGCTAAGCCTCACATGCTTGCTCTCAAGCCACATGTCAATGACTTTTACAGACAANAGTGGGGATTTGGAAACGGCTGGCCAAGCGAAACTGCCCGGCCGAGCAAGCATGTTTGTGAGTGCAGCATGGCCAGTATCTATACTGACTGCATGCGATTTGCGAGCTGTACACAACGCTGAACGTGGATGTGCATATGCAGATGACACTACTGTGATCTATTGCGCTGTTACTTCTCCGTCACCACTACAGTTTCGGAAGAACCCAGCGGACGCATCTCAGGATTCGAGGATCCGTGACCTGAAGAAGGGGACGAAGGGAACCCTACAATTCTTTTTTGGCCTGCCATTTGGAGAATCCCAAAGGTAGGACGTCTACTTCGCAAAATGGGGGGTCGACAAAAGCTAATGGTCAATCAACCAAACACTTTTTACTTAGCGCAGTACATCGATAATCATCAATCGCCAAAATTAATAGTCAATCAATCACGTAGCACAGTACTTAGCACAGTACATATTTTAATCATCAATCAATATAACAATTCGTCCAATCAAACGAGAGAGAACGCCCCTGTAGTGACCACATGGACCACCCAGCCTCATGTGTTGCCCATGTGCATGTTCACGTGCTAAATATGACCAGCCTTGCACTTGACACTGTCGCGCGATCAGTACACAGGTTGACACGCGCGACATAGAAAATAACTGCGATTCGGCCACTTCATGGCCACTTCATCGAGCGTTGGAAGCAGATCCGTTCGGCACAACTCGACAGCTGTATAAAGTGCACACTGTGGCACCAGTCGCTAACCGCAAAAGTGAGCGAGAAGTTCAGGAAACAGCCATGACTGATACCCCCAATCGTACCCGAGAATTTCAGGAGTTTGCGCCTGTGCCTCAGCGACGCCTACCAGCCACCAACGTCGCTAACAATAATACAGGCAGTTGCTGGGCTCTTCTCCACAACACTCCAGGCTAAAGAAGACAGACTGCATTACAGGTGTCCCAACATAACGATACCAACTTGTGTAACATATCGAGTTGTGTAACACGCCACCAAACTTAAAGTATACTGTTGAAGCTATTAGACTTGAACTTCAGACTCAAAGAACAGTCTTTGCTTCACAGCAGGCGCCGGCAGTCACATCCTACGCAAGCACATAATTGGATGAGCGTTGATGTTACGTGTTGTGTCTTGATCTTACACTGTGTGAAATGTGCATGTTGTAAAGATGATGCGTCTCATCAACTCACATTACAGCCTATTCCAGCTGTATCATCAGTGTCATGATTGATCAATGCTTGCAATTGACTGATGATTTGTGTATGGATCAAGTTCCATGGTGAACGACCAACAGCAAACACACAACTTATTTGTCAGCATACAACTTGTTTGTCAGCAACTCATTTGATCCGCCAAACCCAATTTCTCCCAATGGCAGGCGAGGCTGTTCCACAGCCTTCCCAATTTTATTTCTGCTGTCAAGTACACTTAGGGGACATGGACCACGAACCATCGTTGTAGCGCTGGAAATGCCACACTACATTCTTGCAGGCATTTACCAGCTGACAGTACCTTTTTGGGTCAACACAAGTCCAGTCCAACGACATGTCTTGCAACAGCTGCGACTGTTGCAGAGAGTGCCATTCTCAATGAAAACACAGCGAAGTCGTATCATGTAGTCATGCAGGCTGTCGTTCACAAGCGTGTATAACCACTAAATCCCAGCACTGTCACACAACATTAACGTCAGACAGTCTGCACAACACAGAGGCTTCTCTTAGTCAGGACTTTGTTTGGAGGTACAGGCAAGTTCAGCAGTTCTGCTGACTGTTGCAACAGAGGAGACGTGTGCTTGCGCATACATGTTGCTTCATTGCACTGTCACATCTAATCTACACTAAGTCAAATACACAGCTGATGTGTGTCATGACGGGGTAAGCTGTGGTCGGAAGCAGCTGACATGCATATCTCGCTATATATCGGCAGCCTGCCCAGAAGTGCAAAGAGACTGTAGATTCAAACCGTGACTGATAGTGCAGGCGCATCATTTGACCTGTTGATGGAGCCAGGTACACCATGGCGCAGCCTGCACGTCATGCAAGGCAGTGCTATAGTAAATCTAGAGCTTTCCAGCCAAGAAGTCACCCTGCTTTGCCCAGAAACTGTTTAGCCTGTTCAGGCCCGGGAGTGTAGCCCTGCAGCGGAATGCAGTTGTCCTCTGAGCTGTCAACTTCACATATTATAACACATATAATAAGAACATGGAAATGTTCTGGTTTTTGCAGCAAACAACCTGCAAGCACATCTGCTCAGGGCAATGACAACGTGCGCAATCATAGGAGAGCACCGTGCAAACGGCACATGCGCCATGTGAGCAGAACATCGCAACTGCACACAGAGGCATTCCACCTGCGTGAGCTCGCAGGCCTGATTTGTCCATCAGGCAGACGGTGGCCTGCTTGTATATGCAATGAGGGCTGGTTGCTGTCGCACACTTCCCTCTCCTGCTCAGACGTCTTGCAATGGCTGCCAACCAATTTGACACTTGACTTAGGACTGACCATGCTTTGCCTGCTGCCTACACACTGGGCAATGTGCAGTGTTGAGCCTGAGACTGCTGAGCAATCTAGACCTGATGCTGTACTTGCTGCTTGCTTTAGCAACATGACTCCCTGGGTGTACCTGCAGATGGTCCAGTCAGGTGTTTCAGATCAATACAGCTCAATGTCATCATGCCTAAGACTTGAGGCCTCTGGCTTGCCTTTGTTTTGTGCAAGGATCAAGACAAACCTCAGTCACATGTCTCACAGCTGCCTTCGGCCAATGCTAGGCTAGTAGGCAGTCCAACCGGATGCCTTAGGGGATGCTTTGCAGTCCAGGGGATACAAAGTGTAGGTCGTAAGTTCCACTCATCGTGACTGTTCACTGTAAATGGGAGAAGAAATGACCTAGATCAATCTATGACAGGTGTGGGCATACCGGGGTGTCAGCTCTGGGTGACTGCCCAGGAAGAAGTCTGCCTCAGGCTTATCTGGGACACAGTTTCCAATGCCACCTGACCTGAATGGCTCATGTTTAGGCTCCCGAGAAATTGCATGAAGGGCTGACGTGTACTGACCAACTAGTTTAGCTCGTCCAGCATGGCCACCTGCAATGTTGGTTGATGTGGAGTTCAATGCATAGCTGAATGTGAGCATAACAACCAAGTTGCACCTTAAGTTGGTACAAAGCGAAGATCGCAACAGCACCCACATGCAAATGCACTCAGATGCATCTTTGCAAGATCAGTATCATTCCTAAAGGTTGACACTTCAGGAGTGCAACCTCAAAGCGTTATCCAGAAGCCAACTTCAATGCTGGTTGGCCGTTTAATCCAACAGATGTCACAAGGACTGCTGGGGGTACACAATTGCATGGTGTATGCTGGGTATGAGGACACACAGGTACACGCACTGTGGTGTACAGCTCAGCATGCACGTGCAGCAAGACAAGTGCAGAGAAATGCAACTTACCCACGTGCAATCTATGAGGCACATCTGATTGGCTCATGGCCATCTGAAAGCCACAGGGCACATGTGGTTTCTCAGGTTGCTCTCTGCAGCGCTGTAGCACAAAAGCATTGCTGCCGTTGCCTGCATGGCCATGAAGACTGAAGTGGGCATGCCCAGCCATGCTTTTCCTTGCTGTTTGGAATTGCATATCTGCATCTGTCATTGCCTTTGCTGACTGTCATAGGCTTCAATTCAATAGGAAGTTACGATGCATGGCGTACGTCAAGCATGATAGTTGACAGCAAGCATGATTACGGGATGCTTCCAGGTTTGCCTCGGCACACACATTTGCCCTTGATGCTTCTTGGCATAGGCATATACGATTCAGGCCTGTGCATGTGTTGACCGGGCTGCATGTAGTTGAAGGATCTGCATAGTAGAGACAAACGCTTGTACCTGCACTTTCCATCTGCTCACAAGACAATGTTTGGGTGGTTGCATCTGAATGCTGATGCCAAATGCTGCCAGCGAGTGCTGGCTGCTGCTGCTGCATGCCAAGTTGACTGGATGGAAGCGAAGCCTGCAAATGCATGTTTCATCCTGGAGCATTGCTGTGAGTGATCCCAGCATGCATGCAGAGCTAATGCACATTGAGATCTAGCTCACAGGACAGGGTGAAGCTTTGATTATTCTGCAGCAACTGCCACACATGTCTTGCCGTGACAGAGGCAGCTTGCACATGCTTGCACAGTGAAAAAACCTATTTGACATAGATTGGGGTGGAGACTGCATTGCTGACACCATCACTCAGCTCATCCTGTGCAAGGGGATCACTGGACATTGGCATGATGCAATGCTACCTCTTGGACAGCCAGCCGTCGGCATGACTTGGCACCTCCTGCCTGTGCCTGCTGCTCAGGGGGGGTCAGCAGCTTCCGAGACTGCTCTTGAACACCAGGCAAGCCACCTGCGCCGTCACCTTGACAACTGACAGCAACATTGCCTAATACATTGAGCTGACACATAAGCGGTGCTGCCTCTGCATGGCTGCCCATCCCATCAAGTGTGAGCAGGCTTGTGCCACCCTGCGCTGCAGAAGGCTGCATTGACATTGACTGCATCTCAGGGCCGCCAGCCTCATCTGATGTAGTAGCCTGCAGATTGCTTGTGCCCTCAGCTGCACAGGGCTGTTTGCTGTCTGCCCCAACTGCTGCAGGGCTGCCTGGCAAGGCCGCTGTACTGCAATGCAGATTGCTGGCAGCCCTGATTGCACTGACAAATGGGCAGTCTGTTGGTGTATCACTGCTCACGTTGACAACTGCAAGAGGTGATAGACTGTTGACACCATCAGGGCCAAAGTCAACTGGGGAGTGCACTACAGCCTCTGTGGAAATGCCCATGTCATCAGTCATACTCTGCCATGCATTTCTGACAACCTGAGCTGCACATGGCTGGTTCAATGTGGCCTGCACGCCTGCAGAGCTGCCCACATCATGACGAGACTGCAGGCTGGTGCTGCTGACAGCTGCAAAGCCTACAGGGCTGCTGGCATGCCTGTTAACAGCAATGACCTGCTGAACGTCAACAACAGCAGAGACCGGACCCATGTCTGCACTATCGTGTGCACTATGTATTTGCAGACAGGCATTCATGCCCAAATCTGCAGCATGGCTGCTTGTACATGTCTCTGCACAGGGTGGCTGTGCAGGCATGCTGGTGGGTAGTCTCACTGCCTGTCTGCCTGGGGATTCAGCTGCTGAATTGTCTGACTGATGTGTGAGAGTGGAGCTGGCAGAGGTCCCTACGCATTCAGTGTCAGGCAGATGAGTCGTTACTGGGTCCTCGTCAGTAAAGGTTGCTGCAGAGGCTTGGCTGGACACTTCATCAACTTGGCAAGGTTGCTCTGCTCTGTCACAAACAGCAGAGGAGTGAATGCTGCCGGTTGGACTGCTGAGCCCAATGTGGAGCTTGGTGAGTGGACCTGCTGGGGATGCTGGGCTTGATTCCCTGCCAGACTTTGTCAGGGCATTGTTATCTCCACCAACATCTGGCGCATATGGCTTGATTACACTGCCATGCTGCAAAAGCTGCTGTTGTTGGTGTTGTTGACCCTTGGGGGACTTCAGGATCTGGGGCGGCCACTGCTGCTTGGTCTGCGGCTGCTCTTGCTGTTCAATGTGATGCTCCTCAATCAAGAACGGAAGTGACCGCTGTCGCTCAGTCTTGGGCAGTAGCAGCAGCTCAGCTTGCAGTTGCTGTTGCTGCTCTGCCTCTTGCTGGTATGCATGGTGCTGCTCTTCTTCAGCTTGCTGTTGCCGACATGAGTCCGACTGACCCTGCTGGTGCTCTGCAACTTGAGGCTGCTGTTGCTGCTCAGCCTGACATGGTGGTCCCTGCTCAGCCCGGATTTCAGCTTGGGGTTGCTGCTGCTGCTCATCCTGAGGGTCAGCTTGAGTGTAGTTTGGCTGCTCAGTAACCACCTCAGGTCCTGCCTGCAACTGCTGCCCAGGCTGGAGTTCAGCCTGAGACGAAACCAGCTGCTCAGCTTGAGCCTGTGTCTGCAAGTGCAGTTGCTGTGGAGCCTCAAACCTCTGTCCCTCTTCACGTTCAGGCTGCTGGTCCATACCAGCCTGAGTTCCAGCTTGTTGCTGCTGAGCTTCAGGCTGCTCATTGAGCTGGCGGTGTTGATTTGGTCCAGCCTGAGGCTGCTGTTGCTCCTCAGCCTCTGCTGGCATCAGCAGAGAATGTTGCTGCAGCCTCGCTACCAGCTGTGTCCCTGGGTCCACAAGTGCATGGGTCTCACCCTGACGCTGCTGTGCCTGAGGCAGATGGACAGACTCAACAGCACGTGTGGCCTGCTCTGCAAGATTGTCAGCCGCTGCAGGCTGCACACTAGGCATGCAAGACTGAACATACTGATTTGATGTTGCAACACAGGCGTCTTGTGCAGGCTGGACACTTGGCATCTGCTCACTGGAGCCTCCTCCTGACTGCGGCATGGCTGTACCCGCTTCTCTGTGCTGCCCATCACCCAGCGCATGACCTGTGCAACCCCTTGTATGCAGCTGCTCAGCACAGCGCTCAGTTTGGTGTACTTGCAGCTCAGCTAGATCTGAGCTGTGCTTTTCACAGCCGAGCTGTGATTCAGAAAGTTGCTGCTGACTGTGTGCAGAAGGCGCCAGCTCAGGAGGGGTGCTGCCTGTCTGATGAGCTGTGCTGCTGTGCTCTGACTGCCTCTCCTGTTGTCCAGCCGTCGAGCGCCAAGGCTCCTGACTAGAAACATCTGCCTCCAGCAACACTAGGCTGCTTGCAGCATTTTGCTGCATGTCACTTACTGGCTGGGGTGTCTCTAGTGGCAGCTTGTGAAAAGAAATGCTGTCCACTTGCTGCATGTCACTGACTGGCTGAGGTGAACCTGGTGGCAGCTTGCGCATAGAAATGCTGTTTGCTTGCTGCAGCACCACATTAGGCAGATCTGTAGGCTCATCAAGGGCAGCTGCAGCATGCTGCTGATGCATAAACTGGTGGGCTTGCAAAGCTACCCCCGTTGCTTGCTGATGTGACCGCTGCTGTGACATGCCAAGCTCAGCAGCAGGAGGTGGGCTGTGTGCAGGCTCCTTATGTGTACACTGGGAGTCATTGAGCAAGTCAGTGAGGCAGGACTGCAGTGGTGCCTCACTGGGAAGGCACTCGCTACCAGGCAGCTGACCAGTTGAGCGTGCTCCTTCAACCTTTGCTTGGTCTGATCCCAACAGGCCAGCTGTGGTGTACAGTATCTGCTCACTTGTCAAATGCTGCTGCATCTGGCCATGCTCAGACAGCTGGTGTAATGTCGGCATGAGCATAGGCGCATCTGCGGCACTACAGCCGCCGAAGTCTATGACAGCTTGAGGCTGCGGATGTGTCTGCTGCTGTGCATGTTGCCACAACAGAGAGTTGGCTGTTGGCGGGCTGTGCATATCTACAGCTGCGTGCTGTGACATGCTGTCAACATGTCTCATGCTGGGCTGAGCGCTGCTGCAAGCTGTTGCTGACTGCATCTGGTTTTGTACAGGCATGACAGGTAGGGGCCAGTCTACGTCCAGAGACTGCGCTGAGGGCGTGCTGACAGTCCTCATGGTTTTGGAAGGCTCATGTGAATCATTCTGCCTGCTGAAGACAACAGCAGGAGCAGAGCATGATGGGGNGTGCTGTGCTGTGCTGTGCTGTGCTGTGCTGGGCTGGGCTGGGCTGTGCTGGGCTGGGCTGTGCTGGGCTGGGCTGTGCTGTGCTGTGCTGTGCGGTGCGGTGCATGCTTTGCTGTGCCGTGCTGTGTGTGCTGTGCTGTGCTGTGTACATTGTGCTGTGTTGGCCTGCGCTGCCCTGCAATGTAGTAACCAACCATGTCTTCTTGACCAAGTCTATCATTTTGCCTGCACAGGGCGACAGCATCAATAGCATGCGCTGTGCGACCAATACATGTTGCTCTGCTTGCATGCAGGTAGAGTATAGTGAAGAGGCTGGTTTCCTGTACTACTTCAAGTACCCTGTAGCAGACTCAGAGGAGTTCTTGCCAGTAGCCACAACCAGACCTGAAACCATTCTTGGAGACACAGCAGTTGCAGTGCACCCCCAAGATGAGCGGTACAAGCATCTGGTTGGCAAGCACTGTGTAGTGCCCTTCGTAGGCAGGTGGGTGCCCAATTTGAAACCATCATAACGTCACGCAGTATCTGTGCTGCTTGACATGATGCATATGCCAGGCCTTACCTCACTCGTTATTCAAGGATTGGTGTTACTAGCAACTGCTCATGACTCTCTTTGCACTGCCATGCACGTCAGCACAGGATGCTGAGCAGCTGTTGACGCACTGCTGAGCACGGAAAAGCATTGAGGCATTTTTGCTTGGGTTTTGTGCATGACATCAGCTCACTGCAAACCTGCGTGTTTTGCCTATCCAAGATACCAGCAAGCTGGCTTCACCTGCACATGTGAGCAGGAGCTTCACATGAGTGTGTACAAACAACATGTTCAAACGTGCTCATCGTCGCAGGCACATTCAGATTATAGCAGATGAGTATGTAGATAGAGAGTTCGGCACTGGGGCGCTGAAGATTACCCCCGCCCATGACCCCAATGACTACGAGATAGGCAAGCGACATGAGCTAGAAATGATCAACATCATGAACAATGATGGGTCAATGAATGCCAACACTGGCAAGTATGCTGACATGGACAGGGCAGATGCCAGGACGCAACTTTGGCATGACATGGAGGTCCATCATTTCACTCACTCCTGACTAGCCGCTCNCCCATCACTCCAGACAGCCCTGAGCCAAGACTAGGCCACAGCCCCGGGGCCCTGCCAGCGGCCCCAAGGTCTTATGTTGAAAGCCCTGGGTTGACATTAAACAGCACCATAGCAGGGCTCTCAGGACAGCCTCATTCGAGTCAGGGATCAGGCAACAGTGCCTCGCAGATTCAACTTGGCATTTGCGAAGCTCAGCAAGGCTCTGCTGCCATGTACACAGCCTCTCACGTCTCAGCAGAGAGCACAGCAAGCAGAGCAGGCCCGCATCTGCATCTGACCAGGGTCATTGTCCCTGTTGACCAGGCTGACATTCCAACAAGGCAGGATGGGAGGCTTCACACCCACAGAAGCCCTGTCAGCTGGCAGCATGACAGCCCTGCTAGGCCGGGCAGAAGGCCTGATGATTCCAACAGCCCTAGCACGCAGCAGGCTATCAGCCCTGTCAGGCTAGCCAAGTGCCCTGGTGGCATCAACAGTCCTGGTGGAGGGCAGAAAGCCAACAGCCCTAGTTTGCCGCCGCACAGGCCACTGCATACCCGTGTGAGCCAGCACCAACCCATTGCAGAAGCGCTGCATGCCAAAGCTGCACTCAAAGCACCTTCAACCAAGTCTCCAGTAAAAAGCTGGTCCAAACAACAGCACGCTGGCAAGCCTCCCCGCCGCAGCAAACAAATACCACAAGCAAACAGCAGGGTAGTGCCAAGTTGGAACAGTGACTTCAGCATCCATTACCATGATCCTGTATCCATCAAGGACCAGGAGCGGGACCAAAACATGGCTCGTGTCACATGCATGTTACCTCCCTTGCCAGCAGTGCACAAACGCAAAAGCAAGAGGCCTGTCAAGGCCACTGCACAGTCAAACTGCAGCGCAAGACAGCGGACAGGCAAGCCAGCTGGTCATGCTGGTGCCAAGAATGCTGCCTTCCCTCAGCAGGTAGCAAGGTCCCAAGGGGCATCACCTGAGCAGGTGAGGCCATGCATTTGACCCCTGCCTCTGCGCATGGGGAGCAGTCTGCAACATGGTTGACCAGGCTCTGCACAATCAGTTGCTCCCATACCTAGTCACAATGTGCACTTGACAAGCGCTTAGTTGGTGCTGTAAAATCACCATGAACTGGTGCGGCCAAAGAGTGTCCAATGCAACATTGTATCATGTGGGCGCTGATCATCAGTCAACATTGTCCATGAGTTGCATCTGATCGCCAGCACTCATGCAAAGTCATCAGACACAACATTGCTTGCTGGTTGATTTCAGGGGATCACATGTACCTAGATCTGTTGCTGCAGGTCTCTACCCTGTCACCAGAGACTACAACCATGCAGCTACCTCCTTTGATACAGGCAAGGGTGCACAGTCAGCAGGGTGCATCAGACCCAGGCAGCAGCTCTGCAGCAAGCTTTCTTGTCCACAGCTCAGCCAACAGCCCATTGGCAGTTGATGCAACGGCACAAAGCAGGCTGCTGCTGCATCAGTATCCTACGGCTGACCCACTGCAGCATTCCAGTGCAGCTGCTGGCATGTGTCCCGACACAAGGGATAGTCCCAGCAGTACTTTTCACACAGGCGCCATGTTGGGCTGTTGTGGTGCCGTCCAGAGCATGACTCCACTACACTCTCATGTCAAGAGACAGGTTCATGCTCAGCATGACAAGCCTTGCAGCTCTGCAGCATCCTTCAATGCATCTTCACAGGGTCTACCACCATGTGCTCTCAGTACATGGCCAAAAAGGCAGCATCAACAGCAGCATGGTGCTGCAACAAGAGACATCAATGAGTGGCAACCTGTCATGAGCTTTGACCAGCAACATTTAAATCAGCAGCGACATAGCTTGGCAACTACAGACAAGACCAGTCTTGCCTCTAGCAGCGCATGGCTGGAATCAGTCCAGCGCAGTTCCTCACTGCAATTGTCTGCACTCAACAGTGCTGATCTTGCCTACCTGACATTTGCAGCTGCCAGCAACTCCCAGGTGTCTGCTCCTTTGTCGTGTGACAGCCAGAGTTTGCAGACAACAGCAGACCACCATGATGAAGAGCATCACCACGATGCACACGTGCTTGCCAGCCAACAGGTCTGCAGCGGAGTGCAGAGTCAAGAAGCTCACGTGGACGCTCATGATGCATGTCATGCGACAAGGATCTCTCGCACTCCTGTCAGTGACACAAGCGTTGCTGCACAGCCTCACCGTAAAGTTCTGCAAAAGGCGTTGTCACAGACTCCCAGAAAGCATTTGCAGAGCCTGGTGAAGGAGTGCAGCGATGCTTTATGCAACATGCATGCCTCAGACAATGACACCAGGACCAGTGTAGACAGCTCGTACTGCGATGATGACTGGGAACTGCAAAGTGACAAAGACTGACGGTCTTGAATTTGGTATGTGTAAAGTCCTTTTTGAATGCTTTGCAAAGCAGACATGTTTCAAGCACCAGTACGAGTACACATCAGTGATAAGAGCAGTGCACAGGTCTGTGGATGAGGTGTCAGTACTCATAGTTTTGTGCATGTGGTGAAGTCAAACGTGTTGAATTCACTGCTGATAACATGTGGCGGATCTAGATGTGTCAGTGCCGTGCATACGAGTATTTGTATAAACAGCCGCATATGACACACTATTACATTATTGTGATTCAAACCAAACTGGCAGTAAATATATACTCAGACAGGTTGGTAGGTACTCTGACGCTACATGTTCAAATGTCCCTACAGTAGCTACATTACATCACACTACAGAGTCACAGCACAACATCACACAAGGGTAGCCACTTGCTTGGCAGCACTGTTTTTACTGTTATCAGACACAGTGCCCAATGGCTGATGCGGGCCTGTAGCACTAGCGTTTCCTATGGGAGGCAGATACCGACCTAAGTGAAGTAGCGAGTACATGCAAAATGCCAAGAAAATTGGCAGTGCATCCAAACAATAAAAGTAAACCTCATGAGTGTTGTACTTCCCAGACCAGTTGTCTGCTATTTCAATGACTCTGTAAATGTTACGCAGGGTGATCAAGGCTATTGTGGCAAATAAACACACAAATGCTAAAATAGCTACATTGGGGTTCCTGCTCTTTTGCTGCAGACGCCAGACATGAAATGTGACAGCAGCAAATGAAGCAAAAAACAACAATTGAATTGCAAGTCCTATCAACACAATATTCTCACCGCTTTTTGATGCTTTACCACTGGACTGCAATGTAGATGATAAGATTGCGGAGCCAGCCCCCTGAACGCCGATGCAAATGAGGTCAATCACAAAGAAGCCTATTGCAATGGTCTTGGTATTCAAGAAGCGGCCAGACAACCCCATACGCTCCGCAATTTTACCCACAGCTATGTAATTTGCAAGAGCCAGGAAATTTGGAGCCAGAATGATAAACACCAAATTGCATATATAGGCAGTGAGGTTGACTTTCTCGGTTGCAATGAGGTGACAGATGTATCCAGCAATTTCCAGGCAGCCTGTGAAGGTGATTATCCACATGAATTTCGCCTTGTATCTGATGTTCTGCAGGGATATGATGACTGTGATACTGAAAAACAATACGAGGGCGATGATATTGAGCGCCAGGCTTGGTTTGTACTGAAAGTAGTCTTCCACAGAATCAGGTCCGTCGTCGGCCATGGCGGACTAGTCCTGCAAACAAGGGTGGCTAAAGCAGCCGTGCGACGCAATGTGTACGAGCAACGAATTCGTGTCCACAAACGCTTACTTGCGCTGGCACACACATACCTGGATAGTCGAGGTGGGCTGCAACTGGATAGCCTGGACTTAGCGTCAAGATTGTTTGACTTGTGGTGAACGCGTCGCAGTCGCTTGTCCCGATACTTGCGCAACTTGAGATAGCTGTGCCGGTGCTGATGTGTGCAGTAGCAAATTGACATGAGCTGCAGTGCCTTAGTACCACAAGTTGATACTACTCAGTGCAGCATGGGTTTAGCTGAGTGCACTGTAGCTTTTTTGTACGGCTTCATGTAGATGCCGTCCCAGATGCGGTCCCCACAACTCGACTGCAATCCCAGTACTATCGATGCACAATTCCTCATTCGGTTTCCACACCGCGGATTACAGCGTGAAGTGGAGCCGCTTGCTGTGTAGAATCGTGCAACATGACTGCCACAGACATGAGGGAAAGCAGCGCGCAGCAAGTCCGGCTGCATAGGCATTAGATGAATTGTACAAGCCACGGACAAGATCAAGGTGATCAAGCTTGGCCGACGCTGAAAGTGAATTTTGAAGTTACTGTGACAGTCAAGTAAGCTTCACACACATGCAGGCAATGAGCAAAATGTGTTGCAAAGCTTACTGGAGCAGTGCCCCCCGGTCTGGTTTGCTCTGCAGCATCTGCCGGCCACATCCCTTCTGTCACTGGCAGGCACAAGCCGTGCAGTTCGCAAACATGTGTGCGACCACACCACCGACCTCAAGCTGGTCAGTGCAGCCACAGCTTGCCCAGTACTCTATTTGCATGACTGGCCATCACATGCTGATCACATGACTACAAACGCTTCACCTCAACTGCAGGCCAGAATATCAGACAGCAGCAGAGTCTTTGAGTGCTCAATGACCCGCCCATTCCAGTCATGGTCAGCCCTGCACAGACTCTATTGCCGTAAGCCCAGCCCTGCTACGATTTTATGCCTAGCCCAGATACACCTGCCATCACTTCACACCTTACACCTGCCAGCAATGATGAGCTTTACAGGAGTTGCTGCAGCCTTGGTCAGCGCCACAGTGCCAAATCTTAAGTGTCTGAGACTGCATGGGAATACCTTGACAATGGATGACTTGTATGAACTAGCCAAAGGTCAATGGCCCTTCCTATCCGAACTGGACATTAGTCTTGCAAGCTGGCCACCAAGAGACACTATCTCAGACCCATTTGTTGAGAGCAATTGGCCTTTGCTGGAAAGATTGAATGCCTGCCTCTGGTCATGTATTCATTTGTTCACAGATAAGCATTGCAAGTGGCCAAAGCTCAGGGTGCTGCAAGCGGCTCACCTTGATAGCCTACCCGGGTATGTGTACACCAGCTTGGGACAGATTGACATCGTGACACCAAGTCCACAGGCTCTATCCAATGTGCTTGACATGGAGCTGCCATCCTTGTGGGAGCTTCAAGTTGTAGTATATGGCTCACACGGCAATGATGACATGGAGGAAATAGTTGATGCAGGCACATGGCCCAACATGATGAACTTGAAACTACCTGGACACAATTTAGGCCTATATGCAATGGCAGCCATACAAAGCGCTGATTGGCAACACTTACATGAAATTGATTTGTCACGCAATTACCTTGAGGCTGAAGCAATGAGCGCATTGTCGCAGTGTACTTGGCCACATCTGTTCAGATTGAAGTTGAAAGCAAACAACATAGATGCAAATGCGATATCCCAGCTTGTTTGTGGGCACTGGCCAGTGTTAAAGGAACTGGAGCTTCATGAGAAAGCTCTTGACGATGAAGCCATGCAGTGGTTAGTTCAGGGCGCTTGGCCATGCCTTGAGAGACTGAATTTGAGGGACAATGAGATTGGTAGGCCTGGACTGCAGAGTCTGATGTTGGGTCAATGGCCTAACCTTGATGACCTTGGGTTATGGAACAACGAACTTTCTATTGCTGATGCAATGTATGTCTATGCTGATGCAACCAGTTGTGCTTTTTTGGGCTTATTGGCTGTATGGTGGCAGTCCTACCGTGCACAAGTTTCCGTTGACCGTGTGATTGACATGGATGCAAGTTTCTCTATGGATATCCACCAGTTCAACATGTGAGGATGAACTTGTGCTCGTTTCGGTATGTTTGGTTGTGAGCGCTCCTTGGAATTATGCAGCTTCCGCTTATCACTTTGATCCAGTTTCAGTTGTTGGGGTATGACAGCGTTGAAAGTCAATGTCTTTGACGTGTGAAAGCCTATATAGCTACAACTTCTACAAACTTCTATATATGTATATATATGTATATATATATATATATCACTACAAATTCTACCCCCCCTTTAGCCGACCGCTAGCCAGCTCCTTTCCGCATATAGCCGTAGTTTAGCCGAACGCGGCAAAATGAAGTGAAGTGCCGGCTAAATGCTGCTGCCGTGAGTTGCCAGGCACCATTTAGCCTGACTTTGCCACTAGTAGCCGGCAGCATCTGACTTAGCCAATTTCAATACATGTTTACATAGCCCTGTGTACAAAAGTGAGCAATACTGTTGAAGTGGTTGCTTCGTTGATGGCTGGCTGGAAACACATATGAACATTTAGCAATTGCAAGCATTCAGCATTTAGCGCACAACATTGCTAACACACAAGTCACAACTAAACCAAGTCACAGCTAGAGAAACGCACAACCAAGCTCACCTACTCAAAGTTGGAACCTCAGTGCACACAGTATCAAAGGCCTCCTGCAGGAATGAAGCAACTCTGCTGACCACAGACAACTTCTGAAGCTGGGAGCAACTTGGCAAGGCACCAAATTATCTACAGCAGAAGGTTGCTGTGCGCGTGCTTGCACTGCTGCTTACATGCCTTCTTGACACTAGCATTGGGGTTGCTGTGATTTGCAGCAACTACTCCGTCGGAGCTGGGCATAGAGTCAACATCATCATCTCCCTGTGGGTCTGAGTAATTGTGGCTGTTGTAGCTGGGCAATGGTGAGCTTGCAGTAAACATTCAATTGGTCCCATCCAAGCACTGAGCTCAATGCCTCAAAGACCCGTGTCCATGCTCACGATCGCTGTCTCACTCAAAAGGAGTAGCTGCTGATGATGCCAGTCACTGCCACTTCTGATACAATGTGGTCAATCATCAAATTTGCTGCAAGTGTCCGCATCGTCCAGACCTCCGATTTCAAAGAGTGTGCCTGAAAACAAGTTGTGGAATGACAATGCTGAGTCTGTGCTAAGTGTGAAGACATGATCCCTTTGTGGCGTTGGTGCTTCTGAGATGCATTGGGCTTGAAACAGATGCAAATGCTTTGAGGCATAACTCTGTAGTGTTTTTGTCGCCCACAAGTAAGGCACTTGTAGCATGCATAGGAGACATCCTGTGCCTGATTGAATGGCACCACCCTGGGTACTTCCTGACACCCAGCAGCTTGACTGCAAAGTAAAACACCTCAAGCTGTGCTGCAAAAAGATCTGCTGGCTTGATCTGCATGCTGGCTTGATCTGCAAGCCATGCACACAACAGCAGTACAGCCGAGACAACACAACAGACTTGCTTCCCAGGCAGCAGCTGAAAGATATGACTCCTGCACCTGTACACAAAAGATGCTGCATGTGTGCACAGCAGATCTGATCAAGCTGGCAACAAGATTGACATCAACATCAGCACAGCATAACAAAAGCTGGCAAGTAAGCCATGGAACCTTGCCAAGAAAACAACTGTTACAATAACTGAAGCTCTGACACTGGTTACACTGCATCACTGCATAGCTGTACATACAGCTGGTCCAGTTTGATACAGGTGCAGGAGTCAGCTCACCTATGATTGGAGTCTTTCACAACCTCAACGTCACCTTTATAACAGACATCCTACTCATCAACAACAATCTCAAGATACGGCGGGAAGTCCGATGCCTCACCCTCGTGTTAGCCCTGAGCACCTACAATACAAGGTGTCAAAGCAGTCGACGGCATCGGCGATGTGCACACTGCGATGGATGTCATCATGCAGGGGACTGTCTGACGGTGTCTAACGGTGACGGCGTAATACCACAGATGTCAACAACTTTGACGGACAGCTCCCCTGGGGCGACGGGCGGAGAGCTGCAGAAGCTCGCAAATACGCACAGCTAGTACAGCAGACACGGGCAAGCGTTGCGGCAAGCATTACGTCGGGGTATGTTGGGCCCAGGCAGGTACTGATCAACTCAGGCACAAGCCAGAGCATCTCCTAAACCACAGCAGCCTGTTGCCCCAACTTGCGCCAGTGAACGCATGGTCAGCCTATTCCAATCATCCTCTTGTGAATCAACCCTGAAAGAGGAACTTTGCCAACCTAACAAGGACTCAGCAGGGTGTCCCTGCCAGGGTCTATCAGCACAGCGGGAAAAGCACCTGCACTGGCAACCTCTACTGAGTCCGGGCGTCCTGTCTTAATTGAAAGACTTACAAACAACAGCACAGGTCGCTCAGACAACTCCTGACAATGTACTGCAGGTCTATGTTCAGCAGCTGGAAAAGGAGAGGTAATCTGGCTTGCTGTATCTACTGCCCTCTCTGCTACATGCCTGAAACCTGCTGTGCCTGTCTGTTACCCAGTCATGCTTTCTCTTTGACCTTTTATACTTGTAGGTACTATGCAGAGAAGACTAGCTGCATACGACAAAGCTATCATTTAAAAATTTATAGTAGCAGACTTGTAACGCCGGATGACCGTTACTGTTGCTAATACTGGCGGCCGTTCTGATCTCTGGCACATGGATGCGCAGAGGGTAAGATCCGTTGCAAACATACTTCTGGTGTTATCTCAACACCACCGCTTCGCGGGCAAAGCTCTCTTAAGTTGTTACAAGACTTGAAAGCAGCTGTTGGGACTAAGCTGACCTTGCTACAGGCACAGAGACCCTTGCTGGTCAAGTCAAAGCTCAACCATGATGTCCATACACCGTTGTGCTGGCTGTGTTGTGTGCTACTCATTAGCAAACTGAAACAAATTTTGGTCAGTTTCATGGTGAGTAGTCTGCTCAAGCATGCTTGTTGCTTCAGCGCTAGCCGTATTCATACAGATACATTGCACATGTGACCAGGCTACAGAACTTGCTGTCATGCGCAGGAGGGCAAGAGGCACAAGCGTGCAGACTCGTTTGACAGCACTCATTCAGGTGGTCAGAGAGGTACAGGACCAAGGAAGGCGTTCCAACAACAAAGTAGACTGAACTGGCAACTGCCTCAAAGGCTGACTCAAGGGATGGCAGCAAAGGCAAGCCTAGGGGCAGGTCCTCAAGAAGCATCTTTTTCCAGACAAACAGCAAACACAGCACCAATTGCAATGACAGCAGCCGTGGTGACGACGAGTAGATAGGTAGTTGACCTGCCCTTCCGTGAGTTGATTAGAGATCTGGGGTTTGCTTTGCTTGCTTGCTCCTATGTATAGATGTTCCACAACAGCAGCAGGAGTAGCAAGGAACATTCACAGGTGTCTCGTGTAGAGGTTTGTTGTCAGATGTAAGCATGCAAGAGCAAAAGAGCACCTGATCCTGGCAGCATTTTGTGCATGGCACGGCTACTGTGTAGCCGAGAATTGCCGGTGAAACAACGGCAACTGTCACGGCAAAGCGGTTGCCATTGCTTCGCCGGCAACTGATGCTCGGTAACGGTCCGGCTAACTCAGTTGCCGTAAAACGGCTGGCAAAGTGCCCGTGCGTATTTACATCCGTTTTCAGTACTGAGATTGCCGGCAAATGCGCGGCTAGCCGTTCATGCTTGACTGTGGCAGCGTCGGCTAAGTGCGCGGCGACCAGCCGGCTAAGCAGTTTTGCACTGTAATATAACGGCAAACTCGCGGCTAAAGGGGGGGGGGGGGGGG